>QJPP01003641.1:0-248320 GCA_003996215.1 Jaltomata sinuosa | reverse complement strand
TTCGCAACCCGTTTTCTGCCAGACAGTCCGCGGTAAAACAGTCATAACTTTTTACTCCGAGATCAGTTGGATGTGAGGTTTTGTGTGTTGGAAACTAGACTCGTAGACCTTCGATTTGGCATTTTGGGGGACTTCTAACTCTTTATATATTGGGAGAAAAGTCCCGAGACATTTGACCCAAAGTTCAGAAAATTTGTTAAAGGTCTTACGATATCTTTTATCGATTTGCTTGACTTCAAAACTTAAACGTGGAAATGACCGGAAGGGTCATTACATATATATATATATAATATATATATATATATATATATATATATATATATATATATATATATATATATATGTGTGTGTGTGTGTGTGTGTGTGTGTGTGTGTGTGTGTGTGTGTGTGTGTGTGATGATCCTTCCAGTCATCTTCGTGTTTACATATTTATTGTACTGTTAGAGCCTTCTTATAGTGGCCCCAAGTCATTTATGGCTTGCTGGAACTAGTAGTTCGATGCTCTGGTCGTTCATTTGGTCATTTTTGCCGTTTGCTCTGTTTTAGAGCTTAAACTTAGAATATCGTTGACTTTGGTCAACATTCTTAGCTAACGTGCTCAGAATTGAATTTTGACAATTCTGTTAGCCCCAGAGCAATGGGTTTGGTCTATTTGAACCTTTAGTTGAGGCCTGAGAACTTCCGGTGTGGGTTTTGTGTGGTTTTCTCAGTTTTCAGGCCATCTGGAGTTAAAAGTGTAACTTTGGGTGACTTTCGATGATTGGAGTGTCGGATTCAAAATCCGATGATTCCATCAGCTCCAGAATGTTGAGTTTGGGCTAGGAAAATGGTTGGTTTGGGTTCCAGGTGAGTCAGACTCATTTCGAGCCTTTTGAGTTTCTTTTTGTTAGTGTTGACTTGGGTCAATGTTTCTTCGAAATGACCTCGTATGGAAGTTTCATCGATTACGTTGAGTCTAAAATGTCGTTTCCACTCTATTAGAACTATTGGTTTTTTGAATATCGATTTTTGATTGTGCTTGGAATTTCCCATCAAGTTTTCTAAAAAGTGCATAAAATCTGTTGCGGACAGCAGCTATTTTTTTGCTGTCATTTCGTTTTTTCCAGCCTTCTCCTTACTTTTCTCACTCTAAAACTCAAAATTCTCTCCACCATTTTGCTCCAATTCATTTCTAAACCTTGGGGAATTATTTGTTCATCGATTATCCGTAGTTCTTCGCCTCTTGGTAAGTCATCTTCCCCAATTTGCCTTCTTCGGGGTTTCTCTTGATTCCTCCATTGATGCTCATCCAAAGCTTGGATTTTGTGATAGATTGCCCCTTAAGCTTGTGCATGTTCGTGGGTGTGAAGTTTTATCCGTCTTGGGCTGATTTTCTATCGTTTTGGTTAGTAATTCTTGCCCAATTTTCATTTTTATTTTCGAAATTTTCATTCTTTAATTCCCAACTTGGGCGAGCTATTTTGGTGCCCTTCCCTTGTCCAATTGTGCTCAAATTTGGAGCATGCCTTCTTGGCATCGTTGGGGTCATCGTGGTTCTTTTCATTTTTGGTTTTGGTTTGTGGGTCCTGCAGGCCTGCTTTTGACCCGGATATCGACTTGGCTACAATTATACCAATATGGGTATTGTTAGACTCGTCTTAACATTTTATTCATGAATTTGATAGTTTGATTCTCATTCGGAGCTTCTCGAAGCAGCTCGGCCTTGTATATCATCATTTCTGCAACTTGTCGTCAGACGACAGTTAGGTAACGGCTTAACTCCCTAGACTCAACATATATCGGGTAAAATTGAACTAGTTGGCATCCTTGGGTTGGGTTATTAGGTTGGTACCACAGGTCTTGACCGCTTTTCCATGATCCATCCCATTTCTTTCCTCCGTTGTGTGTAGTACTCTTATTACTTGATATTATTACCCTTGTGGTCCTGTGAGGCCTTGGTGACTGTGGAACATAGACGGTGGGATTATTGGGAATATTCATGAGTCCCGGACATAGAAATATCCTTCTAGGCTAGTTATGCTTACTGAGTAGCTTCGGAGCCTGTGTAGGGCCGTTAGGTTGATTGGGAGCTGCCGAGCAGCTATTTGTGATGATCTATCATTTTCATGCATATAAAGAGGTTTTTCCATGTTTTATTATAGTTTTTGGCTTCGGGCCTACGAAAACTAATTTTCTAAACCTTGCATGACCCCGGGGGCCCATTTTGGATGAAATTAGATTTGGAAATGATTTGACTTGATACATGGATCTTCTTGGGGTAAAAGAAGGTTAAAAATATGGTTTTATTATAATTTTTCTACTATTGCTAGACTCGACCGGGTCGGAGTGCTAGCTGAGTTTTCTTACTGATTTAAAAATGACTTTAGGCTTGGCTGGGTTGAGCATATGAGATATTATACTACTGTTTTAGACCCGGTTATGCCCAGGCGCCCTTGGAGGGGTTTTTGAGACATCTTTTCACTGATTTAGTCCTAGACAGGGTCTAGGCATGCATATTTGAGACTTAGCCACTGGCTTAAACCCAAACTCGATTCTGGAAGACACGTTTTGATTCTGAGTTTGAGTATGGGGTCCGGGACCTCCATGGACCTTGCTGCTTCGGGCCTGAGGCTTTGGGCTGCATGTGTTAGAGGGAAGGGTATATGGTGAAGTAGAGGTATACGGGTTGTGTCCTTCCATGAAACCTGCCTGATGGGCCCAATCGGTACTAAAAAAGGTACATACAGAGGTTCTATTTCACCCCAAGGTTTTTATGCATCATATCATCCATTGTTTGAGATACCACCCTTGTTTGTTGTTTGTTGATTGTACGATCTGGTAGTATGGGATGCCAGAGGGTTTGTTTTCACTTGATTACATTCCTCGGTTGTATAGGCGGCCGAGGGACTGTAGGTAGACTCTTGTTACTTTATTCCGATATTGCTCCCTGTTACGGTTGAGTATGATCATGATTACTGTAAGGTTGTGAGTTCCTGGATTGAGTTTTGTATGACTTGATTGGGTATTAATTCTTGTATGTCGAGCATGTCTACCTTTATTCTTCTCTCCCTTTTTCCTTATACTTGAGGGTACCAATATACCGCCCATTTCTAGAACTTATTCTTACATATACTATTTTTGCAAGGATCCCAGGTGCATTGTCCTTACTTTCACCTGTGCTTGCTGTGTGTATATATTCTATATCCTAGCCTTATATGTTGTTTCTGTTGTCTTCCCTCTAGGCTAGCTCCTTTCTGCTTATCGTTGAATTCTGTGACTATTTGTTCCTACTCTCCCTGCTATTGATCTTTTACTTTATATGTTCCCAGTCATCCTATGATACCTACTGGGTACCTTGTGCTTCACATTTGGTGCTCACCCTACCCTCTACATATTCTGGAGCCGATCCTAGCATGGGCCATCATCATTAACACATTGGAGACTCGTGCGGGGTGCAGTTTTTGGATCATCTAGGCTGAGGGTGAGCTCTTAGCGTTTAGAGCTTGACTTTAGTTATCCTTGGTGTATTTTGTACTCTTATACTTTCGGAGACATTGTGTATATATGATTTTTGGACCTTTGTACTCTTGAAGTAGTTCGGCTCTTATACGCTTTGATACCAGGTTTTGGGGTGGTTTAGTTTTCACTTTTCATATATGTTATCCTTGTTATCTAATTTCTTTATCTTGTTCCCTTGCTTCCGCTATTTTACCTGCTCTTCTAATTAAACTGTTAGAAGGTATCCCATTACTAACCGTTTCGGGCTACGGGGATTGGTTCACCTACTGGGGAGTTATAGGTGCCATCATGACCAAGAAATTAGATCGTGACAGCTTGGTATCAGAGCCCTAGGTTCACCGGTGTTATCGGTATAGGAGCCAATGTCTAGTAGAGTCTTTCAGATCGGAGTGAAGACGTCCTTGCTCAATCTTCGGGAGGCTATAGTGACATCTTAGAAAATTGGACTTTTCTTGTCTCTCTCTCGTGAGTAGTATCCTTGAAAGTTTCTAAAAATATCACTTATTCTGGTTCATTCTTTCGTAGATGGTTCGTATGAGATCTTCAGCTTTTGGCGGAGGAGAGCCTCCTGCACCTGCTCCTACGACTCCAGCTAAGGGCCAGGGTGATCGCCGAGGTAGAGGTAAAGGTCGAAAGTGCCCTAGAGCAGTGGCACCGCTAGAGCTTCTAGAGTGGATATAGAGTCTGAGTATGACTACGAGCCAGAGTTAGCTCCAGAGAAATAGCATGTGGGCTCGGGGATAGCCCAGGCACCACCAGCTCCAGTACCAGTTCCAGCATTAGTTTCTATGCCAGCTTCAGCCCCAGCTCATTCTTTAGATATTCGGAGTTTGTTACTTCAGCTATTGGGTATGATTGGGGAGCGTCCTTCTGAGACAACCCATACATCCACTCAGTGGGTAGCCCTAGGTATTCAGAGTTCAAGAGCATAGCCTGATACTGTGGCTTCCCGTGCAGAGGTTGTTCTAGTTCCATTAGTTTCCAAGCCTCTTGCTCCTTGCCCTACATTGACAGAGACAGCACAGAAGGCCTTGGGTAGGTTTCTGAGATTGGCACCACAGAGATTCACTGGTACATCGGGTCAGGACCCACATGACTTTATCAGTACCTGCAAGGAGATGTTGCACCATTTGGGCTTATTGGAGACTCACGGGGTTGGCTACATTTTATATCAGCTAGAGAGTCCATTGAAGTTATGGTGGAGGGCATAAGTTGCTTGCATGCCTTCTACATGACCTCCCTTAACCTAGTCTGAGTTTTATGAGGCTTTTATGGCTAAGTTCTTGCGACAGAGTGACCGAGAGCATTGGAAGGAGGAGTTCACTAGACTTTCTCATGATACCATGACCGTCTACGAGTATGAGACCCAGTTCTATCAGCTTGCCTTGTTTGGAGCCATGATTATGGCTACTGAAGCCAACACAGTCCGTAGATTTGTTTGGGGGCTATGGAGAGAGTATAAAGAGCCTGCAGAGATACTGGTTACTAGCGGTCGGTCATTCTAGGCCATAACAGACTATGCCCGCATAGTTGAGGATTCACGTCATCATGACACAGGGGCTAGAGATAAGAGGCCTAGACTTCAGGGTGGTTATAGTTGTTCTAGGCATAGTTGTAAAGGTTCAGGCCAGTGGGACCAAGGTTATCAGCCTCAGCAGCATCAGGGTCAGTCTAGCCGATTGGTACAAGCATCACTTTAGGCTTCTAGTTCTCAGTTTGAGCAGGGTCAGGGCAGTCAGCAAGGTCACAGTGGTCAGCAGTCGAGAGGTACAGATTCAGGGGCATCAGGCCATGGTGGACATTCGAGTTCTATTGGTTTATACCGACTAAGTAGGTCGTCAGGGGCTTGCTATACTTGTGGTGTGGTTGGTCACTTTTCTAGAGATTGCCCCCAGTAGGGTAAAGTTCAGCCAGCCGAGCCGCTGCAAGCAGTTCAGCCTTCGACTAAACGGGGTAGTGGTCAGGCTAGGGGTGGTGCCCCACGTGGCAGAGTAGGTGGTAGGGATAGCGGTCAGGCAGGTGGAGGTCGTCCTCAGTTCTATATAGTCCCTGAGAGACCTGAGGTTGAGGCCTCAAATGCTGTGATCACAGGTACAATTTCTGTATGCCATCAGCCAGCTTATGTTTTGTTTGTTCCTGGATCCACTTATTCATATATATATCTGCCTACTTTCTACCTTGTTTGGGGTTGGCTGGTGAGCCATTGTCTGTTCCTGTTTCTGTTTTGACCCCAGTAGGAGATTCTTTAGTAGTGGATAAGATTGTGAGATCCTGTGTGATATATGTTGGTGATTTGGATACTTGGGCTGACTTGATGATACTTGATATGTTGGATTTTGATGTGATACTGGGCATGTACTGGTTGTCACCTCACCATGCAGTTTTGGATTACTATGCCAAGACCGTTACCATAGTCATGCCCGGTGTATCCCCAGTTGTGTGGCAGGGTTCTATTAGCCATGCACCGTCTGGGATCATTTTTTGTCTTCGAGCTAGGAAGATGATATCCCGTGGGTGTTTAGCTTATATAGCATATGTCCGAGATGCTAGTGCTGGCCTTATGTCTCCTGAGTCTGTTCCTATGGTTAGAGACTTCCTAGATGTGTTTCCTACCGACCTGCCAGGCCTTCCACCTGAGAGGGATATTGATTGCTCCATTGAGTTAGAGCCAGGCACCAAGCCCATTTCTATTCCTCCCTACCGTATGGCTCCTGCTGAGTTGAGAGAGCTTAAGGAGCAGCTCCAGGATTTGTTAGCTAAGGGGTTTATTAGACTGAGTGTGTCTCCTTGGGGTGATCCTGTTCTCTTCGTGAAGAAGAAGGACGAGTCGATGCGGATGTGTATTGATTATCAGCAGTTGAATAAGGTGACAGTGAAGAATAAGTATTTGATGCCCAGGATTGATGACTTATTTGATCAGCTTCAGGGTTCTGCTGTGTTTTCTAAGATTGAATTGAGGTTCGGCTACCATCAGTTGAGGATTAGGGTGGAGGACATCTCTAAGAAAATATTCAGGATACATTACGACCACTATAAGTTCCTGGTGATGTCTTTTGGGTTGACTAATGCCCCCGCAGCCTTCATAAACTTGATGCACATGGTGCTTAGCCCGTACTTGGATATGTTCATAATAGTCTTCATTGATGATATCCTGGTATACTCGAGGAGTAGAGATGAGCATGAGCAGCACTTGAGGATTGTACTTCAGACTTTGAGAGATCATCGGCTTTACGCCAAGTTCTCAAAGTGTGAGTTTTGGTTAGAGTCAGTTGCATTCCTAGGGCACGTGGTGTCTAAGGATGGGATTAGAGTTGATCTAGGTATGATTTCTATAGTTCATGATTGGCAGACCTACTACTCCTATCGAGGTTCGCAGCTTTATTGGGTCAGCCGTGTATTATAGACGGTTCGTTGAGGAATTTTCTTCCATATAGGCACCCTTGACTATGCTGACTAGGAAGGATGTTCCATTTCAGTGGTATGATCAGTGTGAGGATAGCTTCCAGAGACTTAAGGCCTTATTGACTTCAGCTCCAGTTTTGACTTTGCTGATTGAGGGTCAGAGTTTCTCCGTGTATTGTGATGCTTTAGGGGTCAGTCTTGGTTGTGTGTTGATGCAGCAGGGTCTAGTGATAGCATATGCGTCGAGTTAGCTGAAGGTTCACGAGCGCAACTACCCCACTCATGACTTAGAGTTGGCGGCGGTAGTCTTCGCGCTCAAGATCTGGAGGCACTATCTATATGGAGTTCATTGTGAGATATTCACTGACCATCATAGTATTCATTACATTATGATCCAGTGCGAGCTAACTCGAGACAGAGAAGATGGATTGAGTTGCTGAAGGACTATGATTTCACTATTTTATACCATCCGGGCAAGGCAAACATGGTAGCGGATGCCTTGAGTCGGAAGGCGGTAAGTATGGGCAGCCTAGCTTTACTTTCAGCTTTCAAGCGACTGTTGGCCTTAGATATACAGTCCTTGGCTAACCATTTGGTTAGGATTGACTTATCAGATCCCAGCAAAGTTATTTCCAGTGTTGAGGTTCGTTCTACTCTAGTTGATCAGATTCAGAGCCGACAGTTTGAGGATCAGAGTTTGTGTGACCTTCGTGATTAGGTGGTTCGGGGTGAGGCCAGCCGGGCTTCCTTGGGTTCTGATGGGATTCTGAGGTTTGAGGGTCGACTTTGTGTTCTGAGAGTTGGTGATTTGATACAGTTGATACTGCGTGAGGCACATTGTTCCAGATACTCCATACATCCTGGCGCAGCAAAGATGTATAGAGACTTGAGACAGCTTTACTGGTGGAGTGGTATAAAGCAGGACGTGGCAGAGTTCGTATCTTAGTGCTTGAACTATCAACAGGTGAAGTTTGAGCATATGAGACCGGGTTGTTTAATGCAGCGACTTCCCATTCCTGAGTGGAAGTGGGAAGGTATTACTATGGACTTTGTTGTTTGTTTCTCGTACTACTCAAGTTTTTGACTCCATTTGTGTGATCGTTGATAGGCTGAATAAGTCAGCACATTTCTTGCCGGTTCAAATTTTCTACGGGGCAGAGAGGTTAGCTCAGATCTATATTCATGAGACTGTATGGTTGCACAGGGTCCCAACTTCTATCATTTCAGATTGCAGCACTCAGTTCATATCCCAGTTCTGGAGAGCTATATAGAGGGAATTGGGTATGGAGGTTCAACTTAGTACTGCTTTCCACCTTCAGATAGATGGCCAGTCCGAGAGGATTATTCAGGTCCAGGAGGACATGTTTCGGGCTTGTGATCTTGACTTTGGAGGTTCATGGGATTAGTTTGTGCCATTGGCTGAGTTTACGTATAATAATAGCTTTCATTTGAGCATTGCCATGGCACCTTTCGAGGCTTTATATGGTAGGCATTGCAGATCGCCCATTGGTTGGTTTGATGGGTTAGAGTCCTGACCGCAGTGTACAGATTTACTTAGAGATTCCTTGGACTAAGTCCGTTTGATCAAGGACAAAATTAGAGCAGCCCAGAGTAGGCAGAAGAGCTACGCTGATCGTAGACTTTGTGCCTTGGAGTTCAGTGTTGGTGATCTAGTTTTCCTCCGAGTATAGCCCGTGAAGGGCTTGATGAGATTTGGTGGGTGGGGCAAGCTTAGCCCCAGGTTTATTGGGTCATTTGAGATTCTACAGAGGGTTGGTAGTGTTTCCTACATGTGAGTCTTACCTCCGATGTTTTCAGTTGTTCACCTAGTTTTCCATGTTTCAGTGTTGCGCCGGTATGTGCCTGATGAGTCTCATGTGTCGCATTGGGATTCGTTTCAGTTGGATGAGAGTTTATCATTTGTTGAGGAGCCGATAGCTATTCTGGCCAGAGATAACAGGAGGTTGAGATCACCAATGGAACACTCTCTTACACCCACTGACCAGCTAGTTTGCAATGATGACCGACCCGCAAGCTACTCAATTTTTTTTCTTAGCTGCTCCGGATTCTATTCTAGATGCTACTTACTTACATATGATATTTTATTTCATGCCAGGTGGAATGATTCATTCCACCTCGGTATCGGCAACTAAGACACACTTCTCTGTCTAATAAATCTTCAAATCATCATTTTCAAATCACAACTCCGGGCAAGGAGGAGCACGTAGTAATGCTGACCACTACATAAGCCACTAGTGGCTGAGAGGCCTTGCCAAAATCACACATGCAAGTTTTCCTGCATGTGGCTCGTCCATCTAAGCGGGCCCACATCACAGAAATCCTATATGCATAATAATTGATTGTGCAAAAACTACAAAAATATCAGCATTTAGCGACGGAATTTAGCGACGAACATATTTTTGTCGCTATTTAGCGACGAAGTAGGTACAGAATTACGAATGTGTTGCTAAAAAACCAAAGAGTAAATTAACATCAAATATAGCGATGGAATATCAAATCTGTTGCTAATAATTGGCGCTAAATTTGCCCGCCATAAGTTTAGTTACGTAGCAATGGATTTAGCGATGGAATATTTGTCGCTAGTATTTAAAGCATAAAAATATTTTTTTTGTAGCGATGGAAAGACATATCCGTCACAACTACGTCGCTAAAGTGAATTAATAATATCCTCTTTTTACTAACCTCAATCGTTTTACTCAGATCACAAAAAGAAAAATCCGCCCTCTCTGTAGACCCTAGGCAAACCCTCTCTCCGGCGAGGGTTTGCATTAGTCACTAGGCAAACCCTCTCTCTGGCGAACCCTCTCTCCATAAAATCTTTTCATTCCCTTGGTATTATTGTCATTTTTAGGGGGTTTTCACACCAATATGTAGGGTTTTCTATTTCTAAGCTCTCTCTGGCAAACCCTCTCTCCAGAAAATATCTTCAATCCTCAGGTATTATATTGATAAATCATAAATTCAGGTTTCAATTTCAACTGAAATTGTTGTTCGTTAGTTGGGTTTTCAACTCAGATCCTTTGGCTATTCTGAGATTTTTTGTTTTTTTCTTTATTCTTGTCATTTTTGTTCTACAAGTAGGTCATTTATTGTAAATGAAATTTCCCCCCATTTGTGCATCTTTTTTGGGAGTTTGTTTTTGGAGGTGGAGGGTGGGTGGGTGGGGGGGGGGCAAAAGGAATGGACAAACTTCATATTTGAGTATGTGATAATTATGTCCATCTTTTTAAGATGGGGCCCAGTTATTGATCATTTTTGTTCAAATTTTTAGTAATTCATGTTTCAGTTTTTGCTAATGATAATCAAAGAGTAAAATTTGATATTTGTTGCTGCAGACTGTTAACAATTCTACATACAATGAGGATCTTGATCACCAGTTTCAAGCAATAGAATCATCTATTTTGATTGTTTGCCTCTTTGACAAGAGCTCAAACAAGGTCTAACAGATCTATGTCTGTAGGAGATGATCCATGTTCCTTGGAGTTTGTTTCTTTTTCATGTGATTTACATTCTGTTTCTTGGTCAGTTGTTAGGCACAACTTGTTATGACTCTAAACACTAATGGTTGGGCAAGTTCTTTTTGGCTAAATGGGATTCATATTTGATTTTTAGCTTCTCTATAATTTCTTTCTAGATATTTTATTGGGGTGACGAATTTGACCAAAAATCTACTGATTTTTATGGGATTTTGCTAAATGTTGAATCTAGGTCATATGCATTGCCTATGGGACATGTTTCAAATAAAGTTTTTTAAAAATGCTTTGTGCTTTTATATATGAATTTTGATTATAGTATTTATTTAGTTAGCTCTTATGATTTTGATATTTCTAAAAGTCGGAGATTTTATTTAATAGGATAGGCAGTAGATGAAGCAACTTTGAATAGGAACTTGTTTCAGAATTATCCTAAGAATACAAAAAATTGTACCATGTTTAACTTCAGATTTAGTTTAAGCACTTGAAAAAAGAGCATATCTTTGGTGCTTTGAGAAAATTCAGATTGTGGTGCATCGCAGCATATTGTCTTTAATTGCACACTAACTGATTTTGTAGTAGAATAATGATACTATTATATATATATCTGGCATTAGATGAATAAGCCAGTGTTCAACTTGAAATGTCTTTCTGCTCACTAATTATTGACCTTTGTAGATATGAAACTCTCTATATTGTGCAGTTCTTTTTCCAGTTCTCACATGTTCTGAGTAGATACCAACTTTGTGCCTCACTTTATTGATAATATTTTGATGTTATTCAATAGTAGCTTTGTAAGTCTATTATGAGTAACTTTACTTAATATATGTTTTCTTGCAAAGTAAAAATACATTGGTACACTTCTTGAAGAATAAGTTTGTATAAGTTGCAGATATCCAGAGAATTATCTCCTAAACTTCTCTTGCCTGACAATGACAAAACGTAAAAAAGGTTCCTACATCGTGCATTTGCTACCTTTCATTAAAAAAAGTTCAGATGCTTTTTATTTTTTGGTCAAGTAAAGTATTTCTATACTTTTCCCTTGCTCATATCTATCGAGTAGTTTATTTATCTCTTTTTTTGTAGATCACATATTCAGATATTACCAACTAATTGAAGCTCTTTTCTTCTTCTTCTTTTTTCTTTAATTTTGATTCTTTGTTGAAAGCTATAATAGCTCCATTTATATTTGAAAACTAATAGTTGAATTTGATATTTTGTGGCATTTATACAGTCCAATGATGGACCAATTAACTTATAATAGTGCATCTGCTTATATACTTTTGAACAAGTACTTCAGTATCACTGATTCAACTTGAATATTAATTAGTCTTTGCTCTGTTTCAGCTAAGGTTTAAGCACATTAATAATTAGCTTCTAATAAAATTATCTTTCCTTAAAAAGAGCTTTAGTTTAAGCACTAAAAAATCTGTATTGGCTGAGATATACTGGAGTAGATGCATTAATCCTAGTACGTGGAAACTCGGTCATAAGAACTCATGTATTGTATATTATTTGTTTTTTTCTGTTATTTTGCTGTTTAATTGCTACTGAGATGATTTTTCTCGATGTTTCTTTTTGGATTGATAAAAAAAAAATTGGGAATTCCATGTAGTTGTCTCATAAGAGAAGAGTGACGATTTCTGAGTTTAGAGGAAGAACTCCAGTGTCAATAAGAAAATACTACAACAAAGAAGGTAAGGAGTTACCTTCTGCTAAAGGTAACTTCCTAATTTTTTAAATCCTTAAGGTTGCTTTCTTCTGCCTTTTGAGTGAATCAAGATGAATCGGCATGACCGAGTGTAAGAATTTTCATAGATGAGGTTCGTCATGCATCGAGTTCTGTTCTGATGATGATAAATCTCCAACCTCACATTAGATAGCCTATTTTGTTCGGACTTTATTGTCATATTTTTGGATATTTTGTACTTAGCAATTCAATTATATATGCTGCCTCCCGTAAGAGTTTGGGCCGTGTCTCAGCCTTTTGTGGCTGATCATCCACTATATATTTTGGACCTTGTTGAATATTAATTTTATATGAAATATTGCTTATCTTAAATGAAGTGTATTTTATAATTTTGCAGCCACTGTACTTTCTTTTGTAGTGTATTTTATAATATTTGTTCAAAAGAGGTATTATAAAAAATTGGCGACGGATATTTTTCGTAGCTAAAGTGAATATGTAAAATTAAATTGTGTGACGAATTTGCTACAAAATAATTTTACCGCCAAAAATAGGCAAATTTAGTGCCAAAATGACTAGCGACGGACTAGTGACAGAGGATTTCATCGCTAATAAGACCAAATGATGATTCTTCTATTGAATTGTAGCGACAAAATAATTAAACTTGCGACGGTTATTTTCTGTCGCTACATATGGCAACGGATACATTTCATTGGGGGTCCGTTGCTAGATCTGCGATGGATTTGATTTTTCCGTCGCTAAGTGCTTAGCTACGAGCATTTTTGCGATAGACTGTGATCCATCGCCAATTCGTCGCCAAGGCTATTTAGTGACGGAAATAGGTAATTTAGTGACGGAATCCGTCCGTCGCTAAATGTTAATTTTTTTGTAGTGAGCAAGTCTATGCGGAAAGGATAGGATAAAGCTCTATATGGTACGCGAGTTGTTGGTGGAATACGAGTAAGGTGTGTAGACCGAAATGGTCTCGCGAAGCCGGTCCTTTCAATATGATTTTGTATTAATTTTCATACCCGATCAGAAGATAAAGAAGATAGACGAGAAGATAATTGGCGAAGAGCATTTTTAAATCCGATCAAAATCTATGGCTCACTTAGGGCTAGAAAGATAGGATTCTGGGAATATGGGGAACTCTCCATCTAAGTGGTTAATCCGAGAAATCATCTGCGAGAAGGTCTTCTAAGGCATACTATTAATCGATTCTTTGGTAAGCCAAGAAGGTACGAACGAAGTGACGGATAGACTGTTTAGGAGGTATGCGATTTGGACGATAAAAGAGGGCTAGAGCGTGGGTCAGGGTCAGATACGGATGGCGATGAGACCTTGAAAGAAGCTTTTTCAAGTGTCAGGGCCCACCCTGCGAGGCCAGAGTAGGTACGAAGGGGTTGATTGAAGTCTGAGATCAGCCCAAGACTAAGGCCGAACAACTAGCTGATGCAGGATTGGAGGTCTATCTATCTCACCATGCTTACATGCCTCCTTAGATCTCACTTTCTTAGTTTCACGCTGGACTAATGATAATGAATGAAAGTCAGTCTTTTAGGGAGATTCTGGTTGTGAAAGTGCATTGGAGGCATCGTTCGATCAAAGAGGCTACCTAGGAGACTGAGAGTGAGTTGTGTGCTCAGTATCCGTAGTTGTTCTAGCCTTCAGGTACTCCCTTCTTTTTTACTTTCGACGAAGAAAGTCTCTTTAGTAGTGGATGTTGTGATGACCCTTCCGGTCATCTTCGTATTTACGTATTCATTGTACTGTTAGAGCCTTCATGTAGTATCCCCAAGTCATTTATGGCTTGCTGGTACTGGTAGTTCGGTGCTCTGGTCGTTCATTTGGTCGTTTTGGCCATTTGCCTGTTTTAGAGTTTAAACTTAGAATATTATTGACTTTGGTAAACATTCTTACCTAACATGCTTGGAATTGAATTCTGACAGTTCCATTAGCTCCGGAGCAATGAGTTTGGTCTAGTTAAACCATTAGTTGAGGCCTGAAAACTTTCAGTGTGGGTTTTCTATGGTTTTCTCAGTTTTCAGGCCATCTGGAGTTGAAAGTGTAACTTTGGCTGACTTTCGATAATCGAAGTGTCAGATTTGAAATCCGACAATTCCATCAGCTTTGGAATATTGAGTTTGGGCTAGAAAGATGGTTGGTTCGAATTTTGGGTGAGTCAGACTCATTTTGAGCCTTTGAGTTCCTTTTCGTTAGTGTTGACTTGGGTCAACATTTCTCCTAAATGACCTCGTATGGAAGTTTCATCGATTCTGTTGAGTCGGGAACGTTGTTTCCACTCTATTAGCAATATTGGTTTTTGAATATTGGTTTTCGATTGTGCCTGGAATGCCCCGTCGAGTTTTCTAAAAAGTACAGAAAATCAGCTGCGGACAGCAGCTATTTATTGCTGTCATTTAATTTTTTCCAGCACTTCTCCTCACTTTTCTCACTCTAAAACTCAAAATTCTCTCCACCATTTTGCTCCAATTCAGTTCTAAACCTTGGGGAATTATTTGTTCGTCGATTATCCATAGTTCTTCGCCTCTTGGTAAGTCATCTTCCCCAATTTGCCTTCTTCGGGGTTTCTCTTGATTCCTCCATTGATGCTCATCCAAAGCTTGGATTTTGTGATAGATTATGCCCCCTAAGCTTGTGCATGTTCGTGGGTGTGAAGTTTTATCCGTCTTGGGCTTATTTTCTATCGTTTTGGTTAGTAATTCTTGCCTAATTTCCATTTTTATTTTTGAAATTTCCATTCTTTAATCCCCAACTTGGGCGGGCTGTTTTGGTGCCCTTCCCTTGTCCAATTGTGCTCAAATTTGGAGCATACCTTCTTGGAATCTTTAGGGTCATCGTGATTCTTTTCATTTTTAGTTTCAAGTTATGGGCCCCGTGGGCCCGCTTTTAACCCAGATATCGACCCGGCTATAATTGTAGCAATATAGGTATTGTTAGACTCGTCTTAATATTTTATTCATAAATTTGATAGTTTGATTCTCGTTCGGAGCTTCTCGGAGCATCTCGGCCTTGGATATCATCGTTCCCGTAGCTTGTCGTCGGATGACAGGTAGGTTATGTCTTAACTCCCTAGACTCAGCATATATCGGGTAAAATTGTACTAGTTGGCATTCTTGGGTTGGGGTATTAGGTTGGTACCACAGACCTTGACCACTTCTCCATGATCCGTCCCATTTCTTTCCTCCGTTGTGTGTAGTACTCTTATTACTTGATATTATTACCTTTGTGGTCCTGTGAGGCCTTGCTGACTCTAGAACATAGACGGTGGGATTATTGGGAATGTTCACGAGTCCCGGACATAGAAATATCCTTCTAGGCTGGTTATGCTTACTGAGTAGCTTCGGATCCTGTGCAGGGCCGTTAGGTTGATTGTGAGCTATCGGGCAGCTATTTGTGATGATCATATCATTTCCATGCATATAAAGAGGTTTTTCCATGTTTTATTATAGTTTTTGGCTTCGAGCCTACGAAAACTAAGTTTCTAAACATTGCATGACCCCGGGGGCCCATTTTTGATGAAATTGGATTTGGAAATGATTTGACTTGATACGTGGATATTCTTGGGGTAAAAGAAGGTTAAAAGTATGGTTATATCATGATTTTTCTACTATTGCTAGACTCGACCTATACACTACAGTTTAGTTCAGATTATAGCTTTCAGTCCTTTTAGCATGTTTACATTCTAGTCAGCTTTGCATATACCTCATGCTTAGTACATTCAAAGTACTGACACATACTCTATGCTGCATCCTATTATGATACAGGCTCAGGTTCTCAGGTTCAGCCACATGATTAGCTCCTACCGGTGACATATCAGTTTAGTCAGAGGTGAGTCCTCATTCTCCGAGGACATTTTATTATGTTTTTGATTTAGTCAGATGTTGTTAGTTTCAGTATTTTTGGAGCTAGCTGGGGACTTGTCCCAACAACTCATCAGTATTAGAGGCTTTTCAGACATAGAGTCAGATTTTAGTTGATTGGGTTGTATTGCTTGAACTAAGTCATTTCTTTAAGATATTATCAGATATATTCTCTTAGATTTATTCATTTCTCAGTTATGTTTCCACTTGATTTAGAATTATATTCAGTATGCTTGTGATATTCCAGCTTCAGGGTTAGCTTGGGGTTACTTGTGACCCTGGGTCCAGTGTTACATCTAGGGGCTAGCCTCGAGGCATGAAAAACTTGGTATCAGAGCATCAGATTCAAGAGTCCTAGGATGTCTGAAAGCCGCACTAAGTAGAGTCTCTCTCATAGGTGTGAAGCGCACCACACTTATGAGGGAGGAGCTATGAAGTGTTCTAAGAAAAACTTCACTTATTTTACTATCATTATCGTGCGATTGAGTGTGAATCAACTTCTCCCTTCTAATTCATTGTTATGCGTTTCAGAATCATGCCTCCTCGCAGAGCTAATACACGCAATGCTAATGCAGTTCCTCCAGTTCCGGACCATGAGTTTATGAATGCAGAATTCCAGAATGCGATTCAGTTGTTGGCTCAAACGGTTGCCAATCAGGCTAATCAGCAGGCCCCAATTCGTGCGAACCCTGCTGGTGGATCAGCTGCAACCAGGGTTCGTGATTTTGTTCGTATGAATCCGCCAGATTTTCTAGGGTTGAAGGTTGGTGAAGACCCACAGAATTTCATTGATGAGGTAAAGAAGATTCTCGAGGTGATGCAAGTGACTAGTACTGATAGTGTGGAGTTGGCATCCTATCAACTCAAGGATGTCGCTCATATTTGGTTCACGCAGTGGAAGGACAACAGGGGTGTGAATGCAGCTCCTTTGACATGGAACTGTTTCACTGAAGCTTTTCTGGACAGGTTTTCCCGAGAGAGTTGAGGGAAGCTAAGGCCCAGGAGTTCATGAACTTAAGCCAGAGGTCCATGAAAGTCCAAGAATATGGGCTGAAGTTCACTCAGCTCTCCAGGTATGCTCCACATATGGTGGCTGATTCGAGAGCACAAATGGGTAAGTTCTTGTATGGGGTGTCTGATTTGGTGAAGACAGAGTGCAGAAATACTATGCTATTAGGGGATATGAATATCTCTAGGTTGATGACCCATGCACAACAGGTTTAGGAGGATAAGCTTAAGGAGATGGCTAAGGATAATAAAAAGGCTTGGACAGGAAACTATGAGTTCTTTCAGCAGAGGTCGGGCGGTGGAAGTCGCTCATAGTTCCAGCAGAGGTCTACAGCCCCAGCACCTTCATCAGCTAGCGCTTCATCTCCCAGGCCTTGACATGATCAGAAAAAGTGAGCACCAGGCTCAAAATTACAAGGCAGTATCTCAGGTAACCGTACTTTTCCAGCCTACCCTAAGTGTGGTAAAAATCATCCAGGTGAGTGCTTGGCTGGCCGAGAAGGGTGTTTTAGGTGTGGTCAGCTTGGCCATAGATTGAAGGAGTGCCCTTCTACCAGGCAGGGGCAGGGAGGTAACAGGGCTCAATCTACCACTTCAGCAGCTCCAGCAGGTCACCCCACTCAGTAGGGTGCCTCATCTGTTATAGGTGGTGGTCAGCGCTAGAATAGATTATATGCTCTTCAGACTCGGCAGGACTAGGAGGATTCTTCTGATGTGGTCACAGGTATATTACAAGTCTTCCATTTAGATGTTTATGCACTGTTAGACCCAGGTGCTACACTTTCCTTTGTAACTCCTTTCATAGCAGTAAACATCAGTGTCAGTACAGAAATCCTCCCAGAACCCTTCTCAGTCTCTACTCCAGTTGGTGACCCAGTTATAGATAGACGGGTATACAGAAATTTCCCAGTCACACTTTCCCAGAAAGTCACCTCAGCAGATCTTGTAGAGTTAGAAATGGTAGACTTTGATATCATTTTAGGCATGGATTGGTTACATTCCTCTTATACCTCAGTCGATTGTAGAACTAGGATCATTCAGTTTTAGTTTCCTAACGAGCCAATCTTAGAATGGAAGGGTAGTAACTCAGTGCCTGTAGGTCGTTTCATCTCCTACCTTAAGGACAAAAAAATGATCTCCAAAGGGTATATCTATCACCTTGTTTGGGTTAAGGATTCAAATTATGAGACCCCAACTCTTGAGTCAGTCCCAGTAGTGAATGAGTTTCCAAAATTATTCCTAGAAGATCTTCTCGGATTCCTCCCGAAAAGGAAATCGACTTCGGAATAGATCTCCTTCCAGCTACCCAGCCTATTTTGATTCCTCCTTACAGAATGGCTCCAGCTGAGCTTAAGGAATTGAAAGAACAGTTGAAAGACCTCCTAGGTAAGGGATTCATCAGACCCATCATCTCTCTATGGGGTGCTCCAGTGTTGTTTGTGCGTAAGAAAGACGATTCCCTCAGGATGTGAATCGACTACCGTCAGTTGAACAAAGTCACGATCAAGAATAAATATCCCATCCCTAGGATTGATGACTTGTTCGACCAACTTCAGGGCGCTAGTTGCTTCTCCAAGATAGACCTCAGATCCGGCTATCATCAGCTCAGAGTCAGAGGTAGTGACATTCTGAAGACAGCCTTCAGGACTTGGTATGGTCACTATGAATTTATAGTTATGTCTTTTGGACTAACCAATGCTCTTGCAGCTTTCATGGACTTAATGAACATGGTTTTTCAGACAATATTTGGACTTGTTCATCATTGTCTTCATTGATGATATCCTTGTTTATTCTTGAAATGAGGAAGAGCATGCGAGTCATCTGAGGGTCATTCTGCAGACTCTCAAGGACCGCCAGTTATTCGTGAATTTTAGTAAGTGTGAGTTCTAGTTGAAATCAGTCGCTTTCCTTGGTCATGTGGTGTCTACTGATGGCATCCGAGTTGACTCTCAGAAAATTGAGGCAGTAAAGGACTGGCCTAGACCCACCTCTCCGACAGACATCAGGAGTTTCTTGGGTTTGGTTGGTTATTACAAGAGGTTCGTAGAAGGATTTTCATCCATAGATGCCCCATTGACCAAGCTGACTCAGAAAAAGGTCAAGTTTCAGTGGTCAGGCGAGTGTGAGAAAAGTTTCTTAGAGCTGAAGACCAGGTTGGCTACAACTCCTGTCTTGACTCTACCAGAGCGTTCAGATGGCTATGTGGTTTATTGCGATGCATCCATAGTCGGCCTGGGTTGTGTTTTGATGCAGCAGGGTAAGGTCCTAGCTTATGCTTCCAGACAGCTTAAGAACCATGAGAAGAACTACACGACTCATGACCTCGAGCTTGCAGCTATTATGTTTGCCTTAAAGATCTGGAGGCACTACTTGTATGGTGTTCATGTTGATGTGTTCACAAGTCATAAGAGCCTCCAGCATGTGTTCACCCAGAAAGAGTTGAATCTTTATCAGAGGAGATGGCTTGAGTTCCTCAAGGACTATGATATGAATATGCTCTACCATCCGGGTAAGGCTAATGTAGTGGCTGATGCTCTCAGTAGACTGTCTATGGGTAGCATATCACATGTTGAGAAAGAGAAAAGAGAGTTAGCCAGAGATGGTCATCGTCTTTCTCGCCTAGGAGTTTGCCTTATGGACACATTTGATGGTGGTCTAATAGTTCAGAATGGGTCAGAATCTTCATTGGTAGCGGAGGTTAAGGAGAAACAGGATAGTGATCCCATATTACTCCAGCTGAAGGGTGCAGTTCATTAGCAGAGAGTTGAGGTTTTCTCCTAAGAGGAAGATGGTGTACTTTGATATCAGGGTCGCTTATGTGTTCCTAAGGTGGGTGAGTTGAGACAACAGATCCTTTAAGAAGCCCATAATTCCAGGTATTCCATTCATCCAGGTTCCACTAAGATGTATTGTGATCTACGGGAAGTCTATTGGTGGAATGAAAAGAAGCGGGACATCACAGATTTTGTGGCTAAGTGTCCCAACTGTCAGCAGGTTAAGGTAGAACATCAGAAACCAGGAGGTGTGACTCAGGAGATTAGCATTCCTACTTGGAAGTGGGAAGTGGTCAACATGGATTTCATTATGGGTTTACCTCATACTCGTAGACAATGTTACTCCATTTGGGTGATAGTGGATAGGGTCACCAAGTTAGCTCACTTCTTGGCAGTCAAGACTACAGATTCAGCGGAGGATTATGCCAGACTCTACATCAGCGAGATATTCAGGTTGCATGGGGTTCCCATGTCTGTCATCTCTGATAGAGGTCCTCAGTTTACATCTCTTTTCTAGAAGTCTTTCCAGAAAAGTCTTGGTACTCAGGTGAATCTCAGTACATCGTTCATCCGTAGACAGATGGTCAGGCAGAGCGTACCATTCAGACCTTAAAGGACATGTTGAGAGCTTGCGTGATCGATTTTAAAGGTAGTTGGGATGATGACCTACCTCTCATAGAGTTCGTCTACAACAACAGTTATCACTCCAGTATTCTGATGGCCCCATACGAGGCACTCTATGGGCGTAGATATAGGTCTCCGGTTTTTTGGTTTGAAGTAGGTGAGGCAGCCTTTCTTGGGCCAAATTCAGTTCATGAGGTTATGGATAAAGTTCAGCTCATCAGGGAGAGATTGAAAACAGCTCAGAGTCATCAGAAGTCCTATGCAGATGTGAGAAGAAGGGACTTAGAGTTTGAGATCGATGATTGGGTTGTCCTTAAAGTGTAACCCATGAAGGGGGTGATGAGATTCGGCAAGAAAGGGAAGCTCAGTCCCAGGTATGTAGGTCCTTACAAGATCCTGAAAAGGGTTGGTAATGTGGCTTACAAGTTAGAGTTGCCATCAAAACTAGTAGCAGTTCATCCAGTCCTCTATATTTCCCTGTTGAAGAAGTGTGTGGGTGATCCGACTTCGATAGTACCCTTAGAGAGTGTGGATGTGAAGGATAGCCTCAACTATGAGGATGTCCCAGTTGAGATTCTTGACTGTCAGGTTCGTAGGTTGAGAAATAAAGAAGTTGCTTCAGTGAAAGTTTTGTGGAGGAATCAGTCCGTAGAGGGAGTTACTTGGGAAGCAGAAGCAGTCATGATGTCCAAGTACCCCCACCTCTTTCCCTCCAATTCAGTTTCAGCTTGAGGTAAATAATTCCTCTCCAGTCTCTCAGTATACACTTGTGAAATTCAGTCTCAGCACCCTGTTCAATCAGTTACCCTTGCATTTCAGCATACTTGCATGTTTATGGAACTCAGTTCAATTAGATATCAGTTTCTAGTACTCAGTTGGTAAGGATTGCAGCTCCTTCCCTCCAAACTCAGCTTTGTTAGCCTTCATTCAAGGACGAATGATCCCAAGGGTGAGATATTATAATACCCCAGAACTCCCAAGCCCAGACTTAGCTCAGAAAACCAGAAGAAAATACAATTTCCAACTGTTAGTGAAATCACGAGTCGTGGACTGAAATCGTGGAACAAAGATCATAGGACTACTCCTCAGAAGTCAATCCCATGATTGGAGTCAACGGAACCTAGAAGTTTCCACAGACCGTGGAAACTATCCATGGAATCCTCATTCCAGATGACTCCCAAGAACCACGATTGGGTTCCACGACCCGTGGAAGTTTCCACGAGTCGTGATCCCAACTCGTGGAACTAGCTCCAGTAGCCCATCTTCAAGTCTCCAGGAACCATGAGTGGGTTTCATGATCCGTGGAAGCTTCCACGAGTCGTGAACCCAACTCGTGGAACCAAACTTTAGAGAGCCACAAATTTCAGCACAAGAACCATGACAGGGTTCCACGAGTGGGTTCCACGACCCGTGGAAACTTCTATGAGTCGTGAAGCCTACTCGTGAAAGTTGTTCCAGTAGCTCATATTTTCTGCTCAGGAACCACGACAGGGTTCCACGAGCCGTGGAACTTTCCACGAGCCGTAGAACCCATTCGTGGAACCTGAGACGTGAATTTCCAACAGCTTTTAAATTAATTTCTCAGGGGCGTTTTAGACCTTTCCTTTCTAATTTAGCTCCGACTATAAATAGCCTTAGGCTTATTTTATTAAGTCTATTTCCCCAAAAACAAAGTCAGACTTTTCTAAAAGCAATTCAAGTCAAGAATAGAGCGTCTTCTCCAAAGTTCCAGGCCTAGGGTTCTCTCATCCAAGCTTCAACTTCAGATTCTTGCACAGATTTTTCATCCACCAGGTATGTGAGTATTCAGTAAGGGTCTAGTTAACCCTTGTGCCCAAAACTCTCAGCTTTTTATGGTGTTTTCCATGAATTTAAGAATTAGGGTTCCTATCCAAATTGTGCAAATCTTTCTAGAATCTTGTTATTTTGATTCTCATATCATAAATATATTATTTTATATGATTTGCATGAGTTTTTACCCGTTTTGGGATGTTGAGAAAAATACCCTAAATTGTAGGATTTTTCTAAAGTATCACATGTCGTTCGAACTCTGTCTAGATTTTTAGTATAAGCTTTAAAAATAGATTTTAACTGGTTTCTAGTCTACTACAGTATTTCAGAATGACAAAGATTTTAGTCTAGTCTAGTCCTGACCTAGAAACTCAGGATGTCAGTTTTGAATTGAGCTACATTCAGTTTGGGCGTAGTATTTTAGCAACGAGTTGGACTAGGGTTCAGCGTACCCTTAAGGTCCCAGAACTATGTGCCAACATAGGATTATAAGTCCCCTCTGTTGGGCAACCATATTTAGTGATCACGCCACAATCATGCCTCTATACTCTGGCAAGGTATATTGGGTCCTCTCGATGGGGAATATACATCGGACTCCACGTTTAACTCACGTGGTTTATGTCGGTTAATAAGCTCTCCCATAGTATTAGATTCAGAAATGTACCCTAGGCCCTCAGTCACATTTATTTTCAGTTTTCAGCTTTCATGTTACTCTTGCATTTCAGCTGTTTATGCATGATTATACATTTGAGCCTATATACTACAGTTTAGTTCAGATTACAGCTTTCAGTATTTTTAGCATGTTTACATTTAAATCAACTTTGCATATCCCTCATGCTGAGCACATTCAAAGTACTGACGCATACTCTATGTTGCATCCTATTATGATGCAGGCTCAGGTTCTCAGGTTCAGCCACATGATTAGCTCCTACCGGCGACACATCAATTTAGTCAGGGGTGAGTCCTCATTCTCCGAGGACATTTTATTATGTTTTTTGATTTAGTCAGATGTTGTTAGTTTCAGTATTTTTGGAGCTAGCTGGGGACTTGTCCCAGCAACTCATCAGTATTAAAGGCTTTTCAGACATATAGTCAGATTTCAGTTGATTGGGTTGTATTGCTTGAACTCAGTCATTTCTTTCAGATATTATCAGATATATTCTCTTAGCTTTATTCATTTCTCAGTTATGTTTCCGCTTGATTTAGAATTATATTCAGTATGCTTGTGATATGCCAGCTTCAGGGTTAGCTTGGGATTACTTACGACCCTGGGTCCCGTGTTACGTCTAGGGGCTAGCGTCGGGGCGTGACATAAACAATGTTCAGTTTTTATTAACTCAAAGAATAAAATTATTCTCTTTACTAAACATATGCGGATTCAATCACGATCTTATGTATAAGAAGAACAAAAAATCTTTCTTTCCCTTTGCCTCTCATTCTTCAAGAATAAGGAAGATCCTTCTTTAAATTATGGATTTCTTTGGCTTGATTGGTTTTTCTTCCTTCTTGGGATACAATAATAGGTGTCATCACACCTCAGGAGATTTTTAGTTATGATAAATTACAACATTATAAGTTGCAGTCAATGAAGGCACTGTTAACAGGGTAAATTAGCAGCATTTCTGAAGACTGATTATTCGGTTGATCAAATTATTTGGTGAATTTTTAGTTAACCTGTAACAAATTAAATAAGTGTGTACTATTTTATTTTTTATAAAAAACCTCTATTTTAATCATTCAGAGGAAACGTAATGTAAAATACTAATTTATAGCTTATACCTAAACCACCAAAACCAGAATGCATGCTATTAGGAGAGTCACGACTTGTTTTATGTCAAATAAGTTTGTGCTTTCTAGCGCGTACTTTCCACAACAAAAATAGGTGAGGAGTTTCAATTTATATTTATACTAGTTATCCACAGCCTGTGCCATGCACGGATCCAATATATGCTATTTTCTCTGTCTCAATTTATGTAACATAAATAAAATTTAGAGAATCGATCAATTTTGTTTTTACGATCTTTAAATATTTTAAGTTGTTAATTATTGTGAATTATAATAATTTGTTTATAAAATTTTCAGATAATATATGTTACTCTCTCTGTCCCAATTTATGTGGCACTGATGAAAGTTGGATAGTCACCCCAATTTGCTTATATAGTTTTTAGATATTTTAAGTTGTTAGTTATTGTGATTTATAGTAGTTTCTAGGTAATTTTTAAATAACATATGTTACTTTCTCTACTCCAATTTATGTGACATTGACAAAAATTTGAAGTCAATTAAATTTTTTATGTCTTTTACATATTCTAAATTATTAGTTATTGTGATTTATAACACTTTTTATATCATTTTTAAATAATATATGTTACTTCCTTTATCCCAATTTATGTGGCACTGATAAAATTTTAAGAGTCAATCAATTTTTTTATGTCTTTCAAATATTTTAAATTGTTAATTATTGTGATATATGTTTTTGCGTATTTTTTAAATATATAATAGATTTATAAAAAGATAAATAAATTAAAATAACGAAATTGGGCCCACAAATGAATAAGCAATCAGCAGAAGCAGGCATGTTGATGCCCTGCTGCTTGCTTATTCACACTTATTAGTAAGTTTTTAAATTATTAATTATTGCGATTTATCTTTTTGTGTATTTTTTAAAAATATATAATAGATTATTTAAAAAAAAGCCGAAGAAATTTGGCCCACAAATGAATAAGCAAGCAACATAAGTAGACTTGTTGACACCATGCTGCTTGCTTATTCACACTTATTAGTAAGGATAAACTATCTAAAGAAACATACCTCCTTACCATATCTACTAAATAATCCATTACTTTATTTTAGTTACACTTTACTCTACATTTAACAATCCCCCCCTTCATCCCCAGATACATCAGTTCACCTCTCTCCTCCATATCTCATATCTTGCGTCTTGAATAACGGCAACTGTCATAATTCAAACACAAAATCTTTCTATACACGATAAATTGCTTACCCTCCTTTCAATTATTTCTCTTTCATCATCTTAAATATATCAACTTCCACCATTATCAAGGATTTTGACTGTTATTTTCTTAATTGGCTGAAAGAAAATGGCTAAAATTGGTCGGATGAAAATTGCCAGATTTGACCGAGAAATGCCATCTCCTCTGTGCCCATTTTCAGATCTGGCCGAAGTTCACATTTTTTTTGTGATTTTATTGCTGAAAACACTAACTCCGACAGATCTGTATTATTTTATTTTCATGGCTTCTGTTACTGTTTGAGAAGCTTCATCTTGTGATACTTTTGTTTCTCTTTCAGAATTTCGTGTTGTTTCTGAAGATAGTCGATATGGTGGGTGTCGTGGGGTGGCGGGTGGCGGGTGCCGTAGGGTGGCAAGGAGGAGGATGAATGTATTTGCATACCCATGTATCATAGTCTATTAATTTATATTGAATATGAAATTTAGTGTTTGTTCATGTACATACGAATGTATCTCTGTCAGATTTGTGTTTCTTCTTCTTCTTCTTCTACTTCTTCTTCTTCTTCTTTAAGTTGATTGCGTATACATGTATTTTGGATATAATGTATGAAATTGGTACTGGATACATCAATTCATTATTATATTGGATATATCAAATTAATACATTAATACCGATTTTACTAGTATTTTAAATATAACGTATTAAACTGGTATTGTATACATCAAATTAATACTATATATATATATATATATATATATATATATATATATATATATAATAAAAAAAATTAATATTAGATACATACAAATAAATACATGAAATTTATACTAGGTACATATAAACATATACATGAAATTAATAATTGATATATATTAAAATATACATGAAATTAATACTAGATACATATAAAATGATATATTAGATGAAAAGTAATCAAATTATATAACGAAGATATATATGTTTCCGTCTTATATTAATGAAATTAATGAATTTATTATTTTTAAAAAGTAAAAAAAATAAAATTAATTAAACATATATACATGCCTTGATTTTTGCCTTATATTCAGGTATTTGATTAATTAAAATTTTCATAATTAATTATCCATTTATCGGAGATACACCAATTTATCGGCTATTAGGCATGTATCCGGAACACAAAAAGTGATAAAAAGAGTAAATATGTAAAGTAGTATTTTTTGAAGTAATTAGGAATTAAATATGTGTGTTTTCTGTTGTTTGCCCTATTAGTCAGTGCTAGTAAATGATAGCCCCCGTGCTATGCATGGACCCAATAATACTATGCTAAATATTTAAAATGTAAACTTTTATTAATTTTTTTCATAATTTTGTTAGCCCAAACTATTAGCTAAAAGTTAAAGCTCAAAAAAAATTGTCTTATTTTCGAGTGGCATCAATTAGCATTAATTAAAAAATTTCATTTAAACTTATGTGCTGACAATATAATTGTAATGCTAGAAAGTTATTAAAAAATAATTTATAGAATTAATTATTAAAGTTATTTGACTAAGTTATGCGTTATATCTTTTTCTGGTCAATTGAATTTTATTTTACCATGTACAAAATTGTTTACTCAAATAAGGATTATAATATTTATTTTAAAGATAAATCAGTTTTATTAGGAGCATATTTTAGTAAATTAATTTTATTAAT
Source organism: Jaltomata sinuosa (assembly GCA_003996215.1). Taxonomy (NCBI): domain Eukaryota; kingdom Viridiplantae; phylum Streptophyta; class Magnoliopsida; order Solanales; family Solanaceae; genus Jaltomata; species Jaltomata sinuosa. Next base: position 221,512 of record QJPP01003641.1, on the reverse strand, counting down.
TATGTTTTGAAAATCTAAATTTGATTACTATTACTTTATATAGTTATTTAATGATAAAAATTGTATTGAATGAAAATAATAAATTTATCTTGATTTGTTAAAATAAATAAAAAAACTTTATTTTACAAACAATAAAGTTACAGCCATAAAATAGAAAATCATTAAATACTAAAAAAATTCTTTAATTCAATTTTAATATCGAAAAGCATATACGTTAACGGTGAGGTATGTGTTATATTCACGTATGAATTAGAGAGTAATTTGCATAACAAAACCATCTTCTTCTTTTTTAATTAGAAGTGACTGAGAGACACAAAATTTTATATGAATAAAAAATCATAACAAAACCATCTACTTATAATTAATATGAAATAAGATATTTTATGTTGTATTAATTATAGATCAAATTTACCTATGAAAAATTGTGCAAAATAGCTTTGAAAAATGGTCAGCAAGGGCTGCTAAATGTTCATATATGGGTATACGACCTTTTGATCCATAATAAAAGGTACACACAATATAATATTATTATGTACAAGATAATTTAAGCATCTAACTTTAACATGAAAATTTTAAATGACAAAAATATTTTTTAATTTAATGTTAATTTTGAGAAGCACACATGACGAAGACCTGTGTGTTTATTCTTTTTATTATATAGTAATATAGTATTCCCTTTGTTCCATTTTATGTGACATACTTTGACTTGATACAGTGTTTAAAAAAAAAAGACTTTTAAAATTTGTGATCCAAAATAATTCTTCAATATTTGTGTGATTGTAAATCATTTCCTTAAAGGTAAAAAGGGAATTTCAAAGTTAAAATTATTCTAATTATAGAAAGATGACATTCTTTTTGAGACGGATTAAGAAAATATGCCACATAAAATGAGACGGAGGAAATACTTTATAGGCTAATAATTAAATATGAAAATAGCACTGATGATGAATGCCTAAGAGAGTTGGGTCATTGGCGGCTATAATTATTGCTTGCCTAATTAGCACCGCACCACCTACATTTATTTTTTCCATCTAATTGCATGAACATTTGCTGTCAGTGGTCCATCCTTTGTACAATCAGTCTTTTAGACTTATTATATTATAGGTAAGGATTTCTAATTATTTTAACTAGTATTTAAGTTTAAAATTACTATACTTACTTTTGGGAGAAATTATTTCAGGTTTATAGTGATAGATTCATCTTAGGGTGATATTTCATCAAGAGGTTTACCATTGATGTAAGGAAATTCACACGATTGTAGAATTCAATCTCATTTTTTTAAAAAAAATTATTATTACAAACACCTCTCTTTCCCAGTAAATTTTGAGTTTTTTATGAAGAATTAAAATTTTACTCAACAAAAGAATATCACTTTATAGATTGAATCAAATTTATTGTATACATTTTTAAATCTCAAATGGAAAAAAATAATGAACTTTCAGTTGGTTGGCTATATGAATTTTCATTTTTTTGGTGAGGATTTAATTCCTCATCTTATAATTCCTTCCTCTTCGATTCCCTATCTTGTAACCCCTCCCCTCCCATTTGTATTTATTATTTAAGTATTAAAAAGGTTAAAATAATTAGAATTAAATAGGAGTGTCAATGATTTATTAAAAAAACTTATTGAGTTGATCGAACCGAATTGTACTGAATCAATTTTATGTTTTTCTTAATAAAATCGATTGTTTCAATATAAATTTATAACCGTATCGAATAATTATGATGGGTGTTTTATCTCATAAAAGAATATCAAAAGATTTTTTAACCGAATCGATATATATATATATATATATATATATATATATATATATATATATATTTTAAAATAATAAGTATTAATAAGAGTGATGCATCATGTAATTATGATAAACGTAATGAGTTTATTGCTTATGTTAATTGTCATTATAGGATATTATAAAAGGAAAAAATATTTTCATTTTATGTTATTGTAATTCTTGGATATTTAATTCTATCAAATCTTATCGACTGCGATAGTCGTTACATAACGTTTAGAAAATTAAAAAATTAACTGAAGTATCGAAACCTAGACAATTGACATGGTTTTGGAAAATTAAATTGTGGTTATGTATCATAAAATAATTGAAAAAGTGGTATAATATAACATTTTAAAAATAATCGATCAAACCCTACCATTTACACTCTTATAATTAAACTCTTACCCATTGTAAGTCTTAAAAGACTCTGACCATGTAAAAAAAAAAGGGTTCACTGATAATTAATACTAGTTAGTCTCAAAATTAAAATAAAAAAGAAAGACAAGAGAAAACTAATCGGCTATTGCCAATCAAAATACCCTAACCGAGTCTCCATTGGAATACAATATTTCGTTAGATAGTTATTAGTAATTGTCAAAAGTCTCAGTAGTTCGAATATTTTTTAAATTTCTCATAATTAAAGAAAAAAAAAAAGAAGGGGCCGTTAAGATGGTAAAGTTTTCACGCGTATCTTTATTTGGATACTATTATTTAACACAAACATATTTTTAAAAATACTAGTTAAGCATTGCACGTATATTTCATGTGAATAATAAAATTATGTAATAAATAAATGACTAAACCCAACAAAATGGCTAACTTTTACCCATATGTGTGAGAATTTCAGGCGAAAAATGCTTGAACTTCAACCATATACGCCTGAATTTCATTCATATAAATTATAGATATTTTTATCTGAAATTTGACTTTGTTAAGCCTAATTTTAGATACTGCATATATAACGTTATTTCAAAATAGTAGACTTGTAAATCTTTACATACTACAAATATGAATTAAATGATGGTCCAAAGATTGCATATTAGTCCAACTCGGCCGTTAGGATGGACCTGTTAGGCCTAAACTAGTATATATACTTGTTACGTTCTGATTGACTTAATTGCACGATTTGCTTTTTAAATGGACTAATTTTTTATTTTTGTCTGTAAAACTAATAAGTTGGTAATCTATCAACTTATTTAGCTCTTAAACATGAATTATTGCCTCAATCTTGTGCTATTTAGAAGATTTTTTTGCCTTTATTTTCTTATGTGCAGGCATTCATAGGATTTGAGAATGGAGGCGAATTTGAACCCAAATATTCACAGAAAGGAAGGCAAAAGCCCGAGCTACAAGTTAAGGAAGAAAGCCAAGTCAAAAGAAGAGCATAAGGGAAGCTCCCTGACTGAAGGTCATGTGGGAACATCCTGCAAGTCTGCACCTGTGAAATGCAGGTGATACGTAGGAGAAGGGCAAGTGACTGACAGCAAATTCTAGCACCTGCATGCCGTGGATCAAATCTTGCGACTGTAGGTGCAGTGCAAGTCGCCCGAAGAGTAATTTTGTCCAGAATTTACTAGCGTGTTTGGAAGGTTTTCAATGACGTTTTGGGGATCTGTACATCAAATAATTTACATAGAATTTTTCAAATTTGGATATTGTATTGGAGTATACTTAGAGAAGTACACTAGAACTTCTTATTCTTCTTGATTATTGAAAACTCCATTGTTGACATTGAAAAAAATTAATTTTGAATTGAATCTCTTATTATGGAAGGAATTGAAGTTAACCACATGGTATAATCTCCTTTTCTACTATCATGAATATCAAAATTCATATCTAGGGTATGTGAAAGATGGTTGTATAAATTGTTATAGGGTGCAGATATTTGTCCTTAGAATTGATTATTAAGTGTGGATCCATTGAATTCTTTAAGTTTTAATTAAATAATTGATGGATGAAAATATTAATTTATATTTCTAATTTTAGTTTTGCTTGAGAAAGAAAGCTAAAATTTGGTAAGGATTCATGGTAAGGATTTGGGGATTTTCTATCTAAGGGTTGAGGCTAAAAATAGCTTAACCTACTTATGCTAATTGGTTTCTCAATTGTGTAAACTTTGGGGTTTGTGAAAAACCCAATGGAAATATGCTTGGGTTGAAAAATAATGGGCATAACAAAAACTAAGGCTATACTCGCTATAATTAAGACTAAGCCAAATAGTCATAAGTAATTGCCCCATCAAAAGCACATCCCTAGTTTTTCTAATCTTGATAGTTCAACAATTGTGTTAAACTTGCTACTTACTTATTCTATTTACAAATCACTTATTTACACCCCACTCCCCCCAATTTATTTTATTATAAATCTTTGGTAATGTGCATGCTTAGTGTGACTTGATACACAAAATTTGGTTAATCTAATCCTAATCCATGTGAGATTCGACTCCAACTCCTAAGTTGGATAATTATTTTGCAAATGATCATTTCCACCTCGTTAATTAGAGAGTGCCTTTGGACTTTATCAAAAATGGCATTGTTGCCGGGGATTAGATTTTGATTTCCTTGTTTTATGTTTTTATTTACATTAGTGTTGCACCTTGTGTTCCTTTACTTTATTTGTTGTTTTTATTTTGTGGTAGGTGAAAATATGACTCACACTAGTGGAAACTCTATGAGTTGACGTTACATGGAAGATGATGATCAAATGGGTCATCGTGGTGTAGCTAGTGCCATTTTCCTACCTCCAACAATAGGGAATGCAATCTTTTATGTTACTAGCATCATGCTACACCTTTTTATAATGAACGGTCTCTTTGGTGGTCTCCCAAGTGAAGAAGCAAATTGCCACATAAGAAATAATATGGAGATTTGCCAACCGTTCAACATAACCAACATCACTTAAGTGTCCATTCGATTGAGGTTATTCCTTTTCTCCCTAAAATAGGAAACAATGACATGGTTAGAAGAGCTCCCCGAGGGCTCCATCACTTTCTGGAATGAACTCACTAAAGCCTTCCTTGATAGATTCTTTACTCTTGCTCGCATGCTTCAGTTGAGAGATAAGATAACCAACTTTAGACAATTGCCCGGAGAAGCCTTACATGAGGCATGAATGAGGTTTAAAAAGAAAGTGATTCAATGCCTAACTCATGGCCTTCTAGATGATGTTTTAGTTCAGCACTTTTACAGGTCTTTGGACTCAATAAACAAGTCCTTGGCTGGTGGTTTGTTGATGGACCAAACTTTTGGTCTTGCCAAAGCATTGTTGAATAGAATGACCAAGACAAATTGGGCATGGCACACATGTGAGGCTGAGGTGACAATGGGTGTCACCTCTGTAACTATGTCTAAAGAAATTAGGCAAAAAGAGGAAGAGAGGGAAGAAAAAATTGCAAAGATGATGACTCAAATTGAGTTTCTTGCAAATATGTAATGGGAACCAAAACGAAAAGCGTGAATGCTATCGAGGCTTAATGACTAGATCACATGACGAGGATGATGCAGATGTTTTTTTTATGAGGAAGCCCATTATATTTCTAATTAAGTGGGGGGTTCTCGCCCAGGTTACCAAGGTACATCAAGGCCCTTGGCAACCAAGGGAGAGGGAACCAAGGTTGGAACAAGGAGAGAGATGGATCTTGGAGAGATAGGGATCGTGACACAAATTGAAGAGATCATGATACAAAGAGAGATAAGTATAATCACCGAAGTAACAATCTGTATGTTCCTCCTCCAAAAGATGATGCAACTCCCATTCAAATGTATGTTAGCAATCCCATAAGCTCTAAATTTGAAGAGATGATAGCACGATTCTTGAAGAAAGATAAATCTATGGACATCGGTGTTCGAGAATTGAAAAGTGAAGTCTCTACCCTCAATAAAATGATGAGTTCCCATTTTACTCCCATTAAACACCTTGAATCCCAAATGAACCATTTATCTACTCAAATGAATCCAAGGCAATAGGATACACATCCTAGTGACACACTCCCTAATCCGAAGAATGATGGCCATTGCATGACAATTGTCACTAGAAGTGGAAGAATGCTAGATGGTTTGGTTGATGAAGTTGAGAATGATGAGCACAAGATAAATTTAGGTGAAACTCCTAAAGTAGTGGTAAAGTCGACTGAACCTTTGTTGAATAATGAAAAGAGTTCGAATGTAGATGAAGACATTCTAAGTTCGGAAGACAAAAATGTAGAGCCTCCTTCTCAAGTTGTAATTGATATTGTAACACCCCAGAATTCAGACCAGCATTTTAAATCCAGAACATAAAAAAACTCAGTAAAATTTCATCTATCAGACAAGCCCCACGGGCTGACCCATGAGCATCGTGGACACGACGGCCCATTAGGGTCCCCATGGGAAGAGCCCAAAGGCTCTATCAGCCAATTCCATCCAGACGGGGGTCCCCACGAGCATCAGAGCTCCGACGGGCCATGGGGAAGCCCGTTGAAAATTGCCAGAGCCCCATCCCAAGTCCCCCCAGCCCCGATGGGCTGTCACCACGGCAGTCGTGGATGCGACGGGACGTGGGAGCTATCGTGGGGACTGTATAAAGGGCCAGCCCAGTCTGCACTATTCTGATGCCCTAGGCGATGGGCTATCTCAGTTCCGATGCTCGTCAGGCGGCCCATCTTGTAAGGGATTTTTTGCAACTTCTATTTTAAGTTGGGGGCATTTTGGTCTTTTTCCAAATTTTTAATTTCAATCCTAAGTCATTTTTGGAGTAATTAAAGGGTTTTTACTCTTTTTCCCTCATTACTCGTAAACTAAATCGACACTCAACAGTTTCAAACAAGAAAAGAAACGTTTCCTCTCAAGAATAAGCAAAGAGGGTTTTCTTCAAGCTCAGCCCCAAATCCAAAGGTTCAACCATAGAATCTTCTTTCAGGTATGTGGGATTTCATCGGTGGGTTCCTTTCACCCATTGAGTCCCTAGACTCAGTTTAGTTCTCTAGTTTTTTAGACCTAAGGTTTCTAATTTTCATCAAATCAGTGCAAATTTAGATGCTATTGCGTGTATGATGTTATTGCATGTTTTCTTGGGAACCTAGGATTAGTCATATGTACAAAGTTCAGTAAATCCTAGCATGTGTTAATTCCAGTACTCATAATTCACACTTGCTAGGCAGATGATTCAGTAAGTTATACTTCAAAATTAGAATGCTATCAGTTTCACTATCATGTTATTGCATTCTTAGATGATTATCAGTATTTGAGCTATTCAGCATTTCGATTACATTCAATGCTTATGTATTCAGTTGAGAGAAGACTTAGCACTAACTAGACGAAGGGATGAAGGCTCACCCGTCAGTTTTAGGCTGAGACCTTTAGTAGCAGTCTCTGAATTCCAAAACTACGGCGCCACTGTAGGTTTAGAAAGGGGTCACCCGTTAGTTTAGGCATGACACCCTTGTACCTTGTGGACATCAGTTTAGTGGATCCACGTCAGATTAGTTTGTACCATTGGCAAGGTATGAACACCTTTCCATCAAGGGTTACAGGTTGGCCCCATAGCCAGCTCAGCTTGGGGTATATCGATTAATAGTAGCTCCCACAGTTAGACTCAGCATTGCATTGACCATGTATTCAGTTATTCAGTTCAGATCAGCATGTTATGATATTCATGTTCAGTTACTTGGTCATTGCATACAATAATTCTTCAATTCATGTTTCAATGTACACTACTATATCAGTATCCATGTTGTACAACTTTTGTTATACCCTGCATGCTCAGTACATCTGAAGTATTGACACATACTTTTGTGTTATATCATTTTATGATGCAGGTTCAGGCGCTCAGCATCCAAATTATGCTTAGCCCAAATTACAGTCCTTACTCAGCAGCTCAGTGGTGAGTCCTCATATATTCGAGGATGATAGTTTGATTTGATTATTTCAGTATTTCTAATTCAGTTTTAGACTTTTAGAGTTAGATGGGGGCTTGTCCCAATAACTCACTTCAATTAGAGTCTTTCATACATAGACTAGAATCAGCTTGAGTATTTCAGTTATTTTTAGACTTATCACGTTTTTATACGTATATATATATATTTTCAGACATGCTTGGATTCTTTTCCAATTTCCATGTATTTTAAGTCAGTTTAGTTTTCTGCATAGTAAATTTTATCAGAATTACCTAGACATGCCAGACCATGGGTTATCTTGGGGTCACTTGTGATACTAAGCACCGTGTTATGTCCAGGGGGTAGTCTCAGGGCATGACAAACTTGGTATCAGAGCATCAGGTTCAAGTGTCCTAGGGTGTCTGAAAGCCACGTCGAGTAGAGTCTTTATAATGGGTGTGAAGCGCGCCACACTTATGGGGGAGAAGCTATGAGATGTCATTAGGAAAAACTTCACTTCATTCCTTTTCCAGCTCGTGCTATAGAGTATGAACTCTATTAAATCTCCTTCTAACTCGTGCTCTACTCATTTAAATAAAATGCCTCCCAGAAGAGCCAACACAAGGAATCAGCCAGCACTAATAGCTCCAGCAGACCCTCTGAATGAGAAAGTTACCCATGCTGAATTTAGGGCTGCCTTTTAGGTGCTTGCTCAGGCCATGACCACTCAGGTCAATCAGCAAGATATGGCACCAGCTCTACAACGAGGATCCGAGACTTCACTTGGATGAACCCCCTAGAGTTTCACGGGTCCAAGTTGGAAGAGGATCCACAATAGTTCCTTAATGACATTTAGAAGCTGATAGATATTATGGGTGTCACTCTGGTGGAGAGTGCAGACTTACCCGCTTACCAGCTGAAAGGAGTGGCTTATACTTGGTATCAGCAATGGAAAGAATCTCATTGTGCTAATGCAGGTCTGGTGACTTGGAACCACTTCAAGACTGCATTTTTGCATAGGTTTTTCTTGCTTGAACTCAGGAAAGCCAAGGTTCAAGAGTTCATCAATCTGAAGCAGAATGATATGAGTGTGCAGGAGTACGCACTCAAGTTTACTCAGCTATCTAAGTATTCTCCAGCAATGGTAGCTGACTCTATATCCCACATGAGTTAGTTTATGTCAGGAGTATCAGATGATGTGGTTAAGGAGTTCAAGACTGTTATGCTGGTTAAGGAGATGGATTTTTCCAGGTTGGTTATTTATGCGTAGAAGATCGAGGAGGAGAAAATCAAAGAGAGGGGAAGAGACAGTAAGAGAGCTAGAACAAGCGACTTTAGTTACTCTCAGCAGAGGTCATAGGATGGTAATCGCTATCATTTCTGCAAAAAATCTTCAGCTCCAGCCCCATCTTTTGCTAGTGCTCCAGTGCCTAAGTTTAGGTAGGACCAACGGGATAGGGCGCCAGGCTCTAAGTCCCAAGGTAGTTTCACTAGAGGGCGCACTCATCCAACTTGCAAGAAGTGTGGTAAGAACCATCAAGGTGAGTGTATGACAGGTAGTGGGAATTGTTTTGAGTGTGGCAAGCCAGGCCACAAAATAATTGATTGCCCAGTAACTTCTCAGAAGGGCAGGGATACTCGTACCCAGAATTAGGCTAGTTCTACAATAGCTCTAGTAGGTTGCCCTACCCAGCAAGGTGCCTCTTCTAATACAGGTGGGGGTCAGTGCGAAAACAGGCTCTATGACCATCAGGCTCGACAGGACCAGGAGGATTCTCCCAATGTGATCATGGGTATGTTATAAGTTTTTAATACTAACATTTATGCATTGTTAGATCCTGGAGCTAGACTTTCCATTGTGACTCCTTATATAGCAATAGACTTTGGTGTTAGTCCAAAAGTCCTCCAAGAACCCTTCTTAGTCTCTAGTCCAGTTGGTGACCCAGTTACAGCTAGACGGGTATACAGAAATTGCCCTATCACAGTTTCCCAAAAAATCACCTCAGCTGATCTTGTAGAGTTAGAAATGATTGATTTTGATATCATTCTAGGCATGGATTGGTTACATTCCTATTATGCCTCAGACGATTGTAGAACTAGGATCGTTCCATTTCAGTTTTCAAACGATCCAATCTTAGAATGGATGGGTAATACCTCAATGCCTATAGGTCGATTCATCTCTTACCTTAAGGCTAGAAAAATAATTTCCAAAGGGTATATCTACCATCTTGTTCGGGTTAAGGAATAAAACTCTGAGACCTCAACTCTTGAGTCAGTCCCTGTAGTGAATGAATTCCCAGAAGTATTCCCAAAAGATCTTCGCAGAGTTCCTCTCGAAAGGGAAATCGACTTCAAAATAGATCTCCATCCAGATACCCAACCTATTTCAATTCCTCCTTACAGAATGGCTCCAACTGAGCTTAAGGAATTGAAAGAACAGTTGAAAGACCTTCTATATAAGGGCTTCATCAGACCCAACATCTCTCTATGGGGTGCTCTAGTATTGTTCGTGCATAAGAAAGACAGTTCTCTCAGAATGTGCATCGACTACCGTCATTTGAACAAGGTCACAATCAAGAAAAAGTATCCCATACCTAGGATTGATGACTTGTTCGACCAACTTCTGGGTGCTAGATGCTTTTCTAAGATAGGCCTCAGATCCGGCTATCATCAACTCAGAGTCAGAAATTGTGACATTCCGAAGACAGACTTCAGAACTCGGTCTGGTCACTATGAATTTGTAGTTATGTCATTTGGACTAACAAATACTCCTGCATCTTTCATGGATTTGATGAACAGAGTGTTCAAGCAGTACATAGACTTATTCATTATTGTATTCATCAATGATATACTTATATATTATCGTAGCAAGAAAGAGCATGCAGATTATTTGAGAGTGGTGTTGCAAACTCTCAAAGATCGCCAGTTTTTCACCATGTTTAGTAAGTGTGAATTCTAGTTGCAGTCAGTCGCTTTCCTTGGTCATGTGGTGTCTAGTGAGGGAATCTGGATTGATTCTCAAAAGATTGAGGCAGTGAAGAACTGGCCCAGACCTACCTCTCCAACAGACATCAAAAGTTTCCTAGGTTTGGATGGTTATTACCGGAGGTTTGTTGAGGGATTTTCCTCCATAGCTACCCCATTGACCAAGTTGACTCAGAAAAAGGTTAAGTATCAGTGGTCAGATAAGTGTGAGAAGAGTTTTCTAGAGTTAAAGACCATGTTGACTACAACTCCCATTCTAACTCTGCCAGATGGTTTGGACGATTTTCTAGTGTATTGTGATATATCTAGAGTCAGCTTGGGTTTTGTTTTGATGCAGCATGGTAAGGTCATAGCTTATACATCCAGAGCAGTTAAGATTCATGAGAAGAATTATCCGACTCATGATCTTGAGCTTGTAGCAGTTGTATTCGCCCTAAAGATTTTGAGACACTACTTATATGGTGTTGTAGATGTGTTAACAGTACATAAGAGACTTTAGTACGTGTTCACCCAGAAAGAGTTGAATCTCCATCACAGAAGATGGCTTGAGTTTCTCAAAGATTATGATATGAATGCGCTCTACCATCCGGGTAAGGCCAATGTAGTGGCTGATGCCCTGTGCAAACTGTCCATGGGTAGTGTGTCACATGTTAAGGAAGAGAAGAAGGAATTAGTAAAGGATGTTCATAGGCTTGCTCGCTTAGGAGTTTGCCTCATGGATACGATAAATGGTGCTGTCATAGTTCAGAATGGGTCAGAATCTTCTTTGGAAGCAGAAGTGAAAGAGAAATAAGACATTGATCCCACATTACTTCCGCTGAAGGGTGCAGTTCATCAGCAAAGGGTAGAGGTTTTCTCCTAAGGGAGAGATGGTGTGCTTCACTAGCAGGGTCATTTATATGTACCTAATGTGGGTGAGTTGAGGCAGCAGATCCTTACAGAAGCCTATAATTCCAAATATTCTATTCATCTTGGTGTCACTAAGATGTACCGTGATCTACGAGAAGTTTGTTGGTGGAACAACATAAAGAGGGACATTGCAGATTTTGTAGCAAAGTGTCCCAATTGTCAGCAGGTCAAGAAAAAACATCAGAAACCAGGAGGTGTGACTCAGGATATTAGCATTCTTACTTGGAAGTGGGAAGTGATAAAAATGGATTTCATTATGGGTTTACCTTGTACTCGCCAATAGCATGACACCACTTGGGTGATTATGGACAAAATGACCAAATCAGCCCATTTCCTAGCAGTTAAAACTATAGATTCAGCAGAGGAGTATGCCAGACTCTACATTGATGAGATAGTTAGGTTGAATGGGGTTTCCTTGTCTATCATCTCAGATAGGGGTCCTTAGTTTACATCTCATTTCTGGAAGTCTTTTCAGAAAGGTCTTAGTACTCAGGTAAATCTCAATACAACATTTCATCCGCAGATGGATGGTCAGGCAGAGCGTACCATTTAGACCTTAGAGGACATGTTGAGAGCTTACGTGATTGATTTCAAGGGTAGTTGGGATGATCACCTACCTCTCATAGAGTTCTCCTATAACAACAACTTCCATTCCAGTATCTAGATGGCCTCATATGAGGCACTTTATGGGCGTAGATACAGGTCACCAATTTTATGTTCGAAGTAGGTGAAACAACCTTGATTGGGCCGAATTCGATTCATGAGGCTATGAAGAAAGTTCAGCTTATTAGGGAGAGGCTAAAGACAACACATAGTTGTCAGAAGTTCTATACAGATGTGAGGAGAAGGAACTTAGATTTTTAGATCGATGATTGGGTCTTCCTGAAGGTGTCACCCATGAAGGGTGTGATGAGATTTGGAAAGAAAGGGAAGATCAGTCCCAGATATGTAGGTCCTTACAGAATCTTGAAAAGGATTGGTAATGTGGCTTACGAGTTTGAGTTGCCAACAAAATTAGCAGCGGTTCACCCAGTTTTCTATATTTCATTATTGAAGAACTGTGTTGGTGATCCAACATTGATTGTGCCCTTACAAAGTGTGGCTGTGAAGGATAGCCTCACTTATGAGGATGTTCCAGTTGATATTTGACCGTCAGGTTCGTAGGTTGAGAAATAAGGAGGTCGCTTTGGTGAAAGTTTTGTGGAGGAACCAGTCAGTTGAGGGAGCTACTTGGGAAGCAGAAGCAACCATGATGTCCAATTATCCTCACCTCTTTCCTTCAGACCTAGTTTCAGCTTGAGGTAATAGTTCCTCTCCAGTCCCTCAGTTTCCTCTTATGAATGTCAGTCTCAAAATCATGTTTTCCTAGCTATTATAGTATTTTTAGCATGCTTTCATGTACTTAGAACTAGCCTCAGTCAGATATCAGCTTCTAGTATTCAGTTGGTAGGGATTGCAGCTCTTTCCCTCTAAAATCAGCTCAGTTAGTCTTCATTCGATGATGAATGATCCCAATGGGGGGAATTGTAACACCCCAAAATTTAGACCAGCATTTAAAACCCAGAACTGAAAAAAACTCAGCAAAATTTTATCTGTCAGACAAGCCCTATGGGCTGACCTACGGGCGTCGTGGACACGATGGCCCATCGGGGTCCCTGTGGGAAGAGCTCAGAGGATCTATCAGCCAACTCCAGAGAGACGAGGCTCCACAAAGGTGTCGGAGGTCTAACGGGCCATAGGGAAGCCCGTGGAAAACTGCCAGAGCCCCATCCCAAGTCCCCTCAGCCCCGAGGGGCTGTCACCATGGCCGTCGTGGATGCGACGGGCCATAGGAGCCATCGTGGGGACTGTCCAGAGGGCCAGCCCAGTCTGCCCTATTTTGAAGCCCTGGCCAATGGGCCACCTCAAGTCCGATGCCCGTCGAGTGACCCGTCTAGCAAGGGATTTTCTGCAACTTCTGTTTTAAGTTGGGGGCATTCCGATCTTTTCCCAATTCTTTTAATTTCGATCCTAAGTCATTTTGGGAGTAATTAAAGGGTTTTTACTCTTTTTACCTCATTAGTCCTACACTAAATCGACACTCAGCAGTTTCAAATAAGAAAAGAAATGTTTCCTCTCAAGAACAAGCAAAGAGGGTTTTCTTCAAGCTCATCCCCAAATCCAAAAGTTCAATCGTAGAATCTTCTTCCAGGTATGTCGAATTTCATCAGTTGGTTCTTTTCACCCATTGAGTCCCTAAGCTCAGTTTAGTTCTCCAGTTTCAACAAGTTCTTCAGACCTAGGTTTCCTAATTTTCATCAGATCGGTGCAAATTCAAATTTATTGCGTGTATAATGTTATTGCATGTTTTCTTGGGAACCTAGGATTAGTCATATGTACAGAGTTTAGTAAATCCTAGAATGTGTTAATTCCAGTACTCATAATTCATACTTTCTAGGCAGATGATTCAGTTAGTTATACTTCAAAATTAAAATGCTATCAATTTTAGTATCACGTTATTGCATTCTCAGATGATTATCAGTATTTGAGCTATTTAGCATTTAAGTTGCATTCATTGCTTATGTATTCAGTTGGGAGTAGACTTAGCACCGAGTAGACGAAGGGATGAAGGCTAACCCATCATTTTAGGCTGAGACATTTAGTAGCAGTCCCTGAGTCCCAGAACTACGGCGCTATCGTAGGTTCAGAAAAGGGTCACCCGTCAGTTTAGGCATGACACCCTTGTCCCTTGTGGACATTAGTTTAGTGGATCCATGTCAGATTAGTTTATACCATTGGCAAGGTATGAACACCCTTCCATCCAGGTTACAGTTTGGCCCCATAGCTAGCTCAGCTTGAGGTATGTAAGTTAATAGTAGCTCCCACAGTCAGACTCAGTATTGCATTGACCATGTATTCAGTTATTCAGTTCAGATCAACATGTTATGATATTCATGTTCAGTTACTTGGTCATTGCATAAAATGATTCTTTAGTTCATGTTTTAGTGTACACTACTATATAAGTATCCATGTTTTACAGCTTTGGTTATACCCTGCATGCTCAGTACATTCGAAGTACTGACGCATACTTTTGTGCTACATCATTTTATGATGTTGGTTCAGACGCTCAACATCCAGACCATGCTTAGCCCAATTTCCAGTCCTTACTTAGCAGCTCACTTGTGATTTCTCATAGATTAGAGGACGATAGTTAGATTTGATTATTTCAGTATTTCTAATTCAGTTTCAGACTTTCAGAGTTATCTTCGGGCTTGTCCCAACAACTTACTTCAGTTAGAGGCTTTCAGACATAGTCTAGAATCAGCTTGCATATTTCAGTTATTTTCAGACTTATCACCTTTTCATACGTATGTATATATTTTCAAACATGCTTGGATTCTTTTCTAATTTCCATGTATTTTAAGTCAGTTCAGTTTTCCACACAGTAAATTTTAGTTAACTTAGGGTCACTTGTGACACTAAGCATCGTGTTATGTCTAGAGGGTAGTCTCAAGGTGTGACAGACATTGAGGAGGAACAAGGGGATGAAGTTGTGAATGCTCCATTTCCAATGCCCTAGTTTCTTTCTCTTTATCCCCAAAGATTGATAAAAAGGAAAGAGGACACTCAATTCAAAAAGTTTGTTTATTTGTTTAGCAAATTGTCTATGAACATCCCTTTGGTTGATGCCTTTCTACAGATTTTTGGGTACATGAAGTTGATAAAAGAGTGGTTGATAAAGAAAAGGGTTGTTGATATGGGCATGGTGGAGGTGTCGCATCATTGCAGCACTATCATTGCTAGTAACATGGCTCCAAAACAAGAGTATCCGGGAGCCTTCACCAATCCTTGAACCATTGGTGTGTATCTATATAACAAAGTCTTGTGTGACTTAGAGAAAAGTATCAACTTGATGTCCCTTATTGTTTTTAACAAATTGGGCTTGGGAACCCCCAAGGGAACTCCAATGAGGTTGCTTATGGTGGATGGATCAATCAACCACCCGATGGGCATATTATTTGATGTTTTGGTAAAGGTTGATAAGTTTATGCTCCCAGCCAATTTAGTTGTACTGGATTGTGATGTATACTGGAGGTGCCCATTATCTTAGGGTTACCATTCTTAGCCAGGAGATGAGCCCCTATAGATGTCGAATTTGGAGAGCTAGAGTTCTAAGAAGGAAATGAAGAGGTCACATTCAACATATACAAGCTTATGAAACCATCAGATAATCTAAGAGTTGTGTCCATGATTTATGTGTATGAAGAAATGGACGAGTTAAATGATGAAGCAAGTCTAGTGGGGAAAGAGAGGAATGACTCCCGGCTGACTAGTTGTGTTCATTGGATGGGTTAGAAGTTTGTCAATCTTCTTGGAATGCCTCCAAAAGCTCATTGATCTTAGAGGTACTATCGTCATGCCGCTACATTAAATCAAGTGCTTCTTGGGATGCAGCTCAAGTGTCATTTGAGTTTTCTTTGCTTCACTTTTGTTATTTTTGGTGTATTAGTAATGCAAAATCTTGAAAAATACAAAGTGTTCAAAGGATCCACCAAAGTGGACCTTCGCTACACCTGCGAAATGCAAGTGCCCTCTCGCGTCATGTAGGTTAAGCGCATGTCTCAAGCAGAACTCCTGAAAAAGAATTTCAAAAGTTTGGAGTCTGCGACACACTTGGGGAACTGATCTAAGGCGTATTTATACGCCTGCTTTCCACATTTACCCATGTTTTAGCCTTGTTTTAAGGGCAAAAGTAATGTATATCCCTATGATTATTTGCATATTCTTGATTATGAGATAATATATATGATTAGATGCTTTGATGAGAAAATATGGAGAAAAAACAACCCATGAGAGATAAAAAGGAAGCATAAAAGCATTGGAACGGAGTTAGCAATGTTTCGGGAGAAAAAGAGAGCAAAAGAAGAAAATCTGCTATGGCGTACTGCTGGCGCGCCACCCCAGCCCCCAAACTATGATGGGTGTGGCTGGTGCATTTGTGGCGCGTCGCCCCAGGCCCCAAACTTTAGAAGACT
Source organism: Jaltomata sinuosa (assembly GCA_003996215.1). Lineage (NCBI taxonomy): Eukaryota > Viridiplantae > Streptophyta > Magnoliopsida > Solanales > Solanaceae > Jaltomata > Jaltomata sinuosa. The sequence continues at coordinate 204,974 of QJPP01003641.1, read as the reverse complement.
GAAGTTGGTGCTATGGTGGCGCGGCGCGCCAGAACCTAACCCAAAAAAACTCTAGCTTTTCTCTACTCCAAATCCAAGTACGAAAAGTGGTTATTTTCCTCATACTCTATAAATACATCTCAAATCACAATTTTTACCCAACTTTTGACCTACGAAGAGCTAGGAGCCACCGTGGAGGATGGAGAATATTGTTTTTATCTTTTCTTCTCCTTTATTATTTATTTTACGTTTTTCTTTGGATGATTTGTTGTAATTTCTCCATGTCTATATGGAGTTAAACTTCTCGTTCTTGGATTATGGTAGCTTCATAATTGTTGTAGTACACAATTGATTCAATTTGTGAAGATTATCATATTAGTTGTTCTTATATTCTTGTGCCTACTATTTTAATGCTTAGCTACCATTAAAATAAATCTATAATCTCTTTATGAACTCGGAAGAAGAATCATTGGGATAAAACAAAAAAATAGGGAGTAATGCCTATCTTTTGTAACGTAAAGGGTAGGTTCACGACTATGATAGGAATATACCTAGAACGCCTTGTATAGTTTATACGGAAAGATATATAAAAGCGTTCGGAATAAGATGTCACATCTTTGCTCAACGATGTAGTTGTGATGCTATTATGGATAGACAATTAGAGGCTCAGAAGACCATAGTTATAAAATCAACCCCGAAATCAGCAACTAGATAAACAAACAAGTCAATTATATTGCTTACTTAACATGATTATTAGTGAATCCATAGTTCTAGATAGATTTCATCACATTGATTACGTGAAAATCTGCTCTTTGTTTGGTTAATTGTTCATTAGTTAACTTCTTCTTTTTTACTTTGGTTAATAAATATTCTTTTGAGATTTGTCGCTTGAATAAATAATTAGAACTAGTTCAATTTAGTGAATAGTTAATTGACAAGTCCCTGTGGGTACGATATCTGGACTTACAATCCTATATTACTTGTACGATCGCATACATTTGCGTGTGCATTAGGACGCAACAAGTTCTGGGCGCCGTTGTCGAGAGCTTAGAAATTAATTATTTATCTATATTAGATTTTTTCTTTTTATTTATTTAAGCTTTTGTATATATTTTATTTTCTTTTATAGATATTTTTTTTCTACTACTCTTTTTAACATGACATCCAGGGATAAATATTGATTGAACGATGAGTACTATCCATATATTGGTAATCCTTGTCAGTACTGTGGAGGATCCCACCTGGATATCAATTGCCATTATAATCAAGAGGGCAGGTGGTGTGCACCTACCAGATCTTTTGAATTTAATGTATGTCATATATGTGGTGGTCAGGATGATCATTCGAATGGTTGTCCTAACTCTTATTCTCCTTCCCGGAGCCCCTATTATGATTCTTCTATTGTTTGTGATGTTGGCAGGGGTAATGAAGTGGAGGATGTGAATCATGAGGCTCATCCCATTGATATGCTGAAGCAAATACTATATAGGCAAGAAGAATTGAGGAAAGACAACATGCAGGGGAAAATCTTTTTCATGGATGATATGCTCGCACACAAAATTAAATTTGCCCAACGGCTCACAATAATTAGCCCTGCACAGGCCTAACAGCTACTCAACAGACATAACTAGCCTAAAAGGATAATCTCTAAGTCCGAGACTCACGGACATTCCCCATATATCCCACCATCTATGTTCCAGAGTCAATACAAGGTCGTACAAGACCACAGGGGTAATATATAATACTACGCGAATACTACAAACAACGTATGAATTAAATGGACGAATAAGGCGGACAAGGTCTGGGATACCAACCTATAACAACCCACCCAAGGATGTTAATTAGTGCAGTTATAGCCTATATGTGCAGTCTAGATAGGGGAAGCCATAACCTACCTGTCGTACGATGAATAGCTGCGGGAATGGCGTTGTCCAGGCTCAAACTGCTTTGGGAAGCTCCAAACTGTGAAACTACTATCAATACAATAATCTATACGTCAAAACATGACTAACGATACCCATATTGCTAATAAGCATAATCGAGTCAAAATCTGGGTCACAAACGGGCCTGTGGGCCCCGTAACCTGAAATCGGAAATGAAAAATACACTTGTGTTACTTACCATCCCGGGAGTGCATGCCCAAATATTGAGCAAAAATGGACAACAAATGGGGCTCAAAACAACCCGCTCAAGTCAAGAACTAAAGATGGAATTTTTAAGAAATCAAAGTCGGAATTTAACCAAAAGGTACTTACCATAACGAGAAGGCAAGCTAAGGGGGTGCAAATTCCAAACCCACAATCATGCAAGCTCAAGAGGGCAGCCTCTACAAAGGATTTTCAAGCTTCAAGAATTACAAAAATGGTTGTAGCAACAATGAAGAAGAACAAATTTTGGGGAAGAAGACCTTACCCAACAACGAGGAAACGAGATTTCCCAACAATTTGATAGATTCTCCAAGCTTTGGGACTGATGGGAAAAAATTAGTGGGAGAAATTGGAGTTTAGAGTTGGGAAAAGTGTGAGAAATAAGCTGGAAAGACGAAGGCTAAAGAATTATATAGCTGCTGGTCGCTGGTCAGCGCTATCGCGCTAAAGGAGTGCGATCGCGTTGAAGGAAAAGTCCCAGACTAGCGCTATCGCGCTATAGGAGTGCGATCGCGCTGAAGGGAAAAACTCAGACCAGCGCAATTGCGCTAGAGGAGCGCGATCACGGTGAAGGGGAAATCACAGGCCAGCGCAATCGCTCTAAGGGAGCGCGATCGCGCTGAAGGCCACCAGAAGCAGAAAAACTAGCAACAGTCAAAAACTTCTATGGGGCATTCCGGGCATAATTAAAACCCGATACTCAAAAACAAATAGTGCTATTAGAGTGGAAACGACATTCCAGGCTCAATGGAATCAACAAAACTTCCATACAAGGTCATTTCAGAAGTTTGTTGACCCAAGTCAACACTAGCTAATGCTAACCAAATACCCAAAATTAGCCCGACTTGTCTGGAACCTAAACCAATCAAATAACTAACACAAACTCGGCATTCTGGAGCTAACGACACTGAAGGAATTTCTATCCGAGGATGTCTTCTCTGAATGTTGACCAAAGTCAACCAAACCAGCCCAACTGGCCTGAAAACACAAAATGAGAGAGAATTCCAAGCTGAAAAGCTCCCGGATCCTGACCAAAGGTCCCTCTAGACCAAAGTCCACGCTCTAGAGCTAACAAAATTGTCAGAATTTGATTCCGAGTATGTTCACTTAGAATGTTGACCGAAGTCATCAAATTCAAAAGCCTAAAGCTCTAAAACAAGGAATGGCTAACAAGACCAAGAAAATATCCCGAGAACCGAACTACCGGTCCCAGCAAGCCATAAATTACTTGGGGCCGCTACAGGCATGCTCTAATGGTACAAGAAAGGCAAAAATGCGTAAATGACCGAAAGGGTTATTACATCATCCACTACTAAAAAGACTTTCATCCCCGAAAGTCAGGAAGGAAGGATAGACTAGAGATTAAAAGGACAACAGAAACACAACCCACACTACTCTCTCGGCAAACCTGGGTAGCCTCTTCGGCCGGATGACACCCAACAGAACCAACAACTACAACCAAGCCTAAACCCATTACTAGCCAAGCTAGATCCAAATTCATTTCCAAAACTCCAAAGATTTGCCAACCTAAACTGAACATCGAGAATCTCAACCGAAAAGCACCAATACAACACCGAAACCAGAGAAGCAAGGTGATCAACACACATAACTCGAATCTTTAAAGCCACAACCAAGTTTGCCAAAAAAGCCCACAACTAAAACTCTAACTCATGAACTCGCCGATTCCACAAAACTCTTTATGCTGAACCGAATCCCTTTGTACTATAAACAAGAAGCTTCATACAAGTCGAACACTCAACCACCAATGAAGCATTAACTGAAACACCGGAAATACACAGCCTTCGCTTATACTCTACCATGAATGAAGTCCCCTTTTAGACTCAAGTTCTACCAACGTCAAGCTAAAGTCTACTAACTTTTGCCAACACCAAACTCGCTAACTGAACCCAACTGATGAACCCATCTGAATCTGACTGAAATCCTCACACCAAGGCTAGGAGAGGCATATATGAATACCTTATATTTACTGAGAACTTTCAAACTGTAGAACGAAACCAGCCTCGCCGAATTTGACCAAATCTGAATCAACTGGAAGCGAAGGAACCAGGGAAACCTGCCCGACCGAGCCAAACCAAAACCAAGATCTTGCAAGGAGGGTGATAAGCCTACCACGAAGCTCAAAATCACCGGCTAAGTTCCAAACTCTGAGAATACCACTGCAACTCCGAATACTCGAACACCATTTTGAGCTAAAGTCATCTTACCAAGATCACCTCGGGAAAAAGTTCACTATGCCATAAATACCAAGTCAAAACACTCTGAAGGTAAAGTAAAAAAGTGCATAGGGTTCAAAGTTACCATTTAGCCATAGAAATTTGCATATAACTTCAACTCATTCCTTTGGCTTGAATCAACCGCTCTACCAGATCTGCACACAACTAACCATTTTGAAGCATATATTATATCAAACTGTGAGCCCATACTGGCCGAGTCTAACCAATACTGGAATCGCACGTAAAAGACAACTCTTGGAGAATTAATTAAATAAGCTTCCAAACTCTCGACAAACGAAGGCGACCATAAACCTCAAAGTATCATTAGAACCCAAGGATAGGCTCGATAGTCTCAACCCGTACAACCTGACCACGTACAATACATCACCACTGATTATGGAACTTACGCCACTGCATCTGTCCAACCGAGACGGAAGAAACTTTGTACCATGAAGAGCACCATTGAAATCAGGAATATCCCGCCTAATACAGAGGTTAGCCAAGGACTAGGTGTCCAAGGTCAATAGCCGCATCCGAAACTGAAGTGAAGAAGCTAAGTTGCCTGCACCCATTGCCTCCCGGCACTAAGATGCTGCAACCAAATAGGAACTGCCACGAACCATCCAATGTAACCTGCCAAGCCATGATTCTGAAACTAAATCCCAATTTACCAACCAACGCTTCTGTCGAACCCGCGAGTACACTCAGATGATGCCAATGAACCTATAGGAACCGAAGTCAACTAGGCTTGAATATGCAAGTTGCTAAAACCGCAGCTTCTACTGAAACACAAACCAATCGATGGAAAAACCACTGTATTGTGTAGGCGGCTGAATCAAATCACCAACACACCATGCCAAAGAAAACCTTCGTCGTCACCTTAGTCAACTACTAAAACACATAGGCACAAATATGAGTCATCTCCCTCCTTTTACAGATAAACAAAATCATTCCATAGCATATACTGAACCTTACAAATCCTTTCTCAAGTAAGAACCTGGAGCCATTCCCTTAGCTACCAAAACTTACATTGTCACAACTCAACAAGGCAGGAGAGAGAGAGGCCGAATGCCCAAATCACCCAATATGCTATGAATACAACCCAACCTGGAGGTTACAGTCAACACTTAGTCGGAAGTGCCAAAGTCAACACCCAATTACAATGCCAACAACAAGTGCTCATCCAGAGAGCTACGATCAGGATTGGTTCCCACTGGAACTGAGGATACAACAAAACACCCAACGGACAAGGAACTGGAGGAGACTATGGGAACAATCCACATACCTGCCAACCTCCTAAACTAATCAACAAAGAGGGTTAACTCTAAACACTAGATAGGCCAAACCGATCTATTCACACTAGCATAACCAATATCTCCCAACTAAGGCAAAATCTCATCTCTGGCATAACTACCGATAATACACAAAACCAACGCACGGGTCTCTAGCCATGCTAGATAATGGCCTAGGTAACAACCATCTAGGACCGCTAGAAAGGAAGACCCAGAGCAAGCCTAAAACCATAACAAATAGGAAGTGAGCTCTACAAAGCCTACTCACAAGCTACAACTCTGGGTAAAATACCTCACAAGGCTAACTCACCCCCATCCACTACTAATGGATAAACTACCAATAAAATAACACACAGATGCTATAATTCAGGTAGCCAAACAACTAAACAAGTAGCAGGTAGGCATATAAGCAAATAAATGATAGAAAGGAAAGAATTGAAATACGAGCAGGACTAACACAAGTCGAAGGTAGCAAAGGCCTAACCTGGAGCAACGATGTCAGGGACCTCTACCTCAGGCCCACCAAGAGGAGCATCAAGCTGATGGGATCTAATTTTAGACTGAATGGTTGAATATGAAGGCCCAATCGGCCCTCGCCAGGGACAAGCTCTAAAAAGGTGACCAATCTCTCCACAATCATAACAACCAGGCTGGCCGAGATACACAATCGTGGGGCAATTCCTAGTAAAGTGCCCACGCTCATCACATTGAAAAATAGTCTCTACCAGATAAAGCCCGACGAAAAGATCTCACTGAACTTGACCAGCCACCATGACCTACACACTCTGAAGGCAAACCCCAAAGGATATGATCCGCACCCTACCTGCTCTGCTCAGTATGCCCTACACAACCACTCTCTGGAACCCGTGGAGCAACTGAAACCGACCTGGTAGATAAGAAGCAGTGGAACCTATCTTTGGTAGATAATATTTTACCTCGAGTCGGTGAACCTCGAGAACTATCCTGGTGATGACGTCTCTTAGCACTACCTCCGTAAGCCTCACAACATAAACCCTCAATATTCCAAGCATGGTCCACTACTTGAAGGAAAGTCATCCCAACTATAACCAAGTGCTCGGTCTCCAAACAGAGTGGTGAAATCAAACCTCCCATAAAGATATGAACCCTATCAAACTCCGAAGGTACAACCCTAGCAGTATGCCTTACCATGTCATGAAATCTCGCCTCGTACTATAATATCGATAGACAACCCTGCTGAAAAACTGGAAGCTCAACCCTAACTGAAGCACCACTCATAGAACCATGTACTGAAACACTCACCGAAGGACTCAGAGTCCTAGCCACGGTGTCCTGAAGAACTAAGGTCGCTATAAATCCAATCGGAGGCTGGGCTGACCCCACACCCCTACCTGAGGTGGTAAACTCTCACTCTAAAGTCCTGGCACTAATGGAAGCACTGAAGCAACATGCACAGAAGCCTCGACACCAACCGCTGTTGAACTCATCTTAGGCATTTGAGAATGAATGAAAAACTGAAGTTTTAGAAGTCAATAAAGCCAGGAAAATAAGGAGCCAAGAAGATGAAACTTTTCCTAACAATGCCTTGTAGCCTCTCGTAGATAGGATACGGACGTCATCGTACTAATCCACAAAACTCTACGTAGATACTTGCCTCTGTAAAATGACACTGATGAACCTAGAGCTCTGATACCAAGCTGTCACAACCCAATTTCTTAGGTCATGATGGCACCTACAACCCCACAGTAGGCGAACCAATCTCCGTAGTCCAGAATGGTTAGTAATGGGCTACTACCTAACCAAAATGCACCAACAAGCAAAAATAAGCGAAAGTAGAATGTAAAGGTAGACAAAGCAGAAGCAACACCCAAATATAAACATAAAGGAAGCTACACCAACTCCAAGACTTGGTATCGACAGTACATAAGCTTCTAAGAGAGTACAAGTGCTAGAAGTAACAAAATCCAAAACAAGTTTGTCTCCAAAAGTAGAAGGAGTAACAGATACAAAAGATGAGATGTCATCAATCCCCAACCGTCAGGCGCTCATCCTAGTCTCGAATATCCACAAAATCTTCACGAGTCTCCAACACGATCAATGGAAAAAACTCAACTAATATCTGCACTAAAAAGTGTAGAAGTGAAGTATGAGCACCAAAATAATGGGTACCCAGTAGGCATCATCGACTGACTGAGCGCATATAAGATATAAAAGCAGTAAGTAACAGATTGAAAAAAGCAGTCACCAAAGCAATAAGGAAAGCGCAAGGAGCTAGCACAGACAATAGACAACCAAAAGCTACAAGTAAAACATGCTAGCACAGAGGATACAATTACACAGAATCACAGGTGAAGGAAAGGAGAACGCACCTGGAGTCCTTGCACAATAATATAAGTAAGTAGAGAGAGAGAATTGAGAAAATAGCAGTATACCAGTAACCTCAAGTAAAAGGAAAAGATGGAAAGAAGTCTAACGTACTCAAAATGGAATCAACAAGTATAAGGAAATCATAACACCAATCAAGTCACATTATAGCATAACCAAAGAATCACCTCATAAGTACAACCCTAGGATGAAATAACTAGACCACAATAACCGAGAGGTACCACTCAACTTCCAACAAGAATAGAACCAGAATCTCACACTCAGCTCAGAAGGGCATACAAAAGTGCCTCAATAAGATAAGATTCCCTAGCCCTCTCAATAAGCAGACATCCCACAACTGAAGCCTCAACAGGTTAACCATCACAAATCCTCCAATAACAGAATGCCAAAACAAGCTCTAAACAAAGACAGGAGTAAATATATTCTACCTACAGTCCCAATGGCCGCCCATACAACCGAGGAACGCAATTAAGTGAAAACAAACCCTCCGGCTACTCATACAACCAAAGCATATACTGAACACACAAAAAACAAGGGTGGAATCAATGCATGATATGATATGATATGACAGTAACTGGTATGTTCCCCCTCAGGTACCTCGCGGGTCCGTATAGAGGTGGGACCCATAGAAGGCTCTTTCATGTGTACCTCTCCTCCGCTATACACCTCCCCTCTTGGCTCGTTGTATCAGCCCGTAGCCTATGGCCCAGGAACGAAAGGGGTCCATGGAGTTCTATATCACGACCACATACAAAAACTCAATCTCAAAATGTGTCCTCCGGAATCAAGTCTGAGTTCAAGCCAGTGGCTAAGTCTCAAATGTAGCTCAAAACTCAAAACTTCGTAGTAAATGCCCGGCTTTGACCCGGGTCTAAAACAGTAGTAGTAATCTCAAAAGACCCTCTTAAAGGGTGCTCAAAGTATACTCGGGTCTAAATAAGTGATCAAAGTCTCAGTAACCCTCTCAAAGGGTGCCCAGAGTGTAGCCAGGTCTAAAGCTATAGTAAATCAAGTCTAGTGCTCCGCCCAGCAGAGACTAGTATCAGTAAGAAAATCAAGTCTGGTGCTCTGCCCGGCAGAGACTAATACCAATAATAAAATCAGTGCAAACACATCCAAAAATCCTTTTTTCTATCATCAACAGTACCAAAAAGGGGCCTCTAGGTGCATACAAGTTTAGGAAAAACCATCTGTAGTGGCTCGCAGCCAATACTATAGTAAAACATGTAGGGGAAAACCTTGTTCATGGATGATATGTTCGCACACAAAAATAAATTAGCCCAACGGCTCACAACAATTCCTATTAGCCCTGCACAGGCCCAGCAGCTACTCAGAAGATATAACCAGCCTAAAAGGATAATCTCTATGTTCGAGACTCGTTGATATTCCCCAAATATTCCACCATCTATGTTCCAGAGTCAATACAAGGCCGCACAGGACCACTGGGGTAATATATAATACTATGCGAATGCTACAAACAACGTATAAATTAAATGGACAAACAAGGCGGACAAGGTATGAGGTACCAACCTATAAAAACCCACCCAAGGATGTTAATTAGTGCAGTAATAGCCTATATACGCAGAGTCTAGATAGGGGAAGCCACAACCTACCTATTGTTCGACGAATATCTGCGGGGACGATGTCGTCCAGGCTCGAACTGCTCTGAAAAGCTCCAAATTGTGAAACCACTATCAATACAATAATCTATACGTAAAAACAAGACTAATGATACCCATATTTCTAATAAGCATAACCGAGTCGAAATCTGGGTCACAAATGGGTGCGTGGGCCCCGCAACCTAAAACTGGAAACAAAAAACACACTTGTGTTCCTTACCATCCCGGGAGCGCAAAACAGCCCACTCAAGCCAAGAATTAAATATGGAATTTTTAAGAAAAGAAAGTCAGAATTTAGCCAAAAGGTACTTACCACAACGAGAAGGCAAGCTAAGGTGGTGCAAATTCCAAACCCACAATCATGCAAGCTCAAGAGGGCAGCCTCTACAAAGGATTTTCAAGCTTCCAGAATTACAAAAATGGTGGTAGCAACAATGGAGAAGAACAAATTTTGGGGAAGAAGACCTTACCCAACAACGAGGAAACGAGATTTCCCAACAATATGATGGATTCTCCAAGCTTTGGGACTGATGGGATCAATTTGGTGGGAAAACTTGGAGTTTAGAGTTTGGAAAAGTGTGAGAAATAAGCTGGAAAGACGAAGGCCAAGAATTATATAGATGCTGGTCGCTGGTCACCACTATCGCGCTATAGGAGCGTGATCATGCTGAAGAAAAAGTCCCAGACCAGCGCTATCACACTACAGGAGCGCGATCGCGCTGAAGGGAAAAACTCATTCCAGTGCAATCACAGTAGAGGAGCGTGATTGCGCTAAAAGGGAAATCACAGGCCAGCGCAATTGCACTAAGGGAGAGCAATCGTGCTGAAGGCCACCAGAAGAAGAAAAACCAGCAACAGTCAAAAACATCTACAGCGCATTCCAGGCATAATCGGAACCCGATACTCAAAAACAAATAGTTCTATTAGAGTGGAAACGACATTCCAGACTCAATGGAATTGGAAAAACTTCCATACAAGGTCATTTTGGAAGAATTTTAACCCAAGTCAACACTAGCTAATGCTAACCAAACACCCAGAATGAGCCCGGCTAATCCGAAACCCGAACTAACCAACTAACTAACACAAACTCGGCATTCTGGAGCTAAAGGCACTGACGAAATTTCCATCCAAGGACGTCTTCTCCGAATGTTGACCAAAGTCAACCAAACCAGCCCAACTGGCCTAAAAACACAGAACGAGAGAGAATTCCAAGCTGAAAAGCTCCCGGATCCTGACCAAAGGTCCCTCTAGACTAAAGTCCACGCTCTGGAGCTAACGGAACTATCGGAATTCAATTCCGAGCATGTTTACCTAGAATGTTTACCGAAGTTAATGAATTCAAAAGCCTAAAGCTCTAAAACAAGGAATGACCAACAAAACTAAGCAAATGGCCCGGGCAACAAACTACCTGTCCCAGCAAGCCATAAATGACTTGGTGCCGTTATAGGAATGCTCTAACAGTATAATAAAGGCAAAAACACATAAATGACCAGAAGGGTCATTACAGATGGCATCATGCCACGACGTTAAATCAAACGCTTGTTGGGAGGTGACCCAATTTGTAGTGTAGCTTCTTATTTTTTATAGTGTCATGTTTTTATTTTTATTTTGATTTTGCAGGTTTGAGAAAGTCAGAGTACCCGAATTTAAAAGCTAAGGAGCTTGGTTTAAGCTTAAGTGTGGGGTCATTCGCCCCTTGATAAAATTGAAGAAACACGTTGTCAGTTAGGCCCTAGAGAGCCTCAAGGAGTATTTCTTACCCTTGTTCTTCATCTTTTACTTTAAATTACTTTGGGGACAAAGCATGATTTTAAGTGTGGATTGGGGAATCTTCTGATAATTGTGAGTTTTAGGGTGAGTATGACATAAGAGTTTATTTTATTTGAAAAAAAAAATACAAAAAGATTTTTTAGTTTTTTTAGAGGCATATCTCATTCACCCCTTGGTTTTTATTTTTGATTCTTTTTCGAGGGGGTGCCCTTTGAACCAGATAGTTTTTTTTAATTTTTAGGAGTTTTTTATTTTTTATCTTTTAGACATAGGTAGAGAAATTTTATCGACGATGGATGGATGACGACCTTGTTGAGGGAAAATTAGTCATAGGAATAAGAAAGATTAGAAACCATATCCTTTTGAATGCTAGGTGTTTCGCCTAACCATACACTAGACGTCATGGGTAAGTCACTCAAAAGAAGCATAAAAAGTAGGAAACTTTAGTTAGAGACGCATAGGCTCTTTAACTTGACTCAAAAATACCAGACGGGCTTAATAATATTTATTCATTTAATTTGGTTGTGTTGTGAATATGAAGTCTTAGAAAGCCATTTTGAACCATTGTGCCATGTGTGGTGAGTGCTTGTTGTGTTTCTTGTCTATCTTGATATCTAGAACTTGCCCCGTGTGTGTATAAAATGAAACATAGTGTTGAATTATGGGGTATGATCAAGGAATTTTTTTATAAGCCACTTCTTTTTGACTATTGTTTGTGCCACCTTTACATTATCCTTAGTTAATCCCCCTTGAGCCATAAGCTTATTTCTTTGACTAGTCACATGTTTAGCCTATCCCCTTTATTTGATTACCCTATGTTGATTTGATCCAAAGAGTCCCTAATGCACTTTGTAGTTGAAAGACTTAAAGGAAGAAGGGAACAAAAGAGAAATGGTAAAAAGATAGAGGAAGGTTGTTGTGGTAAGAATAAGAATTAGAAGTGGCCTCCTTGTAAAAAAAATAGTTTGTATGTTGGTAGTGAGGAGAGGAAAAACAAATAAAAAAAAAGAGTTAGAAAAATCTCCTTGCTATCAATAAATGAATGAAAGTTAAGGGCGACAAACCAAAATAAAAAAAAAGGGAGTTTGAAGGGAAACATGAATATAAGTTGAAGTTGAATTGATAAAAGGAAAAGAGTGAAAAAGTTTAAAGTGAGTGTCTTAAAGTGCATAGGGAGAGTAGTCACTATTGGCCAAAGTGTTCCTACCCATCCCTTAATCGACATTGCAACCTGTAAAAGTCCTTTTGATCCTATAATTTTGATGCTTTATTAATAGAGTATTACACTAAGGGCAAGCCTATGGTATGTCCTATATGCATGAAACTTTCTTTGAGAGAGTGAGCAAATTTATTTATCTATATGCCCAAATTTGAATATGTATGTATGATGTGGATAAGGGGCATCTATCTTAAATGTGAGGGCACAAAATGGTGACAATTTAGTGTACTAATGATGGCTATATTTACACATGATCATGTTGGCCTTATTTTACATGAAGAGTAAGTTTTAGAGGTTGTATGATTTCAATAAAGGGTCTGTGAGAATATGATTGATTTATGCATGTTGAGTGAATTATGGGTCATAATTAAACTGTCTAGTTAACTTGGGTGTGAGTAGACCTGTTCAATTGGTATCTTAAGATGTGAAATTTTATAGGGTGTGTAGTGATTTGTTCGAGGAAGAACAAAGCATTAAGTGTGGGGTGGTGATCTTGGGCGTATTTATACGCCTGCTTGCCATATTTACCCATGTTTTAGCCTGTTGGGAGGGTAAAAGTGATGTATATACCTATGATTATTTGCATATTCTTGATTATGAGATAATATATGTGATTAGATGCTTTGTAGGGAAAATATGAAGAGAAAAACAACCCATGAGAGCTAAAATGGAAGCATAAAAACATTGGAAAAGAGTTATCAAAGTTTCAGGAGAAAAAGAGAGCAAAAGAAGAAAATCTGGGCTGTGGCGTACTGCTGCCCTGCCACCCCAGCCCCCAAACTACTGATGGGTATGGATGGTGCATTGATGGCGCATCACCCAAGGACCCAAACTTTAGAATACTAAAGTTGGCGCTATGGTGGTGCGACGCGCCATAACCTAACCTGGAAAAATTCTAGCTTTTTTCTACTCCAAATCCAAGTAGGAAAAGGGGTTATTTTCCTCATACTCTATAAATACATCTCAAATCACGATTTTTACTCAACTTTTAACCTACAAAGAGCTAGGATCCACCGTGGAGGCCAGAGAATATTTGTTTTATCTTCTCTTTTCCTTTATTATTTATTTTATGTTTTTTTTGGATGATTTGTTGTAATATCTCCATGTCTATGTGGAGTTATACTTCTCATTCTAGGATTATGGTAGCTTCATAATTGTTGTAGTAGACAATTGATCCAATTTGTGAAGTTTATCATATTAGTTGTTCTTATATTCTCGTGCCTACTATTTTAATGCTTAGGTACCATTAAAATAAATCTATAATCTCTTTGTGAACTCGAAAAAAGAATCATTGGGATAGAACGAAGAATATAGGGAGCAAGGCCTCTTTTTTGTAACGTAAAGGGTAGGTTCGCGAGTAGGATGGAAATATACCTAGAATGCTTGTTTGGTTTGAGAAGATATATTAAAGCGTTCAAAATAAGATGTTATATCCCCGCTCAATGATGTAGTTGTGATGCTATTCTGGATAGGCAATTAGAGGCTCAGAAGACCATAGTTGTAAAATCAACTCCAAAATTAGCAACTAGATAAACAAACAAGTCAATGATATTTCTTACTTAACATGATTGTTAGTGAATCCATAGTCTTAGATCAATTTTATCACATTGATTACGTGAAAATCTGCTCTTTGTTTGGTTAGTTGTTCATTAGTTAACTTTTTCTTTTTACTTTGGTTAATAAATATTCTTTTGAGATTTACCGCTTGAATAAATAATTAGAACTAGTTTAATTTAGTGAATAGTTAATCGATAAGTCCCTGTGGGTACGATATCTGGACTTACAATCCTATATTACTTGTATGACCGCGTACACTTGCGTGTGCCTTAGGACCCAACAGGAACACAAGTGGTGACCTGTGAACCGCATGTGTAATGCATGTCCAAAAAATATACCTAGGATGAAAAATTGCAAAAATCTCACATGCATATCACTTGTGGTGAAAACTTGCGGCCGCAAGTCCACCACAGGCTCCAGTAAGTCACTACATTCCCATTTTCTTCTCATATTCTCCATTAACAACTCCAAAAGCCTCCACCATCCACACCTAAATGCTCCCCACTCTCAATCTTCCTTCCCCTCACTCCCTCTCTGCCACCGCCAGTTAGCCCATCGCCGTTGCCGTCAGTTCTCTAGCGAGTTTGGAATCACTGTTTTTATGAGATTCAAGCTTCAATTTTCCTCACCCATTTCACTCTCAATATCTTGTGGTATGCTCTTCTAATTTTAGAACTATAATTTTTGTTAATTAGGAGTATTTTTTGTGAAAGCATATAAACTTCTAGTAATCAGTTGGTAGGGATTGCAGCTCTTTCCCTCCAAACTCAGCTTGTTTAGTCTTCATTTGAGGATGAATGATCCCAATGGGGAGATATTGTAACACCTAATAACTCCCAAGCCTAGACCTAGCTCAGAAAAACTAGAAAAAAATAATTTTTTTCAAGTGTCAGCCAATCAATGAGCCAGATCCACAAGTCATGGAACAGTCCATGAGCCGATGACTGAGCCCGTGAAATTAGATCAGAGACTAGATGATTTGGTCTGAGAACCACGACCAATGTCTATGGATTGTGGTTTGATCCATGACTCGTGGATTGGGTCCGTGGAACTCAGACCTGAGGCCTACCATTTCTATGAGAACCATGAACTGCTTCTACGGACTATGGAATGATCCACGAGTCGTGAACTTGGTTCATGGAAATTAAACCTGAGGCTCGACAAAAAGGCTAGAAACCATGATAAGGTTTATACGGGACATAGAGAAACCATGATAGGGTTACTACGGTCCGTAGAAGAATCTACGGACCGTAGAACCTGTCCGTGGAACCTGAGTCACGAATTTTAGTAGTTTTTCTTTTTAAAATTTCCAGGGGCATCCTGGACTTTTCCTATCTCTTTTAAGGCCTAAGACACGTCATTTTGCTTTGTCTAAGCCTAATTAATTAGTCAGAAACTACCTAAACCTCCCATTCTCCTAGAAATCATCCGACACTTAGAGAAATAGAAAAAAGAATCATTAGTTTCCTCTCAAGAACAAGCAGACGGTCTTCTTCATGTTCATCCCCAAGATGCAAAGGTTCATCTGTAGAATCTTATTTCAGGTATGTGGGATTTCATCAATTGTTTCCTTTCACCCATTGAGTCTGTAGATTCAGTGCAACTCCTCATCTCTCAATTAGTTTTTCAGACCTAGGGTTCCTAAACTTTATGAAATCCTTGCAATTCAGATTCTATTTCTTGTATGATATTTATTACATGTTTTCTTGGGAACCTAGGATATTCATATGTACAGAGCTCACTCAACCTATATTGTGTTAATTCCAGCATTCATAGTTTATACTTTCTAGTTAGATGATTCAGACAATTCTGCTTCAGACTTAGAATGCTATCAGTTTTAGTATTATTATATTGCATTCTCATATGATTATCAGTATTTGAGCTATCCAACATTTTAGATTTAGCATTCATTGCTTATGTAATCAGTTGGGAGTAGACTTAGCACCGAGTGGACAAAGAGATGAAGGCTCAACCGCCAGTTTAGGTTGAGACCTTTCGTAGCAGTCCCTGAGTCCCAGAACTATGGCGCCACTATAGGTTATAAAAGGGTCACCCGTCAGATTAGGCTTGACACCCTTGTCCCTTGTGGACATCAGTTTAGTGCATCCACGTCAGAATTATTTGTACCCTTGGCAAGGTATGAAAACCCTTTCATCTAGGGTTACAGGTTAGTCCCACATTTAGCTCAACTTAGGGTATGTCATTTAATAGTAGCTCCCACAGTCAGACTTATATTACATTGACCTTGTACTCAGTATCTATTTTAGGTATTCAGTTAAGTTCAGCATATTATAGTGTTCATGTTAGCTACTTGGTCACTGCATTCAGCTTATCCTTCAGTTCATGCTTTAGTGTGTATTTATGTGTTCAGTCTTTATGTTGTACATCTTTGCATATATCCCGCATGCTTAGTACATTTGAAGTATTGATGCATACTTTTGTGCTACATCTTATCATGATGTAGGTTTAGGCGTTCAGCATCCAGACCGCGCTTAGTGCGACTTTTCAGTCCTTACTCAGCAGCTCAGTGGTGAGTCATCATTATTCGAGGACGATAGTTATGCTTACTTCCTTCAGTTTTATATTTCAGTTTCAAACTATTAGAGTTAGTTGGGGGCTTATCCCAGCAACTCACATCAGTTAGAGGCTTTCATACATAGAACTAGAATCAGCTATTGGGTTGTCAGTTTTATTTTTTGACTTACTATATTCTCATTTTCATTATATATTCAGACATGTTTGGATTTCTTTTTCCAACTTATTTATTGAGATCAGTTCAGTTTTCTGCACAGTTCATATATTACCAGAATTTGTCTAGATATGCCAGACCATAGGTTAGCTTGGGGTCGCTCGTGACACTAAGCACCATATTATGTCAAGGGGGTAGTCTCGAGGAATGACAGGGATCATGTAAGACCAACCCAGTATTCACCACATAACATCAATATACTAAATCAAGCTGGACAAGGGTATATTTAAGAATATAACATCCATAAATGAATACTATTATAGTACGACATGCTTCACAGTGGCTTAACATTACTTACAACTCCCCCAAACTTACATAAAAAATAGCCCTAATGCACCAAAAATATTATACAAAAATATGAATGTCAAGGACTCCCTAGTGAAACTAACATCGATGATGATGTCTTCATGCATAAACTAGGTAATGGGTCCTTTGGGGCTGAAGTGGTGATAGCGGAGGGATGTAGCATGTGTTGGATCTATTTGAAAGCCCGTCATTAGGGTATTGATGGGTCCCATGGAAGATGAAGGGAACCAAGAAGGTCATCCATGAACCATATGTACTCATCGGTTATCAATTCATGATAATAAAGGTGGCGGCGTGGCCCAGCTGGACCTAGGTTGATGCCTCTATTCCAGCACAGAAGAGTCAAAGGGATCCAGGTATTGCTGAGTAGATGGTACAGTGGTATCAGGAGATGGTATGATTGGCTCAATCACCTCTTGAATCTAGGATGTACCTTCATCATTATTCAGGTCCTAACCTGTGCACTAATCATCAAGAGGACTATCATTCCTTGGAGGAGACATTGAGTTCAGGGCCAGTAAATTGAGATCCCAATTAGAGGTCTTTGGCATAGCCTGTTGTACCACTAGCCTGAGTTTATGAACATCCATGTCCATGATATCAATTCGAGCACAAAGTTTTCTAACACTAGCTACTACTGGTTTCAAATATGATTTGATGGCAGATTGAATCATTTTGGGAATGTTGTAGCAATCTTGTGCAAGCGTTCCTCATTGTGGAAAAAAAGTTAAGTTAACTTGAGTAACCCACCCGAAGCATTATTAACCAAAGGACCCATATGTGTGGTATCTGACACTTCATGAGGAGGAGATAAAATATCTGCATAATCATGAGTTGCATCCTTGGCCTGTGAATCGCCAGCCAAGGCACTTGGAGTGTGACCAAGGTATTTCTTCCATGTGGAGTATCTTTGTCCTGCCTTGTATATAATTAAACCATGCCAATAGCTTGGCTAATCGTGTCCAATGGTCAAAATCGAGGGCAATTTTCCTGGAAGCACAAAAGGCATGTCAGAACAGGGAAAGCCATGGAGGTGGACTCATGTCTAGATCTCCACTTAAGTTGTTCGGCTATAATTTCCCCTTCATATATCGGGAGGCTGGACATGATATAAGAAATGAGAATAGATACCTCTATAGTCACTTTAGTAGTGTAACTAGTTGGGATGAGTCGTGTGCATACAAAATCCAACCACATTCGATCTTCAAACTTAAGATCTGATTGATAGATGGTTCCTTTTGAGATATCCCAAAAAGGAGTTCCATTGGCGATGATACTAGCAACCCACTCATACTGGTCTTTCTTTGTACCCACACATTCCAAATATCTCAACACCAGGATCGGTTCATCATCCATATAGCAAAATGGATGGCTTCTAGGGTAATATTCATTTCCTTGCCCTTTACATAAACTGAATCAATGCACGGTAGCTTGCTTGTTGGGCCCTTATGCTTTCGAATGTGTTGCCTAACCCAATATGAGGCATAGAACTCCCGTACCAACTCAGAGAAATATGAGTCGGGGGTTTAAGTGAAGTGAGCCCTGATCCTTATACGAAACTGTTTGGGTATGTTCGGGAAATAAGCTTCGATGGCTTCCATATCAAACCCTTTCTCTTCCAAGAATGGTCGTTTTTCCCAAAACTTAAGATAGTACGCCTTCATCTCCTCGTGGACAAACCGGATTTGTGATTTAGATGGCCCCTCATCTTGCCCAGGTGTACCTAGAATCTCAGATGTTGACGTGTGATTTATTGCTGGGCTCTTTAGATGACGCTTAGTATGGGCCATTTTCCTGCAAAAGGATGTTAGTGGCAGAGGCCATGCTTATACTCACTATGTGCTTGCATGCTTGAATCAACTAAGAGAAGAAAACACTACAAGAACTAAACAAATTAAAAAGAATGGAATGCAAAGAAGAAGAAAAACAAAATAGGTGACTAATGGCTTGTGCGAACCACGTGTGCACCGCAACAAGGGTAGTGTGCGTCGCACGTGACATCGCACAAGCTATCAGAAACCTAAGTTGATTTAGGCGTTGGTGCATGGACCGCACCAGCCAAAGTTCATGTTGCACAGCACTTCGCCCCTCACTCCAGTGAACTGACACCATTTTTTCAATGATGTACGGTGCCTTATGCGTTTCTCACATTAAGATCTACGCGTCAGATACAAAACGCACAAGGAAATAGTTAGAGTGTTTTTGTTCCTTGTGTTCTTATGTGTTACGCATATGATTCATAGAACAAATTCCGTGATAAGCACTAGGCACCAAACAACAACATCATCAACTAACAATAGGGATAAGCATGCAATGACCAAAACCAAATCATCTGAGTACTAAGACTTCCCTGGAATCTTTCAACACACTCAAAACAAAAGAAGATCTTAACAATTTCCCTTAAGAAGGACGTTACCCTGTCTATCATTGGGAACATCAAGCCTTCAATTAACATATCAAGAGGCACCTTCAACCAATAGCAATTCTATACCCTTTAACCACAACATTTACCCAACAAGCATATTCAATTAAGATAGCATATGGGCACAACATTAGTAACAATTTCAGCCCCAAATATCAATTTTCAACAAAAACATCATGAAGATGATTATTTTCCCTTAAGAATGACGTCACCCAATCTATCATAGGGCCAAATCATGCACCAACACAAGTGGGTTACTCAGACTTCACCCAAAATACTAATTTTAAGGCTAAAAATTACTACAAACAACATGAATCATCATAACTTTAAGTTCTACCAAGTTAAACTTAATCAAAATAAACAATATAACCCAAAATTAGGGACCCAAAATGTTTAGATCTCACCCAAAATCAACACGGAAGAATAAACGAGCATGCTTCACAATATGAGTTCTCAATCATCATACAAACATTATTTAACATTGGAGAACTTAACACAAGTAAATATTAGAGGGAAGGAAGCAAAAATTGAAGCTTTTGAAGGCCAATAATGGAGACCCACTTTTCAAACCGGAGAAGGATAGCGGCGACAGAGTGGTGAACGACGGTGAAGATTAGGGTGAGAGATGAAAATAGTTTTGGAGAAGATTGAGGGATTCTTATAGAGAATTGTGGAGGTTTATGGAGGAATATGGAACAAACAGAGAAGGTGGCAATTTAAAATGAAGAAAAAGAAGAAAAAAAGTCACCGGGTCGATCTCTGCATTGGGTAGGTCAAACTAATTTTAATACTTACCTTGGGGCACCATGACGTGTGATTCACACAAGCCCTTGTGCGGCTCGCACATTGCTTTGTAGCAGCCAATTTCTTGCCTAAAATTTGCCCAGCTTTCTGCTTGGTGGTGCGATAGAGGTGCAACACACACAATGGCTTGTGCAAAATGCAAAACCCAGCGTACGTCCCCTCCAACTTATAATTTTTCTTCTAGATTTCTAGTTTGGGGGTGTTGGCTCATGCAATGCATACAACTGCATGGGTTTTCACACGTTTCCCTTTTGTCTTGTTTTTCCACTTGGTCATTTTTCCTTTCCATGCATTCCTAAAAACACACTAAAAATAACAAAAGGTAACAATAATAAAGTAAAGACACTTGGGTTACCTCCGAAGAAGCACTTGATTTTATGTTGCAGCTCGACAATAGTACCTCAATCCTCCATCATTGTTGGAGAGCATGCCAATCTGATTGGCGTGGCCCCATCCCAAGCAAGGGAATTGCTCCATCAATATCTTTATCACATTATTGTGTTGCCACAGTGGCAACATCAAAGGCTTGGGTACCTTTTTAATCACAAACTCCTCATGGGCATCCACAAGCTTGCCCTCAGTATTGATCACAGACAGTACTTGAAGCCCATTTAATGGTCTCGTGGGTTGGCATACATTAAAGGTCACTTCCTCGCTTTTGACCCAGAACTTGAATTCCCCGAGTTCCATATCAACCAAAGCTCTCCCAGTGTCTAATAATGGTCGCCCCAATATACTGGGCACCTCAATATCCACTTAACAATCCAAGATAACAAAATCGGCGGGTAGGATGAACTTGTCAACTTTGATCAATATATCAAATAAAATCTCTATTGGCCATTTTATGGATTGATCGGCCATGAGCAATCTCATCAATATATGCTTGGGAGTACCCAAACCTAAGTTTTTGAATATAACGAGAGGCATCAAGTTGATACTTGCCCTAGATCACACAAAGCCTTTCAGAACACAAACACCCCGATAGTGCAAGGAATGGTGAATGCACCCGGGACTTTCCATTTTATAGAAATATTACATGTCATCACAACACTACAGATATGTTATATTTCAATGGTACCCATATCAACTGCACATTTTTTTTTAGAAGCTCCTTCATGAACTTCGCATACCCGGGCATTTGCATTAGTGCATCGACCAAAGGGTTATTGATGGATAACTTGCTAAATATGTCCATAAATTTGTTAAATTGATTCTCCTCCTTATTCTTTGTCAATATTTGAGGATAAGGAGGAGGCCCTTTTGGCTTAGGCGGTGGCACACTTTGTACGCTAGGAGCATCCTCGTCAATATCAATGGAAACTTGAGAGGGAGGAAAAGCCTCATCCTTTTCTTCACATAGATCATCATCATTAGAATTCACATTGGGTGCACTAGCTTCACCCCAATAGCCAAACTTTTATCCACTTCTTTTTCAAGCACAATCTCCTCTTCAATTACATCACGTGGCTCCACAACAACCTTAGTAGATGGATTTTTCACCCCACTACACATTCACCCACTCATAGTGACTATTGCCATAACATGTGCGTCATTCTTTGAGTTTGTTGTAGTGTCACTTGGAAGTGTCCCCTTCATTAAAGGATTCATTTGTGAGAATAAGTGATTCATTTGCTGTAGTGAGCTTACCGTTTGATGAAGAGTCGTCACTTTGCTCTTTAGATCCTTTACCCCAGTATCAGTTGACTCAACCTTTTTCAAGACTAGATACAACATATCTTTAATTTTTAAGTGTATGGGGTTGCTCAAGGTGGACTGATATGTATAGGCATCAGCATTAGGTGGAGGCATATAAGGATTGGAACTCCGGTGATTATATTGATCAGCTTCCCTCTCACGAACTCTCTAATTGCCTTCCCTCTCTTTATCATTGATCTAACCTTGATTCTAGTCTCTTGAGAGCTAATACCCTGGTCAAGAACCTACCGATGGATAGCAAATCTTCCCTTCCACAATAGTAAATACATTCTTATTATTAGCTTTAAGCTCAAGAGTACTCACATCATTCACACTCTTAGTATTACCAGCCTCTATTATGTGTTTGGCCAAAAGATCAATCTTCGTTAACATCTTGGCCATAGTTTCATCTTTCTCCTCATCTTTACGGTGCAGTTTATTTGTCAAAATAGATAAGGTCATACCCATGGGAACATCTCTCTCTCTAGTGTGCCAAGCATAATTTGTCTTGGTCATTCGTTCTAAAAGAGCCGAGGCAACACCATATGGTTGGTCCATAAATGTTCCACTCATAAGGTTGTTGGCAACAGATTTGTTCATTGAATTCAAGGCCCTATAAAAACATTGGAGGAGGACATTATCCAGAAGTCTATGATTGGGATATAGCAATAGCTTCTTTTTAAATCTTAGTCATGCTTCATGCAATGTCTCATCAGAGATTTGGTTAAAGTTTGTGATGTCATCCCTTAGTTGCATCATTCTTGAGAGAGGAAAGAATCATGTCATGAATTCTTCTACCTATCCATTCCATGTAGTGATTGAGCCTTCCGACAGCTCTTCTAACCATGCCATCACTTCTCCCATGAGCAAAAAGGGAAATAAATGAAGTCGTATGGACTCTTTAGGGATGTTGTTTAAAATAAAGGGTTGGCACATGTCTATGAAGTTTAGGATATGCCTATTTGCATCCTCATGCACAGCCCCTCTGAATAATCCTTTTATTTGGATGAGTGGAGCATGGTGCTTGTAACATGAAACAAGGTGTTTCCAACAATCAAAGGTAGGCGGATTGAACATACCACACCTTTGTTAGCTAGCTCAAGGGCTGCATCCTTGTATCCATCTACACTTTTGTTGTCGTCCATTTCGTTCATAGGCAACCTGTTCAACAATCAGAAACAACAAAACAAAGTAAAAATGAACAAAGTGATTTCAAAAATCAATCAAATGGCTACTCAAAAACCATTCCCCAACAACGGCTCCATTTTTTATAAAACTCAAACACACTCTCCCATAGGAGGTGATTGCGATTGGCAGAGAAAAACAAAATTTATCTTCCCGACGAGAGTCAAGGTCGATCCCACAGAGAATGGTTATGAAGAGTTGCCAAGAGATTATTGTATATCAATCAAGAATATAGTAATTTTTCAAATAGCATAAAAAGTAAATTGGGGGGAGTAAGGAATTGAGGATCTGTCACAATAGCAATTCGAACAAGGAAATAAAGTAAAAAAATGGGTTTGTATCAAATGAGAGGACAACTAGGAGTATGTTTCTGATGGGATTCAAACATGGGTTAGGGTGCTTATTCAATTATACAAATTTTGAATAAATAATATGAGTACCATTGGTTATTATTATATATATCAATCTCTCGATCTTCCAAATATATTTCCTATAGTCTATATTCAAGCACCATAGGTTCATCACAAAACAACAAATACAAGCTTGGGGAAGTTATATTATCTCTAGCTTAGACTCTTAAATGGGTATTTTCTAGTGATTAAGCTATTTCTAGCCTCAATATAGGTGGAAATCCCAAGTGCCCACTATTGTATTCTCATCCAAAATCATAGACTTCTCTTTCAAGCAAGAACACAACCAAGTAAGTTCAATCAATGTTTAGAACCATCAATTTTAGAGTTAAAACATGGAGAATTTAATAAACCCATAGCAATTATCAACACAATTAAACAAGACCCATACCCAAATTCAAACACTCATCATACATATACCCCTAGACAAGGGAACTATTCATGCATGCTAAGGAAATAAGAGATTATACCAATTGGGTAATCCAAATTTTCATTCATTGTGTGCTAATATCCAATATCCAAGCTCAATTTGTACAATAATGGTGGATTCACAAGGTTGAAGAAGAGAAATTACAAGTACACCTCCATCTTCCTTGGGAACCTCTCTCAATGGAAAAGTATTCAAAACCTATTCAGAACTACTAAGTACAATGCCCAAATTGAGTTTTAGAAGGTTCCTAAATTATCACATAAAAATTGACAAAAATGCCCTTCGAAAATTATTCGATGCAACGTGCAGCATACACCATGCATTGTGCATGTCGCATGGCTCTATTATAGTATACTTGTGACTTGGTTTGATTTTGAGCATCATACGAAAGAAGGTGAGTCCACACTAGCCATTATGCGTATCACACGGTGGCTGCACCTCTTGGAAAATTCTTCTTTTCTTTTGATCACCTTCACACTTCACTCCTTTTTAGCTTTTTTGGGTCCATATCCTTGTTTTGTACTTGAAACCATTCTATTTGCATCAGTAAAGGCAATAAGTACCTCAAAATCTTATCAAAATATGGCAATACTTCATGACTAAAAGCTCAATAAGTTGATATATTACCAACTTATCATTTACAAGTGTAGTTGTGTTCCTTTTTGTTGATTGTTGGATTGTGTGTAACATTTGGTTGGATAAAGTACCACACCTGGTATGACATACATATATTGATTGGCTCGAGTGCCACACCTAATATGAGATACATAAATCAGTTGGCTTGGGTACCACGCCTGGTACAGGTTCTATAATGGTTGGCTCAGGTACCACGCCTGGTATGAGTTTGTTTATACTTGTTGATTACATTATGTTGATGGTTCCATGAGAGGACTGGGTTTGTTCTTGATATGTGATTGTTTCATATTGGCCTATGAGTGTCCGAGTAGTTATATATAAATGCGGGGTTGGTCCTTGTGTAAACCAGAATTGTATGTTGAACATAGTAGATGTCGTCCTAGGGTTCCTTGGTAGGTCTGGGTTACTTGAAAGGAGTTGGTTTGCTTGTAATTGTTGTTGTTTGTGGTGGTTATTGGCATGTTTTATGTAGTTGGTAAGTTAGGTAGAGAAGTGAGAGTCTGGGTTATATTTGTTGATTAGTTATACATGTTTTGTCCTGCCTTACTCAGCTTTTGTTTTATTTTAATATGTTGTTTATTGGAGCTGGCCAATGATCCTACCATTAAAATATGGTTTTGTGTATTGATACTGCAATTTCTTTTCTTTTGTGAGTACAGGACATATTTCGGTGGCTACTAGGCGACCTCAGTTCTAGTCCCAACATTTTAAGAATCCAAGGGTGAGTTGCTTCTTCAAGGCTACCATGGTTTTATCTAGTTTGCTTTTAGTCCATTGTTCGGACTTATACTTCTTATTTTTGGGGTTGGATCCTTGCACTCTAGACATTAGTAAATGTTTTAGTACATGACTTTTAGATTCTAGGGGTGTATTTTCGTAAGATCTTTATTTTTAGCTATTTTAGTTGTGAATGCTAGTTTTATTTATTGCAACTGGTTTTGAGCTGCTAGTTTTTCTAAGTGTTGGTTGATATATTGGTTCGCTCATCCAGGAGTTTGGGTGGGTGCCACTCGCGGCAGTTTAGGTCATGACAAAGATGGTATCAGAGCCCTGGGTTCGTTTATCTCGTCGTACCAAAATAGGTCAAGTAGAGTCTTGTAGAAAGGTAAAGATACGTCTATACTTTTCTTCGAGAGGCTATAGGACATTAGAAAACTATCTCTTAATTCTTCCTTCATGTTATAACTTGATCCCAATTGGTGTATTATGATCCAAATTAGTATCTAACTCCCTTCACTCTTTTATCCATAGATGGTTAACACTAGGTGTAACGGAGCAAGGGTAGTAGTTTTAGCTACGGAGCTGACTGCCAGAGGGCGAGGAAGGGGTAGGGGAAGGGGCAGAGGAAGAGTAATACATGCTAAGGTGTATCTCAGGTAGCGGCAGAGCCAAGATCAGTGGCCCCTCCCCTACCCTAGGATCCTGTTGAGGAGGAGGTTGAGGTTGTGCTTGAGGAGGGCGCGGAGTAGGAGGGGACAGCACGGGTCGTAGGTGCAGTCCTTCCCCCTATATCACTCAATGTATTTTAGTAGGTGTGGGATTTTCTAAGTGGGCTGGCAGGTACTGGAGCCACCCCTATTGGGATAGAACATCAGGTTCCGAGTGCTCATCCAGCTGTTGTAGCAGCCCCCAAGATGGATGCAACATCGGGTACTGATGCTTTCTTTTGTCTGATCTAGGCCCTGTTATGACCGGGACCGAGCACGAGCTGCTGACCAAGTTCCTGAAACTTAAACCTCTGACATTTCATGGTACAGAGAAGGAGGATGCCTTTGAGTTTATTCTAGACTGCTAGAGGTTGCATAAGTTG
The DNA here is from genome assembly GCA_003996215.1 of Jaltomata sinuosa. NCBI lineage: Eukaryota > Viridiplantae > Streptophyta > Magnoliopsida > Solanales > Solanaceae > Jaltomata > Jaltomata sinuosa. The sequence continues at coordinate 178,346 of QJPP01003641.1, read as the reverse complement.
GGCATTGTGCAGTAACATGGGGTAGAATATGTTATTTTTCAGCTGCAGAGTGATGCCAATTTGTGGTGGAGGGCACATGTAGAGTGTCAAACTTAAGCTTTTCCTCTGATGACTTGGGCTCAATTCCATGATTTGTTCTTGGAGATATATGTGCCTCACACTCTGAGAGATCAGAAGAAATATGAGTTTCTAGCCCTTGAGCAGGGCAATATGTCTGTTTTAGCCTATCAGGCTAAGTTTCATGCCTTGTCACGTTATGTTTCTCAACTTCTGGGTACTGAGGTGGAGAGAATTTTTGTGTATGTTAAGGGTCTGAATACTGAGCTGCAGGTTTTGTCTATTTATATGACCTCGGCAGGGAAGAGCTTTTATGAGGTTCCTGACTATGTGAAGAAATTGGAAGGGGTCACACAGGTTGGGCAAGCTAAGGTGTTAGCTAAGAAGTCTTGGAATAAGGGTAGCTTCAGTGGTTCTTACTGCAGGGGTCACGGTCAGTAGGTTTATTTGGCACATCTTATTTATTTATCTCTGCCAACTTCTGCAGGTGGCCATCTAGGAGCCAGTCAGCAGTTTTCAGCTCCTAGAGGCCAGGGAGCTTTTTATACTTCTACTAGCAAGCCTTCTCTTGACTGTGGATATTTCCATTGCGGTGATCCCGATCACTTCAAGAGGGAATGCCCTCACAGATAGGCAGGAAATCTGACTCAACAGCAGACTAAGGTTGTGGTTTCGGCAGGTGGAGGTGGCAATGGCAGGGGACATCCACAGAGTGGGTGAGGTAATTTTCAGGGAGGTCGTGGGAATAGTGGGAATTATGGCACGGGTAGGGAAATAGCTCCACCATCAAGAGAGGTTTCATAGATTGATAACAGGGCCCATTGTAATGCATTCCCGAGTAAATCTAAGGCCAAGAGTTCAGATATTGTGATAAGAGGTATAATTCTAGTCTGTGACTGAATGACTTCTTTATTATTTGATCCAGTTTCCACATATTTGTATGTATCTATAAAATTTGCTTTGGGTCTAGATTTTGTTGGTGATGTCCTTGATTCCTCTATTCATGTTTCTACCCTAATTGGGGAGTCTGTGGTGGTAACCCATGTGTATCATACTTGTTTTGTGGTGTTTGTGGGGTTGCAAACTTGGGTAGATTTGGTTATTCTGGATATGCTGGATTTTGATGTTATTTTGTGTATGACTTGGTTGTCTCCGTATCATGCTTTGTTAAATTATAATTCTAAGATAGTAACTCTAGAGATTCCAAGTAAGGATAGACTAGAGTGGGAAGGTGTGTACAAGCCTAAGCCAGTGAAGATTATATCCTTTGTTTGGGCAAGGAAGCTAATAGGGAAAGTTTGTTGAGCCTTTTTGGCTCATTTTTGGGATGTTAGTGTGGAGTCCCCTTCAATTGAGTCAATTTCGATGGTTTTTGAGTTTCAAGAGATGTTTTCGATGGATTTACCTGGCATGCCTCCAGATAGGGATATGAATTTCTGCATAGATGTGGAGTCGGGCACTCGCCCAATCTCTATTCCTCCTTATCATATGGCTCCAACAGAGTTGAGGGAACTTAAGACTCAGCTTCAGGAAATTTTAGATAAGGGTTTTATTGGTCCTTGTGCTTTACCTTGGGGTGCTCTAGTACTGTTTATGAAGAAGAAGGATGGTAGTATGAGGATGTTTATAGACTACAGGCAACTGAACAAGGTCACCATCTAAAAAAAGTATTCTTTGCTCAGCATAGATGACCTTTATGATCAATTACAGGGTGCTTCCATATTTTCAAAAATTGTCTTAAGGTCAGGGTACCATCAGCTAAAGATTAGGCCTAAGGATATACCTAAGATGGCATTTTCAACTCGGTATGGGCACTATGAGTTCCTGGTAATATCATTTGGGTTAACTAATGCACCGGCAGCTTTCATGAGTTTAATGAATGGTGTCTTCAAGTCATTTATGGATTCATTCGTAATCGTGTTTATAGATGTGTTTTGATTTACTCCAAGAGTAAGGAGGAGCATGGAGAGCATCTTCACATTCGTCTGGGAATATTGAGGCACCAGAAATTGTATGCTAAGTTTTTGAAGTATGAATTTTGGTTGTCTTTGGTTACCTTCTTAGGGCACGTGGTTTTAAAAAAAGGGGTGATGGTGGATCCCCAAAAGATCGAGGAAGTTAAGATTTGGGTCCGGCCTAGCTCTATTACTGAGGTTAGGAGTTTTGTGGGGCTTGCAGGCTACTATTGCAGGTTTGTCAAGGACTTTACTTCCATTTCTACTCACTTGACAAGGTTAACTCATAAGGAGGTACATTTTGTTTGGTCTGACAAGTGTGAGGAGAGATTCCAAAAGATCAAGACACTTATGACTACAACTCCTATCCTATCATTAAGTTAAGGATTTTATTATGTTTTGTGATACTTCACATTCAGGTTGGGGTGCTGTGTTGATGCAGCATAGGAATGTTATAGCATATGCTTCAAGGCAATTGAATACCCAAGAGAAGAACTACCCAACCCATGATTTGGATTTTGCAGCGATGGTCTTCGCACTCAAGATCTGGAGACACTACCTTTTGGTTTAAAGTGTGAAGTGTTCACAGACCATCGCAGCCTGCAACATGTGTTTACACAGAATGATTTGAATATGAGAAAGAAGAGGTGGATGGAACTATTGAAGGATTATGATGTGACCATCCAATATCATTTGGGTAAGGCTAATATGGTGGCAGACACATTGAGCAGGAAAGCAATTAGTATAGAAGTTTGGCTTGTTTGGGGGTATCCAAATGACCCTTTGCTAGGGAGATTCGGGCTCTAGAATCCAAGTTCATACAGTTAGACATTTCAGAACAGGGTGGGTTGTTGGCCAGTATTGAGGTTAAACCCATATTTTAAGAGAAAATCAAAGCCAAACAGTTTTACGATGCGCAGTTGAACAAGCTTCAAAACAATATGGTATTCGAAGAAGCCCAGGAGGCCACACTAGGTGCTGGTAGGGTATTATGCTTTATAGGCAAGATTTGTGTTCCTCGGGTTGATGACTTGATAGAGAATATGTTGTTAGAAGCTTATAGTTCACGATAATCAATTCATTCAAGCGTAACCAAAATGTACCAAGACTTGAGGTGACTTTATTGGTGGCCTGGGATGAAGAGGGGCATAGTTGATTTTGTGTCCAAGTATCATAATTGTTAGCAGGTTAAGTATGAGAACCAAAGGCCTACAAGATTACTTCAGAGGATGCTCATTCCCGAGTGGAAGTGGGAAAGGATAACCATGGATTTCGTGGTGGGTCTTCCTAAGACCTTGGGGAGGTATGATTCTATTTGGTTCATTGTGGATAGGCTAACCAAGTCATCCCATTTCATTCTGATCAGGGTGGATTATAATTCCCAATAGTTGGCCAAGATTTATGTTAAGAAAATTGTGAGATTTCATGGGGTGCCACTCTTCATCATTTCAGATAGAGGTACGTAGTTTACTTCTATGTTCTGGGGCAAGTTGCACAAAGATTTGGGCACCCAACTAACTTTTAGGATTGCTTTTCATCCCCAGACATACGATCAGTTAGAGAGGACCATTCAGGTGTTAAAGGACATGCTGAGAGCATGTATAATCAATTTTGGGGGCCATTGGGACCAGTTTTTACCATTGTGTGAGTTCTCATACAACAACAGCTATCACTCCAGTATCAATATGGCACCATTTGAGGCACTTTATGGGAGGTGATGTAGATCACCCATAGGGTGGTTTGAGGCAGGCGATGTGAAACCATTGGGCGTTGACTTGGTGAAGGAAGCTCAGGAAAAGGTGAGGGGTATTTAAACCAAGTTACTAGCAGCCCAGAGCAGGAAGAAAGAGTATGCAGATCGCAAGCTAAGGGATATGGCATTTTAGGCTGGTGAACAAGTGTTGTGAAGGTGTCAGCAATGAAAGGGGTTATGCGGTTTGGCAAGAGGGGAAAGCTTAGCCCTTGGTATATCAGTCCATTTGAGGTTCTCGAGATTGTAGGTCCAGTGGCTTACATGTTAGCACTTCTACCCAGTTTATCTGGAGTCCATCAAGTCTTCGATGTATCCATGCTAAAGAGATACCATGGGGATGGGGAGTAGATTATTAAGTGGGATTCGGTCTTGCTTGGCAAGAAATTTTTGTACGAGGAGGATCCAGTTGCTATTCCTGATCAGGATGTCCAGAAATTGAGGACAAAGGAAGTAAGATTGGTAAAGGTTCAATGGAAGCATTGTCCGATTGAGGAAGCCACTTGGGAAACTGAGAAGGACATACGGGACAAGTACCCTCACTTGTTTGAGGATTCAGGTACCACCATTTTCTCTCTTTTAGCTCATCTTTTTATATTTTGATCATTCGAAGATGAACGATGGGTAAATTAGTATATGTTGTAATGACTTATTTTGTCGTTATGGGTAAACTATTCATGCAAAGAAACGAGTTGAAAAACTTCTGGGTTAGGGAGTTAGAAATTTTGGGCTAGGATAGTCTTGGATAGATTATGAGTGAAGTATGATGGTCTAGGGAAATCCAGGAAAGAGTTGGGTAAAATATCTTATGTTAAGCTAGTTTTTCTTTTAGCCAAGACATTAAGGAGTCCGAGGGACATTTTTAAAGTGAATTCGAGTGAGTAGAACTTCAGATATCGAAGTTGACGTGAAAGGGTTGGCTTGGAATGTCAAGATTTGAAGTGTTATATAAAATGGGCATCTTTGGGGTATTTTCTGAGGTTCTATTCTATGTCAACCGTTGTAGATCTTGATACTACACTACAGTGATGACTACTATAGTGGAAGTCAAGGCTGTCAGCACTGCCATAGTGGATGGGTTCTGCTACGGCGGTGCCGTTATACCTGAGTGGGGACTGCTATAGCAGAGTAACTCATTGTAAATGCAGAAACTTCCCCAAAAATGTTCAAAATTGTTCAAGAATATTTTTGGGAAGGGCAGAGGCGATATGGGCATCAACTCGATTTTCCATCAAAAGTCATCGTTAAGGTAAGATTTTACTCCCCTACTTTAGTACTTTGATTCTCATACTTTAGAATTAATAATTGTGGGCTTTGGGGAAGGTTTGGCGTGACTAACAAGGTAGAATCCAGTGTAAAGGGGATTCTAGGGTGTATAGATGTCATGACCCGATTTCTCGGTCATGATGGCACCTACAACCCCCGGTAGGTGAACCAATCCCCGTAGCCCAGAACAGTTAGTAATGGGCTACTATCTAACAAATAAGAGAACAAGACGAATAGAACAGATAAAAGGACTATAAATATATACATATGCAGAAACTAAACCAAACCCCAAGACCTGGTATCATAGTATAGAGCCCAAACTACATACATGGAGTGCAAATAATCCAAAACAATATATACAGATGTCTCTGAATGGTAATAGAGTACAAGAAGCAAAAGATAAACTAAAGCTAAGCTCCGATCGCCAAGAGCTCACCCTCAGTCTGAAGTAGTCCCCAACAGATCTCCAAGCACGAATCACAGTGATCTAACGACGATGGCCCACGCTAGGATCTGCACCCAAAGATGCAGGGGGTAGGGGTGAGCACCAAATGCGAAGCATAAAGTACCCAGTAGGTATCATAGGCCGACTGGGCACATATAAGATAAAAGCGTAGTAATAGACAGAATAGAAGCAAGCAGTCACAGAAATCAACGAAAGGTACACAGGAACTAGCCCAGAGGAAATCAACAGAAACACATATGAGGCTAGTAAGCAGAATATACACACCAAAGGCACAGGTGAAAGTAAGAACAACGCACCTGGGGTCCTTGCAACAACAGTGTATACAAAATAAGTTTACGAAATGGACGGTATACCGGTAACCTCAAGTGTAAGAAGAAGAGAGAAAGAGTAATAATAGGCATGCTCAGAGACATGAATCGAACTCAACTAATCATATCAATCTCAAATCCAGAAACTAACAGTCTAGCAGTAACTAATCTCATACTTATCCATAATAGAGAACAATTCCGTAAGTAAATAGCAAAAGTCTACCTACAGTCCCCCGGCCACCCATACAACCGAGGAATACAAACAAGTGAAAACAAACCCTCCGGCATCCCATACTACCGGAGCGTACAATCAACAAAAAACAATCAAGGATGGAGCCTCAAACAATGAATGATATGATGCATGAAGATCTCAAGTGAAATGGTATCTCTGTATGTACCTCCTCCAGCGCCGATCCGGCCCAGCAGGTAGGTTCCATGGAAGGACACTGCCCGTATACCTCTACTCCACCGTATACCCCTCCTTCGGCACACGCAGCGCGTAGCCCCTGGCCCAGATGGCAAGGTCCATGGAGGTCCCAGACCCCATACTAAAACTCAGTATCAAACCTGTCGTCCGGAAACAAGTCCGGTATCAAGATAGAGACCCAGTCTCGAATATGCATGCCCAGACCCTGTCCAGGACTAAAGTAGTGAGAAAATGTCTCAAAAACCCCTCCAAGGGTGCCCGGGAATAATCGGGTCTAAACAGTAAAAAGTCATCTCAGGTGCTCGGTCCGACTGAGGCTAAAAATCATCTCAAGTAACAAGAAAACTCAACTAGCACCCCGGCCCTGCCGAGTCTAGCGATAATCGTAAAACTGATGATTTTAAACATAATTTTACTTTCTTTTATCCAGAAATATTCACAAGTTAAACCAAACCATTTCCAAATTATTTCCATCAAAAACGGGCCCCCCGGGCCATACAAGGTTTAGAAAATAGTGTCAGTAGGCCCGAAGCCAAAACCATAGTAAAACATGGATAAAACCTCTTTATATGCATGGAAATGGTATGATCACACACAATAGCTGCCCAGAAGCTCACAATCAACCTATCGACCCTGCACAGGCCCACAGCTACTCAGCAAGCATAACCAGCCTAGAAGGATAATTCTATGCCCGGGACTCGCGGACATTCCCAAAATCTCACCTTCTATGTTCCAGAGTCAACAAGGCCTCACAGGACCACAAGGGTAAATAAAATATATCGGCAAATACTACAAGCAACGGAGGAACAAAAGTAGGCGGACATGAATAAAGCGGTCAAGGTCTGTGGTACCAACCTAATAAACCAACCCAAGGATGCCCATTAATACAATTTTATTTTATATATATGGAGTCTAGGGAAAATAAATCGTAACCTACCTGTCGCCCGATGACAAGCTTGAACCTCTCCGAAAAACCTCCAACACGAAATCAAACTCGGGCTTGGATAACTTGACGTAGATAATCTATTTTCTTTTCGATGTTTTCGTACCACACCACTTGGATAACCCACAAATTCTCTTTTACACAATATATATCAACACGCGTGCTGTAGCAGCTATGTAGCTTAATGTGTTTGTTGAGAGAAATGAAATCATTCTCCAGTAAATATGTTCAATAATTATTTACCTAATGTAAAGCAAATATAAGTTAGGTAGATAACTTAGCTAGCTAGTTAACCACTTTATAATAATTAATTGAAAAAGACCACTATGCTAAGCCTACATGAATCAATGAGTCATTTGATGACTTCTGTGAGGGACACCACGTGTAAATGTGGTGTCAACCCAATATTGATTTATCTCATTACATATATATTCAGGTATTGCATAAGCTCGTGGTAAAATATATATAACTTTTTAAATATACCAGAATTCATAGAAAATTATTTCGAATAAAACTTACTATATTATAATAATAAATTTTAACATAATTAAATTTACTATCTCCGTTAAAATATTACAATGTATAAAAACTTTATAAAATAAATACATATACAATTATATCGTAACAAAATATTTTTCATAAACCTTTAAAATATTTTTAAAAGGCAATAACAATATAATTTTTACCAAATTTAACTTTTAAATAAAATATTTTCAAATACACGCACAATGCTAATAAAATTCTTAAGCTTAGGCTCGTAATTCACCAACGCACGATTTTGATACTCAAGAATTCTCTCGGGATCCTCCCTTATGTTTCATCACTGTTTCGGAACTGAAATGGCGTTTTAAAACGTGAAGTTGAGGCTTAAATCGAGTTTAACACGACCCGATTCGTTTTCTGCCAGACAGTCCGCGGTAAAACAGTCATAACCTTTTACTCTAAGATAAGTTGGACGTGAGGTTTTGTGCGTTGGAAACTAGACTCTTAGACCTTCGATTTGGTATTTCGGGGGACTTCTAACTCTTTATATATTGGGAGAAAATCCCAAAGACATTTTACCCAAAGTTCAGGAAATTTGTTAAAGATCTTACGATTACTTTTGCCGACTTGCTTGGCTTCGAAACTTATAATGCGACCAAACAAATGGACCCAACACCGAAATACCGGTCCTGACGAGCCTTAAGTGACTTGAGGCCGCTATAAACAAGCTCTAACGGTTCAAGGAAAATGTATACGTGGAAATAACCGGAAGAGTCATTACATCATCCACTACTAAAAAGGACTTTCGTCCTCGAAAGTCAAGGTCAAGGGGGTACCTGAAGGCTAAAATAGCTGCGGATACTGATCCCGCATATCTCTCTCAGTCTCCCAGGTTACCTCCTCGACTGGACGGTGCCTCCACTGAACCTTAACAACCGGGATCTCTCGAGACCTCAATCTCCTGACATCTCTGGCCAAAATAGTTGCCGGCTCCTCAACAAGGGCTAAACCCTCACCCAACTGAACTGAATCCCACTGCAACACATGAGACTCATCTGAGACATACCGACGCAACATCGAAACATGAAATACAGGATTTATAGCTGAAAACATCAGAGGTAAGGCTAACTGATAGGCAACGCTACCAACCCTCTGCAGAATCTCAAACGGCCCAATGTACCTGGGGCTAAGCTTGCCCCGCCTACCAAATCTCATCACGCCCTTCATGGGCGATACACGGAGAAACACCAAGTCGCCGACACTAAACTCCAAGGCACGAAGCCTACGATCAGCATAACTCTTCTGCCTGCTCTGAGCTGCCCGAAGTCTGTCCTGAATCACTCGGACTCGGTCTAAGGAATCTCGAAGCAAATCTGTGCTCTGTGGCCCAGCACTAAAACCATCAAACCAACCTACCGGTGATCTGCAACGCCTGCCATACAAAGCCTCAAAAGGTGCCATGCCATACTCGAATGGAAGCTGTTATTATAAGCAAACTCTGCCAAGGGAACAAACTGATCCCAAGAACCTCCAAAGTCAAGAACACAGGCCCGAAGCATGTCCTCCAGAATCTGAATGGTCCTTTCGGACTGGCCATCTGTCTGAGGGTGGAAAGCGGTACTAAGATGAACCTCTGTACCCAAATCTCGCTGAATAGCCCTCCAGAACTGAGATGTGAACTGAGTGCCACAGTCTGAAATGATAGAAGCTGGGACCCCATGCAACCGAACAATCTCACGAAGGTAGATCTGAGCTAACCTCTCTGCGCCATAAGAAGTCTGAACTGGCAAGAAATGTGTTGACTTAGTCAGCCTATCCACAATCACCCATATGGAATCAAACCTATGAGAAGTACGAGGAAAACCAACAATGAAGTCCATAGTAATCCCTTCCCACTTCCACTCAGGAATGGGAAGTCGCTGCATCAAACCACCAGGTCTCAAGTCCCTATACATCTTTGTTGTGCCAGGGTGAATGGAGTATCTAGTACAATGTGCCTCATGAAGTATCAACTGTATCAAATCAAAAATCCTCGAAACACAAAGGCGGCTATCAAACCTCAGAACCCCATCTGAATCTAGAGTAACTTGGCTGGTCTTACCCTGAACAACCCGATTACGAAGGTCACACAACTGCTGATCCTCAAACTAACGGCTCTGAATCTGATCAACCAAAGTAGAACGAACCTCAACACTGGCGAGAACTCTGCTAGGATCCGACAAGTCAAGCCTAACCAAACGGTTTGCCAAGGACTGGATGTCCCAGGCCAACAGTCGTTCTGAAACTGAAAGAGAAGCTAGGCTACCCATACTCACCGCCTTCCGGCTCAAGGCATCCGCTACCACGTTTGCCTTGCCCGAATGATACAGAATAGTGAAGTCACAGTCCTTCAGTAACTCGACCCATCTCCTCTGCCTCGAGTTCAACTCCCGCTGACTCGTGATATACTGAAGACTACGGTGATCAGTGAAGATATCACAGTGAACTCCATATAGGTAATGCCTCCATATCTTAAGCACGAAAACTACCGCCGCCAACTCTAAGTCATGAGTGGGGTAGTTGCGCTCGTGAACCTTTAGCTGCCTCGACGCATATGCTACTACTCTACCCTGCTGCATCAACACACAACCAAGACCAACCCCAGAAGCATCACAATACACGGAGAAGCTCTGACCCTCAACCGGCAAAGTCAAAACTGGAGTTGAAGTCAATAAGGCCTTAAGCCTCTGGAAGCTATCCTCACACTGATCCGACCACTAAAATGGGATGTCCTTCCTAGTCAGCATAGTCAAGGGTGCTGCTAAGGAAGAAAATCCCTCAACGAACCGTCTGTAGTAACCTGCTAACCCAATAAAGCTGCGAACCTCAGTAACAGTAGTAGGTCTAGGCCACTCACAAACCGCTGAAATCTTTCCCGGATCAACCCTAATCCCATCCTTAGACACCACGTGCCCTAGGAATGCAACTGACTCAAGCCAAAACTCGCAATTTGAGAACTTGGCATAAAGCCGATGATCTCTCAAAGTCTGGAGTATAACCCTCAAGTGCTGCTCATGCTCATCTCTACTACGCGAGTATACCAAGATGTCGTCTATAAAAACTATCACAAATGAGTCCAAATACGGGCCAAGAACCCTGTGCATCAAGTTCATAAAGGCTGCGGGGGCATTAGTCAACCCAAAAGACATCACCAGGAACTCATAATGGCCATAACGTGTCCTGAATGCTGTCTTAGGGATGTCCTCCGCCCTAATCCTCAACTGATGGTAGCCAGACCTCAAATCAATCTTCGAAAACACGACTGAACCCTGAAGCTGGTCAAACAAATCATCAATCCTCGACATCCGATACCTATTCTTCACTGTCACCCTATTCAGCTGCCGATAATCAATACACATGCGCATCGACCCATCCTTCTTCTTCACGAAGAGAATAAGAGCACCCCACAGTGACACACTAGGTCTAATAAACCCCTTAACGAACAGATCCTGGAGCTGCTCCTTAAGCTCCCTCAACTCAGCAGGAGCCATACGGTAAGGAGGAATAGAAATGGGCCTAGTGCTCGGCTCTAACTCAATAGCAAAATCAATATCTCTCTCAGGTGGAAGGCTTGGCAGGTCGGTAGGAAACACATCGAGGAAGTCTCTAACCACAGGAACAGACTCAAGAGAAGTGGGGTTAGCACTAACATCTCGGACATATGCTAGATAAGCTAAACACCAGCGGGAAATCAACTTCCTAGCTCGAAGACAAGAGATGATCCCAGATGGTGCATGGCTAACAGAACCCTGCCACACAACCGGGGATACACCGGGCACAGCTATGGTAATGGTCTTGGCATAACAATTCAAAACCACACGGTGAGGGGATAACCAGTCCATGCCCAGTATCACATCAAAATCTAGCATATCAAGAATCATCAAATCACCCCAAGTCTCTGAATCACCAACAGATAACATACAGGATCTCACAATCCGATCCACTACTAAAGAATCTCCTACTGGGGTCGAAACAGAAACAGGAACAAATAATGGCTCACTAGCCAACCCCAAACAAGGCACAAAGTAGGCAGATACATATGAACAAGTGGATCCAGGATCAAATAAAGCCATAGCAGACTGATGGCACACAGAAATCGTACCTGTAATCACAACATCTGAGCCCTCTGCCTCTGGTCTCCTAGGGACCGCGTAAAACTGACGACGACCTCCACCTGCCCGACCGCCATCCCTACCACCTGCTCTGCCACGTGGAGCACCACCTCTACTCTGATGACCACCCCCTCGAGCTGGGGGTGAACTACTCGTAAAGGCTTGGCCAACTGAATTGTACCCTGCTGAGGGCAATCTCTAGCAAAATGACCAATCGCACCACAAGTAAAACAAGCCCCTGGCGTCCTACTCGGTCGAGATGAACCAGCAAATCCCGCATAACCACCACGGCCTGATGCCCCAGAAAATGTACCCCTCGAAGACTGGCCGCCATAGCCCTGATGGCTGCTCTGACCCTGCTCGAACTGGGTACTGCTAAAAGTCTGAAGGGATGCCTGAACCGATCAGCTGGACGGACCCTGGTACTGCTGTGGCTGATAACACCGGATCTACTGGCCAGGACCTCTACCACCATATCTGGAACCACTGTAGACACCCTGATGGCGAGGCCTCTTATCTCTAGAACCCTGATCATGTCGCTGTAAGTCCTCCACAGTGCGGGCATAGTCTACAATATCCTGGAATGACCGACCACTGGCAATCAATATCTCAGCTGGCTACCTGATCTCTGGCCTCAAACCCCATACAAATCTGCGAATCCTATCAGCCTCGGTAGGAATGATCATAGCTCCGAACGGTGCTAGCTGATGGAAGCGTGTCTCATACTCCGAGATAATTGTAGACCCCTGTACAAGGTGAGTAAACTGCTCCCTGCGACGCTCCCGATCACTCTAGGGTAGGAACTTGGCCATAAAGGCCTCATAAAACTCAGACCAGGTCAAAGGAGGTGATGACGGTGGTCTACAAGCAACCTGGGCCCTCCACCATAACTTCGCTGGGCCCTCCAACTGATAGGTAGTATAACCAACCCCGTGAGTCTCCAACAAACCCAAATGATGCAACATCTCCTCACAGGTAGTAATAAAGTCATGTGGATCCTGTCCAAAAGTACCAGCAAACCTCGGAGGTGCTAACCTCAAAAACCTACCCAACGCCTTCTGTTCTGACTCTGTCATAGCTGGGCGAGGAGCAAGGGGCTGTGCAACAGATGGAACCAGAATGACCTCCTCACGGGGAGCCATAGTAGCCGGCTGCGCTCCTAAGCTCTGTGCACCCAGGGCTGCCCCCTGAGCGGATGTCTGCGCTACCTCGGAAGGCCGCTCTCCAATCATACCCAAAAACTGTAATAGTAATCCTTGAATATCTGGAGACTGAGCTGCGGCTGGAGCTGGCACAGAAGTGGGCACTGGAGCTGGTACTGGAGCTGGTGCTGGAGCTGGCGCTGGAGCTGGTGCTGGAGCTGGTGCCGGAACTGGTGCTTGAGCTGGCGCTGGAGCTGGTGCTGGAACGGGAGGCTCATCCCTGCGTGATGCCGATGATCTCGTACGAACCATCTGTGGAAGAATGAAGTAGAACAAATGAGATTTCCAGAAACTTCAAGGGTTCTACGCACGACACAGAAGCAAGGAAAGAGTCAAATTTCCTAAAATGCCACTGTAGCCTCCCAAAGATTGAGTACAGACGTCTCCGCCCCGATCCGCAGGACTCTACTAGACATTGGCTCCTTTACCGATGACACCGGTGAACCTAAAGCTCTGATACCAAGTTGTCACGACCCGATTTCTTGGTCATGATGGCACCTACAACCCCCGGTAGGTGAACCAATCCCCGTAGCCCAGAACAGTTAGTAATGAGCTACTATCTAACAAATAAGAGAACAAGACGAATAGAACAGAGAAAAGGACTATAAATATATACATATGCGGAAACTAAACCAAACCCCAAGACCTGGTATCATAGTATAGAGCCCAAACTACATACATGGAGTGCAAATAATCCAAAACAATATATACAGATGTCTCCGAATGGTAATAGAGTACAAGAAGCAAAAGATAAACTAAAGCTAAGCTCCGATCGCCAAGAGCTCACCCTCAGTCTGAAGTAGTCCCCAACAGATCTCCAAGCACGAATCACAGTGATCTAACGGCAATGGCCCACGCTAGGATCTGCACCCAAAGATGCAGGGGGTAGGGGTGAGCACCAAATGCGAAGCATAAGGTACCCAGTAGGTATCATAGGCCGACTGGGCACATATAAGATAAAAGCGTAGTAATAAACAGAATAGAAGCAAGCAGTCACAGAAATCAATGAAAGGTACACAGGAACTAGCCCAGAGGGAAATCAACAGAAGCACATGTGAGGCTAGTAAGCAGAATATACACACCATAGGCACAGGTGAAAGTAAGAAACAACGCACCTTGGGTCCTTGCAACAACAGTGTATACAAAATAAGTTTACGAAATGGACGGTATACCGGTAACCTCAAGTGTAAGAAGAAGAGAGAAAGAGTAATAATAGGCATGCTCAGAGACATGAATCGAACTCAACTAATCATATCAATCTCAAATCCAGAAACTAACAGTCTAGCAGTAACCAATCTCATACTTATCCATAATAGAGAACAATTCCGTAAGTAAATAGAAAAAGTCTACCTACAGTCCCTCGGCTGCCCATACAACCGAGGAACACAAACAAGTGAAAACAAACCCTCCGGCATCCCATACTACCGGAGCGTACAATCAACAAACAACAAACAAGGGTGGAGCCTCAAACAATGAATGATATGATGCATGAAGATCTCAAGTGAAATGGTATCTCTGTATGTACCTCCTCCAGCGCCGATCCAGCCCAGCAGGTAGGTTCCATGGAAGGACACTGTCCGTATACCTCTACTCCACCGTATACCCCTCCTCGGGCACACGCAGCCCGTAGCCCCTGGCCCGGATGGCAAGGTCCATGGAGGTCCCAGACCCCATACTAAAACTCAGTATCAAACTTGTCATCCGGAAACAAGTCCGGTATCAAGATAGAGACCCAGTCTCGAATATGCATGCCCAGACCCTGTCCAGGACTAAAGTAGTGAGAAAATGTCTCAAACACCCTTCCAAGGGTGCCCGGGAATAACCGGGTCTAAACAGTAAAAAGTCATCTCAGGTGCTCGGTCGGACCGAGGCTAAAAATCATCTCAAGTAACAAGAAAACTCAACTAGAACCCCGGCCCTGCCGAGTCTAGCGATAATCGTAAAACTGATGATTTTAAACATAATTTTACTTTCTTTTATCTAGAAATATTCACAAGTTAAATCAAACCATTTCCAAATTATTTCCATCAAAAATGGGCCCCCCGGGCCATGCAAGGTTTAGAAAATAGTTTCAGTAGTCCCGAAGCCAAAACCATAGTAAAACATGGATAAAACCTCTTTATATGCATGGAAATGGTATGATGACACACAATAGCTGCCCAGCAGCTCACAATCAACCTATCGACCCTGCACAGGCCCACAGCTACTCAGCAAGCATAACCAGCCTTAGAAGGATAATTCTATGCCCGGGACTCGCGGACATTCCCAAAATCCCACCTTCTATGTTCCAGAGTCAACAAGGCCTCACAGGACCACAAGGGTAATAAAATATATCGACAAATACTACAAGCAACGGAGAAACAAAAGTAGGCGGACATGAATAAAGCGGTTAAAGTCTGTGGTACCAACCTAATAAACCCACCCAAGGATGCCCATTAATACAATTTTATTCTATATATGCGAAGTCTAGGGAAAATAAACCGTAACCTACCTGTCGTCCGATGACAAGCTTGAACCTCTCCGAAAAACCTCCAACACGAAATCAAACTCGGGCTTGGATAACTTGACGTAGATAATCTATTTTCTTTTTGATGTTCTCGTACCACACCACTTGGATAACCCACAAATTCTCTTTTACACAATATAAATCAACATGCGTGTTGTAGAAGCTATGTAGCTTAATGTGTTTGTTGAGAGAAATGAAATCATTCTCCAGTGAATATGTTCAATAATTATTTACCTAATGTAAAGCAAATATAAGTTAGGTAGATAACTTAGCTAGCTAGTTAACCACTTTATAATAATTAATTGAAAAAGACCACTATGCTAAGCCTATATGAATCAATGAGTCATTTGATGACTTCTGTGAGGGACACCACGTGTAAATGTGGTGTCAACCCAATATTGATTTATCTCATTACATATATATTCGGGTATTGCATAAGCTCGTGGTAAAATATATATAACTTTTTAAATATACCAGAATTCATAGAAAATTATTTCGATTAAAACCTACTATATTATAATAATAAATTTTAACATAACTAAATTTACTATCTCCGTTAAAATATTACAATGTATAAAAACTTTATAAAATAAATACATATACAATTATATCGTAACAAAATATTTTTCATAAACCTTTAAAATATTTTAAAAAGGCAATAATAATATAATTTTTACCAAATTCAACTTTTAAATAAAATATTTTCAAATACACGCACGATGCTAAAAAAATTCTTAAGCTTAGGCTCGTAATTCACCAACGCACGATTTTGATACTCAAGAATTCTCTCGGGATCCTCCCTTATGTTTCATCACTGTTTCGGAACTGAAATGGCGTTTTAAAACGTGAAGTTGAGGCTTAAATCGAGTTTAACCCGACCCGATTCGCGACCCGGTTCGCAACCCGTTTTCTGCCAGACAGTCCGCGGTAAAATAGTCATAACCTTTTTCTCCAAGATCAGTTGGACGTGAGGTTTTGTGCATTGGAAACTAGACTCGTAGACCTTCGATTTGGTATTTCGGGGGACTTCTAAATCTTTATATATTGAGAGAAAAGCCCAGAGACATTTTACCCAAAGTTCAGGAAATTTGTTAAAGATCTTACGATTACTTTTGCCGACTTGCTTGGCTTCGAAACTTATAATGCGACCAAACAAATGAACCCAACACCGAAATACCGGTCCTGACGAGCCTTAAGTGACTTGGGGCCGCTACAAACAAGCTCTAACGGTTCAAGAAAAATGTATACGTGGAAATAATCGGAAGGGTCATTACAATAGATTCTTGGGTATTGTTTATAATTGATCATTCATGACTTATTCACCAAATTTTGCTTAATGTATCAATAAAAATGATAGTTTTAGGTGGAATAATGGTGGGAAAGCCTGGGGATGGGTGGAATGATCATGGTTTGGCCTGGGGATTAGGATTTGGATGTAATTTAAGGATTATTAGGCCACTTAGACTGATTTTGGTATTTCGTGTAATGATATTTAGACAAAGGGCAAGTGAAAGCTTTGGAAAAGAGAAGACTCTGGTCTAGTAGAGCGTTCTGGCTATTCGAGGTAGGTGATGGTTGTTGTTTTCCATTTGCAATATGTGTACATTATAACTGTTGCTTAGTATTGTATGTTCATATCATGGTTTAGGGGATAGAATTATGAATGTCTAAGTATCCAATTGTCAATCATGTTAAATGAACTTGGCTTTATTACTTGTTGGTTTACAAGTGAGGTTATGTTCATTATTGTTGATTGTTGGATTGTATGTGACATTTGATTAGCTCGAGTACCACGCTTGGTATGGGATACACATATCGGTTAGCTCGGGTACTACGCCTAAATGGGATACATATATCAGTTGGCTCAGGTACCACGCTTGGTACAGGTTCTATAATGGTTGGCTCAGGTATCACACTTGGTACAGGTTTGTTTATACTAGTTGATTGCATTCAATTGACGATTCCATCATAGGATATGGTTTGTTCTTAAAATATGATTATTGCAGCCCATGAGTGTCCGAGTAGTTGTATTTAAATGTGGGGTTGGTCCTTGTGTAGATCAAAATTGCATGTTGAACACGGTAGGTATTGTCATAGGGATCCTTGGTAGGTCCGAGTTACTTGAAAGGGTTAGTTTGCTTGTAATTGTTGTTGTTTGTGGTGGTTGTTGGCATGTTTCATGTAGTTGGTAAGTTAGGTGGAGAATTGAGAGTCCGGGTTATATTTGCTGATTGGTTATACATGTTTTGTCCTGCCTTACTAAGCTTTTGTTTAATGTTCATATGTTATTTATTGGAGTTGGCCGATGATCCTACCAGATCACTCTGGTTTTGTGTACTGATACTGCACTTGCTTTTCTTTTGTGAGTACAGGACATATTACGGCGGCAGCTACGTGACCTCAGTTGTTGTTCCAACGTTTTTAGAATCCAAGGGTGAGCTGCTTCTTCCGGGATACCATGGTTTCATCTAGTTTACTTCTAGTCCATTGTTCAGACTTAGACTTTTTATTTTTGGGGTTGCATCCCCGCAGTCTAGACATTAGTAGATGTTTTGGTACACTAATTTCAGATTCTAGGGGTGTATTTCTGCAAGATCTTTATTTTTATCTAATTTAGCTGTGAATGATAGTTTTATTTGATGCAACTGGTTTTGAGCTGCTAGTTTTGCTAAGTGTTGGTTGATTTATTAGTTCGCTCATCCGGGAGTTTGGGTGGGTGTCACACGCAGCGGTTTGGGTCGTGACACCTTGTCTCAATAAACAGTATTCAATTATGTTAGTAGAGGCTTCATAGATAGTCATTGATCAATCAGTCAAGTTTTTTTGTTTCAGAAATGATTTGACAATAAATGTCCTTATTTATTTTTTTGAAAGAATTAATAATGATTTTGAGCTTAAATCTCTGTACATATTTTTAGATCTTCTGCATTTATACCTTAGTCATATGTTCATGTATTATACCAAGTGGTTCACTCGGGTCAGAAATGACATCAAGTGCCAATTACATCAAGGGACTAGGCTCAGAGAGTGACACACGTATACTCTCTCTTCTTCTCTCAGCATCCTTGTAGAGGCTTTCCCATCTCATGGTATTTACCTAGACTCAACACCGAGATTTTCTCCATTTTTTTGATTTTTTTTCTAGACTCAACACTGAGGTTTGTTGCACCTAGCTTAGGGTAAGAACCTCACATCGATAAAATACATGAGAAATGTTGGGTATATAAGTAAGCAGGCCTAACGCCCTAGTGGCATATTTTAAACCCGTGCGGGTATAGGCTCAGAGCGAATGACACTACTAAAAACTGCCTGAAAAGAGACACCCAAAAGTGACGTTGTCCTTCTTTTTTTTTGCCAAAATTGACGCAAAAGCAATGCACTCACTTCCATGGTAAATTGGTTCGTCGATTTTCCATTTTCAATGGAAAATATCTCTTATAAAATGATGGACAGGGATGCAAACTTAAAAAATTTAACTTTTAAATTTTTTCAGAAAAGTGACATTATGCGTCACATTGTTTTTCAACATAAAGAACAAAATGACGGGTAAGGACTCAATTGTTCATCGCTTTTCTGGGAAAGTTTTTAAAAAATTTCCAGAAAAGCAATGCACAAAATAGTCCCTGTCCGTCAGTTTCTGCATTTTTTCAGATGAAAAAACCTGTATTTCTGCATCCACCACCTGTCAAACATAAAACCAATTCAATAAACAGCCTCAAGCAGCACTAATTGTTGCCAAAAGAACCATGAAGAAAGTACAACATCAATAACATACTAAATATTAAGTAATAACATCACTAGACGCATAAAATATCCACCAAAAGGACCTACAAAATGTTTCAAAACATAAAAGGAGTTTAAGAATATCAACAAAGTGTCAAAATGCGAGTGCAAGCTAAAAAAAGTCATCCTAAGGGGTACTCTCCACATACTCCTCCGCATCATAACTAATAGCAAGCATTTACCTAAACTAAGGTTCATAACCTAAACTAAGGCTCACAAACTAATAGCAAGCCTAAACTAAGGTTCACAGTCTAATAGCAAGCCTAAACTAAGGTTCAAACTAATTACGTTCACAAACTAATAACAAACATTAGCCTAAACTAAGAATATAACCTAAACACCTAAAAGGTTCACAAACTAATTAATGCAAGTATTAACCTAAACTAACTAAGGTTCAAAATATAAACACCTAAACTAAGGTTCACAAACTAACAACAAGCCTAAAATAAAGTTACGTTGTTGTGCAAGTAATATAGTGGCTTTTGCAAGCCGAATATCGATCCCACAGGGACTTGTGCTTAGCAAACAATCTAATATTAATTAATACTATTGACGTTAAACAAATGTGATTCGCAACCAAGAGTTGAACTTTGTTTTATAACTAAAAACTATAATTAACGATGACGTGAAACTTCAGATTGTAAACAATATATGGAGAAATCCAGGGTCGAGGCAATTACTACATAAACATGCTTAACTATGGCTTATAGCCGGGAATGAGAAAAGTCATAATTCAAAGTTGCAGCGAGTGATAATGTGTTTTCAAAGGATTTTTAGCACTAATAATAGTTTTGGAAGTGTGAATAGAAGAATCGCAAGATCATGTTAGTTTGTTGATACAAATTTAGCACAAGATTGTGGCTATAACTATCGAGTTGTGGTGATTGTGATGGGTTTATGTGAATTGGATATGTTCAGAACTATGATTACGATCAAATCAGTTATCGTGTTCAGAGACAACTCAAATATATGGAAGTCGGATATGAAGAAGCTTTGGTTTTGGAAACTAGAAATTCAGTCTTAAAGGGGTTTTAGATAAGGGAGGATGTTGTCAGTTAGGTTGATGAAGCGTTACTACAGGAGTAACCTCACATGGTAGTGTTTGTATGAGGTCGGATATATGTAGTTGCTCAACAATCTCGGTACCTTCCTTACTCTTACGTTCGAGGACGAACGTCTCTTTTAGTGGTGGATGATGTAACAACCAGTATAGTGAAATTTGGATATTTATGCATTTTGACTATCTTACCCTTCCTCGTAATTGTATTATGATATTTGTAGTCTACAAAAGTGGGCTGCATAGTTCCCCAGGTGTTTGGTTGGATTTATGTGAGTTTTTCATTTTGAAAGATTTTATAATTGATATGGTTGACTTAATATTTGGAGATGTAGGCGTCGTATGAGAATTTTGTCAATTTTGTTAACTTTGGAATGTTATTTTTTATCTAGTAGCACTATTGATTCGGGTCTCGAGGCATTCAAATGCGTTTTGAGTCATTGGTTAGAAGGTTGATATTTTTGCCTAGAGTTGACTTCGGTCGACATTCATTGATAACGACCTTCGCTAGTGAATCTAACAATTTACTTGAGTCCAGAATATCAATTTTAGTCTAGTAGCATAGTTTATTTATGTACACGAGGTTCTAAACGAATTCTGAGGGTCCATTTCGAGAATTTTTAGCCTTGGCTTGTTGCTCATTTTAGTTGTTACTAGTGCAAGGTGATTCCTTTTTCACGTTTGGGATCAGCCTGTCGCATTCTTGATGAAGGAAAAACCTTGAGCATCACGAAAGATGAACTTGATGAAGGATTTAGCCGAGTTGGGATCCAGTCTATTTTTAATATCCGTGAATGCGATTGGACCATCGCGAAGATGATGGATCCGAATCGGTCAGCTTCACAAACACAATGGTGGTCTCGCGTTCTCGAAGAAGAAAATGCTACCACTGATTTAAATATTTCAATTTTTGTCATAGACTCCATATCTTGATTTTTAGATCTTTAAAACTCATTTTTCGGGAAGATCAAAGGTGGTTTTCGAGATTTCTTCATTGGATAAGTTTCTAAATCAATATTTTAACATTCCCCAATGATTATTTCATAATTTTATTTTTAAATCTTGATTTTTCACCTTGGAAATTTGGGTTTTGTGGGTAAAGTTATAGTGTGGTATTAACTCCATTTTTATAAAATTTGATATGTGAACTCCATAAGTTATGGGTAAGGAAAATGTCTCAAAACAAACTTAAACTATGGTCAAAATTGTTGTTACATACTCTAACTTTGTGGAGGTCCTATGACCCCGCAGACTATTTTATAGTGTAATTTTGAGGGTATTATCAGCTTAACTGGGCCACTAAATCACTCAAACTAAAGTAAGTACTTACACACGCTATCAAAAAGAGGGTCAGTTCTCATTAATGTTAATTTTTCTTCCATTAACCCTAGAATTTTCTTTAAACTCTCTAACTTTATCTTCATGATTATTGATCAAATAACACAAATTATTCCAATTTCATGTGAGTTTTACTTTCAGTCTACTATTTCGAAGTTGTTGCTTATATGTGTGTTCACTTGCATGTCCATCTATGTTGATAATACCTTCAATATTGTACTATAATATAGTTCATGAGGGTCATAAGACCCCCACAAAGTTAGAGTGTGTAACAACAATTTCATCCATAGTTTAGGTGTGTTTTGAACTATTTTTCCTTATGGCTAAAGTGATTTTCAAATAAATTTATGTTTTGGCCTTTCAAGCTCGAGATTGACTTTTGGGTTGACTTTTTGGATACAGAACTTAATGTCACGACTCGATTTCTCAGGTTATGATGGCACTTATAACCTCCCAGTAGGCGAACCAATTCCTGTAAACCGGAACGGTTAGTAATGGTCTACTACCTAACCAATACGCACAATGAATGGAAATAAGCGGAAGCAGAATATAAAGATAAGACAACGCGGAAGCAACAACCCAAATATATATAAAAATGATACTACACCAACCCTAACACTTGGTATCGATAGTACAGAAGTTTCTAATAGAGTACAAGTGCTAGAAGTAACAAAATGATAAGTACAACTACCCACGAATATAGATACAAGAGCAAAAGTACAACAGATGAGATGTAGACATACCCTGACCATCAGGCGCTCAACCTAGTGTCGAATCTCCCAAAGGCTGCACGAGTCTCCAACGCAATCAACGGTCAAATCTCAACTAATATCTGCACCAAGAAGTGCAAAAGTGTAGTATGAGCACCAAGACAATAGGTACTCAGTAGGGATCATCGGCCAACTGAACGCATGTAAGAAATAAAAACAACAAGTAGCAGATATCAAGGAAATGGTCACAGAAGACAATAGCATAAGCACATGGAACTAGCACAGAGAACAGACAACCAAGATTAATAACAAACGATGCTAGCATAGGAAACAAATATACACAGAACACAGGTGTATGAAAGAAGAACGCACCTGGAATCCTTGCAATAGTAGTATATAAGAGAAGGGAGTTTAGAAAACATGGCGGTATACCGGTAACCTCAAGTAAAAGGAAAGAAGGGAGGCAATCCAACATAATCAACTAGAAGGCGTAGAATAACGGAAACATTCTTTAAACACAACTATCAAGGTAGGTATAAACCGGGATCAATTTCACAAATACAACCCTAAAATGGAATAACTAAACCACCATAACCGATAGCCACTACTCAGAGTCAAGATAAGGGACAACGGACTGAACCAACAAACTGCCTTGAAGGCCACACAAGGGTGAATCAATAGCTCGTTATCCTGACTTTTCTCTCTGCTGGGGCCCTCCTATTTCTATGGCCATAAGCTATGGTAGTAGGACTCACTAGCCCCTCAATACTCAAGCCCAAACACTCGGAGCCTCAACAAGCTAAAACTTACTAATCCACAAGAACCAAGGAGTAAAACAACCTCTATAATCTGATAGAAATAGTATAAGCTACCTGCAGTCCCAACGGCCGCCCATACAATCGAGGAACACAATCAAGTGAAAATAAACCCTCCAGCCGCCCATACAACCAGAGAGTACACTGAACACAGAGCAAACAAGGATGGAATCTGGGTGAAATATGCATGATGATATGATATGATGAATCTGTGACCAAGTGTGACTGTAGTGTTAGTATGTTACCCTTTCTGGTGCCCCAAAGGTCCAATAAAAGTGGGATCCATGGAAGGACTTCTCCCGAGTACATCTACTCCACCGTAAACTCCTAACCCCGGTCACCTTTTTGCTCGAAGCACTTGGTCTGGAACGACAGGGTCCATGGAGGTCTTCTCGTAGACCATATACTACACTCTAACCTCAAAGTATCTCAACCATCAGGATCTCGCAGTACGTGCCTAGATCCAATCTGAGTCTAAATCAGTAGTCAATTATTAATAACCCTCATCAAGGGTGCCTGGAGCATATCCGGGTCAAAAATAGTAGTCATATCTCAATAACCCTCATCGAGGGTGCCTAGAGTGTATCCGGGTCTAAAGCAAAAATCAAGTATCAATGTCCCTAAACAGGGTGCCCGACTCATATCCGGATCAAAATCCATAGAAAATAATGTCTAGCGCTACGGTCCAACCTAGTCTAATATTAGGATGAAAACCAGTAATCAAATCATCATAGTATCCTCTCTACTCTGAGAGGTTTCATAAAAGCCAGTTTCAAAACCCTTTCGAAGTCACATTACCAAAAATGGGCTCTCAGGGCCATGCAAGGTTTAGAAAATCATTTATAGTAGGCCCGAAGCCAAAACAGTAGTAGAATATGCAGGGGAAACCTTTTCATGTATCATATGCTCGCAAACAATAGAGTAGCCCAAAATGGCTCACAAACAATTCCTATTGGCCCTGCACAGGCTCAACAACTCTACAGCAGTCATAACCAGCCTAAAAGGATATCTTTATGTCTGAGACTTGCGGACATTCCCAAATAACACACCATCTATTTTCCAGAGTCAATAAAAGGCCGCACAGGACCACAAGGGTAATATACAATACTACGCAAATACTACAAATAACGTAAGTTATAAATTGACTGAAAAGGCGGATAAGGTCTGGGGTACCAACCTATAACAACCCACCCAAGGATGCTAATTAATGCAACTATAGCCTATATACGTAGACTCTAGGTAGGAAAAGCCATAACCTACCTGTTGTCCGATGAATAGCTGCGGGGACGGTATCATCCAGGCTCGAACTGCTACAGGAAGCTCCAAATCATGAAACCACTATTAATGAAATAATTTATAGGTCAAAACAAGACTAACGATAACCATATTGCTATAATAATAGCCGGGTCAAAATTTGGGTAAAAACAGGCCCGTGAGGCCCACAACCCGAAACCAAAAATGAAAAGAAACATGAAGACCACAATGGTGTCAAGAAGACATGCTCCAAAAATGAGCACAATTGGCCAAAAGGAGGGCATCAAAATAGCCCGCTCAAGAGAAGTCTTAAAGATGGAAATTTAAGATCAATAATCAAAAATTAGGCAAGGATTACTTACCACAAGAAGAGAAATTAAGCCAAGACGGAGAATTCTTCAAATCCACGAACATGCATGAGCTAAGAGGTAGAATCTACCACAAATTCCAAACTTTGGGTATGAGCAACAATGGTGGATTTTTGAAAAGAACAAGAGAAACCAAGGTGGGGAAGAAGACTTACCAAGAATCGAAGGATCACGAATTATCAAAGGACAATTGATTTCCCCAAAGCTAGGACTGATATGGAGATATTTGGTAGAGAGTACAAGTGTTTTAGAGTGAGAAAGGTTGAGAGAAATGGCTGGAAAAATGAACTAACAAGTAATATATAGCTGATGGTCGTTGGTCGGCGCTATCGCGCTAAACCAGTGCCATCGCACTCAAGGAAGCTAGGCGCCAATGCTCCATCGCGCCTGAAGGGCTGCAGGCGCTGAGGCACGATCGCGCTGGCCCTGGCGCGATTGCGCTGAAGGCCTAGCCTGCACTAAAAATTTGCAACTTTTTTAAAACTCCACGGGGCATTCCGGGTACAATCGGAAATCGATATCCAAAAACCAATAATGCTAATAGAGTGGAAACAATCTTCCGTACTAAACGAAATTGATGAAACTTCCATACGAGGTCGTTTTGGAGAAATGTTGACCCAAGTCAACACTAACAAATAAGAACCCAAAGGCTCGAAATGAGCTCGGCTCACCCAGAACCCGAACTAACCACCTTCCTAACCCAAACTCATCATTCCGGAGCTGATGGAATCGTCGAATTTTGAATCTGACCCTCCAATCATCAAAAGTCACTCAAAGTTACACTTTTAACTCCAAATGCCCTAAAAATAGAGAAAACCACGCGAAACCAACACCGAAAGTCCTCAAGCCTTAACTGAAGGTCTAACTAGACCAAACTCAATGCTCCGGAGCTAACAGACCTGTGAGAATTCAATTCTGAGCACGTTAGCTAAGAATGTTGACTAAAGTCAACGATATTCTAAGTTAAAGCTCTAAAATAGGAAAAAGGGCAAAACAACCAAATGAACGACCAAGGCACCAAACTACCAGTCCCAGCAAGCCATAAATGACTTGGGGCCACTACAAGCAAGCTCTAATAGTACAAAAAAGTCAAACACGTGTAAATGACTGGAAGAGTCATTACATCATCCACTACTAAGAAGACTTTCATCCCCAAAAGTCAGGAAAGACAGAAAGACTAGAGATTAAATGAACAGCGAACACCAAGCCTGCACTACTCTCTCGAACAACTCGAGTAGCCTCCTCGACCGGACGGCACCCAAAAGAAAAGAACCAAAGAAAGCAACCAAGCCTAAACTTCTTACTAACCAAGCTAGATTCCAACCTCAAACTCTAAAACTCCAAGGATCTGCCAACCCAAACTGAACCTCGAGAATCTCAACCAGAAACATTGATGCACACTGAAACCTGAGAAGCAAGGCGACCAACACACTGAACTCGAATCTTTGAGACGATAACCAGGTATACAAGAAAAGTCAACAACCAAAACTCTAACTCATGAACCCCCTGATCTGTAAAACCCTTTTTATTCTTAACCGAATCCTTTTGCGCTATAAATAAGAAGTTGCATACAGGTCGAACACTCAACCACCCTCAAAGCATCAACTGACATACTGAAGATCTATAATTCCCTCTTATACTTCGTTATGAATGAAGCCACCCTTTATACTCAAGATCTTTCCAAGCCAAGTTATAGCCTACTAGCCTTTTCCATCCAAGATAACAACCTGTAGCATATCACCCAGACTGGAGTTACCTTGCCCGACTGGCCACCAACCAATGAACGGATGTTTTTGCTAACATCAAAGTTGATAACTGAACTCGACTAAATAATCCATCTGAACTCAACTAAATTTTGCACATCAAGGTTAGGAAAATCATGTATGAATACCCTGCGTTGACGGAGAAACTTCCAAACTGTAGAACGAACCCAATTTGTTGCACCGTGTCAAGTCTGAATCAACTGAAAGAGAATAAACCAGGGCAACCTACCCAATAAACCCAAACCAAAACCAAGATCCTGCAAGTAGTGTGGTAAGCCTACCACGAAGTCCGTCATCATCAGCTAAGCCCCAAACTCTAAGAAACAACGCTGCTACTCTGAGTACTCGAACACCATTTGGATATGAAATCACTTTACAACTCTAACCTCAGGAAGAAGTCCACCATGCTATGAATATCAAGTTAGTACATCCAGAAGGCAAAGAAGAGGTGCCTGGAGTTCAAAGTCGCCATCTAGATATAGAATTTCTGGATATACCCTCACCTCACCCCTTTGGTTTGAATCAACCGCCCTACTGTATCAGCATCCAAACCACCATCTTTGAAGAATATAACATACCAAACTTCTATTCCATAATGGCTGAGTCTAATAAACACTGAAACCCCACATAAAAGACAACCCCAGAAGACCCAACTAAATAACCATTCAAACTCTCGGCAAACGAATGGAGACCACCAGTCTCTAAGTATCAATAGAACTCAAAATAGCCTTGCTAGCCTCAGCTCGCATAACCTAATCACATAAAGCATACACTACTGTTGAACCTCAAACTTACACCGTTGAGTCTGTCCAACCGTGAAAGGAGGAACCTCATACTATCCGGAGCGTCATCAAAATCTAGACTGTCCAGCCTAACTCAAAGGTTAGCCAAGGACTATGTGCTTAAGGCCAACTGTCACCCCATAACGGAAAATGGGTAAGCTAAGTTGTCCGAACTCAATGTCTTCCAACCCAAGAAGTTGTAATCAAAAGAACCAACCACGAACCATCCAGAGTAGTTTGCTAGCCCATAATTCTAAAACCCAACTTTAAATTTACCAACCAAAGCCTTTGTCGAACCCAATGCTGCCAATGAACCCTTAGGAACCGAAGCCAACTAGGCTTAAAGATACAAGTTGCAAAAACCATAGTTGCTACTGAAATCCCAAACCAATCGAAGGAAAACCACTACAATTTATAAATGGACGAATCAAATCACCAACATACAACCCAAAGTAAACCTCTGTCGTTACCTCAGTCAACTACTAAAACACACAAGCACGAACAAAGATTCATTTCCCTCCTTCTTCAACTAAGCAAAACCTTTTTATAGCATATACTGAACCTTACAAACTCCTCCTTAAATAAAATCTGGAGCCATTACCTTAGTTCTCACATCTATATTGCCAAACTCAATAAAGCAGGAGAAGAATGGGTTGGATGTCCAACTCACCCAAAATGCTATGAGTACAACTTAGCCACGAGGATACTATCAACAATTAGTTGAAAATGCTAAAGCCAAAACCCAATCACAATGCCAAAATCAAAAGCTCATCCAGAGAACTATGATCAAAATTCATTCCTACTAGAATCGAGGAAAATGATAAGACAACCCAACCGGACAAGACACTGAAGTAGACTATGGGAACAACCCGCATACCTTCCAACCTCCTAAACCAACCAACAAATAGGGTCGACTCTAAATACCCGAGAAAACCAAACCGATCAAAGCACGCTAGCATAACCAGCATCTCCCAACTTAAGACAAAATCTCAACTCCAGTATAACTACTGGTATCACATCGAACCAATACCAAAATCTCTGGCAGAAGCTAGGTAACAGCCTAGGCAACAACCATCTAGGACCACTCAAACGGGAGACTCAACACAAGCCTAGAGTCACAATGGAATTAGAAGCAAAACTAATCAGAAAAGAGACTAACAAGAACTACCCACGAGCTACAACTCTGGGTAAAACACCTCACAAGGATAACTCACCCCCCATCCACTACTAAGGAATAAACTACCACGAAAACAATGCATAAAAGCTACAATCCAGAAATCAAACAACTAAACAAGTAGCAGGTAGGCATATAAGCAATTAGATGATAGAAGGGAAGGAATCGTAATGCGAGCATTACTATCATAAGCTGAAGGTAGAAAAAGCCTAACCTGGAGCAACGATATCCGGAACCTCTACTTCTGCCCCACCAGGAAGGGCATCAAACTGATGAGATCTAACTCTGGACTAAGTAGTCGAAGCTGAAAGCTTTGCCATCCCTCACCGGGGACAAGCTCTATAATGGTGACCAACTTACCCACAATCATAACAACCAGGCTAACCAGGATACAAAATCGTGGGGAAATTCCTAGCAAAGTGCCCATGCTCACCATTATCGAAAACAGCCTCTACCAGATGAAGTCCAATGGGAAGATCTCAACAAACTTGACTTGCCACCCTAGCCTACACACTCTGAAGGCAAACCCTGAAAGATATGATCTGAACCCTGTCTACTCTGCTCAACATGCCTTACACAACCACTCTTTGGAACCTGTGGAGCAACTGAAACTGCAACTAAAACTGACCGGGTAGATAAGAAGCAATGGAACCTATCTCTGGTGGAGCATCCCCTACCTCGAGTCTGAGAACATCGAGAACTATCCTAGTGATGACGCTTCTTAGCTGTAATGACCGGGTCCATCGTTATATTAATTTTTCCAGATTCCGTAAATTTAGGGAAAATGGTTAAAAATACGTTCAGAATAAATAGGGTGACATCATGGAAAAATTCTGATTTTCGGAAAGAATCTGGGTTGATGTCATACTTCTATAGTGGTAATTATTCTGCTGTAGTGGAACCCCTATCGCGGTAAGGTGGACCACTATGTTGGAGCTAGGGAGGCAGAACCTGTGATGGGATTTTATTAAAAAGTCTCATCTCTTCAGTTGGGCAACATACAAGGGTTCCTCCAAAATCCCTCTCATACTGCTCCAAGGCTGGGAAATAATGAGGAGGAGAGGTCATGGCTAAAGGGACGTGGAACAGCGGGTTCCAGGATCACGGTTTAGCCAGGAATGCAACTACGGAGCCAGAAACGCATCATTGCAGCTGCTGGCACCCAGGTAGGCTAGGTTTTCATGAGTAGTTAGACCAGTTTACTTTCCATACTTGTTGTATAGTAGAAACGAAGAATCTGTGTTTTAGTCCTCTGGGTATAGAGTGTGGCAGATTCGGGATTAGTTGTGTTATTTCTAGGATGTACAGAATGGCTAGTCTTGTGAATGTTATTATGTGTTCAATTTATTCATATTGACATGATAAAATGATGGGTTGAGGGACTAGCGTGTCGGGAAGGTTCGGGGAACTGGGAAGTGCTTAGGAGCACGGGAAATAGGAACAGGAAGCTCCTAGGTGGGGTTTCAGGAATGTTTATTTCTTGAGGCTTAGCGGCAGTCTGGCTAAGGTTAGAAAAGGGAAGCGTGTCGCATGCTTGTGTGTTCATTTAACAAGGGAAATCGCTAGTTGCATGCTATAATAAAAAGGGTGAACCAGGGAATAGTCTTCGGACGAGAATTGATGGTTTGTAGTTGTACCCAGAAAGGGGTAGGTGATGGCTTATGATTTTTTGTGAATGTGTATATTCATGTACTCATGTCTAAGTGATTGTATGCATTACATTGCTAAGGAAAAATTGTGTGGAATGTCTAGGTTCCTATTTACAGTCTGTGATTGAATGGTTTTACTTGTTGGTTTTACAAGTTGTGTGTGTTCATATACTGACTGTGGTTTATTGACATTCGATTGCCTTGAGTACCACGCCTGGTACGGGTATAAACATGGTTTGCACGGGTACCACGCCTGCTATGGGTATAATATTCGATTGCCACGGGTACCACGCCTAGTATGGGTTTACTTTATTGTATCTTGCATTGGTTCATTGATTATTGTATTGCATTGGCTGATATTGGTTTCGTGTATGGACCGGGTTGTTTTACTGAATGTGATACTTGATATTGGTTCTGTGAGTGGACCGGGTTGTTTATTTGAAAGGTGCTATTGTTTGGTGGTCCTTGAGTGACCAAAATTTTCTATATAACTGTTGTGATTGATCTTGGTTTAGGCCGGGTTGTTCATCGATATTGTGTTGGTCTTGGTTTAGGCTAGGTTGATTCCAAGGTACATGGGTGTAGTCTAGAAGGGGGATCCTGAGGTGGGTCCAGACTATGTGGAAGAGGCTTAAGTTCAGGAGTTGTTGTCAATAAAGGTACTAAGGGCGGTCAATGGTTAATTGTGATTGCTGAGCTAAGGGTTGGTCTTGGTGTATACCGGAGTAGAAGGTTGGGTACTTGGGTGTTGTTAAGGGGATCTTTGGAGGGTTTGGGTTATGTGCAATAAGGGGATTAGAGGTAACTCTAGGGTTGTCATTAACGTAGCAACGGTTACTGGGTGGATTGCATGTGGTGAATAGACTTAGAGTCTGGGGTTGTGGTCCTACGTATTGCATATCGATTGGAAGATTTACTAGAGATTCGTGGAGGGTGGGACCTGGTGAGTAAAGTTACGAGTATAAGTCGTTGAGTTGGGCGGTCAGCCGGGCTAAGTCAGAAGGATAGTTAGAACAGTGGACTTAGGCAAGAGAGGGGTGGCCCAGGTATGGACATGGACCTCTGTTAAGGGTAAGGTGACTTGGGATGTCGAGGATAAGGTAAGGCTTAAGAAGTCTAAGGTTAGTGTGACTTTGAAGCCTTGAGAATGAGGGAGTTGGCAGCGGAATAACATGGGGGTGGAAACCAAGTTATTCAATTTCAGTCATGCCTTTCCTATTTTTCTTATATGATGGTAGGAGTGGATTCGGGTCGACAGATGATGCCTACCAGTACATGTGTTTGTACTGACTCTACTCTTGCTATAACTTTTGGTATAGTCTGGTTGCAGGTTGGTGATGTTTCATAGGTTCGCGGTGATGAGATCTCCAGCAACTTATGTCCTCGTTTCCGATGATAAAAGTTGGGTCTTTTACCTTCGTGTGTCATCTTGCAGTAGCTCTTGTACCTGTTTAGACTAGATCCTAGGGGAGGGTGGTTTTTAAAATATTGTAAAGGTTTTTCCGCAATTTCTTATGTAGCCTATTTCTGAACAGGATTCTTGTAAAGAAATGATTTCAGTTATGTATAAAGATGGCTTAATTTGATGGTTTACTTTAATTCCGCATGTTACCTGCTGGACGGGTGGTAAGGGTTCGCCTATCTAGGTGATTAGAGTAGGCACCTGCACGGCCCGGTAGGTTGGGTCGTGACAGATGATATCAGAACCTAGGTTACCTGTCTCCCAGTACAAGAGCAAAATGTTGAATAGGGTCCTACATATTGGTGTGTTGACGTCCACATCTAATCTTTTGGGAACTATAAGGCATTCTAAGAATCGCCATCCTTCTTTCATTCTTTCTTGTGGTTCGTACTTTCTTGTATGGGTTGGGTCCAATTGGTATCTCTCAATTCCAATTGGTATCTCAACATGGTAAGAGAGGTCTCCGTACCTCAGTTACGATAGGACAAGCAAGAGGAATTGGAATCGGGAAGGTTCCAATTAGTATCTGGCCTAAGTGGTTGTGACAAGCATGGATAACTGGCTAATGACCATCCATGGTACAACGAAGGTGAAACTTGTGAATTGATTTGGTCATAATTTACTTGTATTGAGACTTGAAAATTTAAATTGTATTGTGTAAAATCTTATGTGACTTGATTGGAATGTGTGTGGAATTTTCAATTGGTGTGCATGCAGAGTCTACGGAAGGTCCATAAGTGGAAAGGTTTGTGTGTCTTAGACTGTGGTAGTCTGTTAATTGTCTTTATTTGAAAAAGGGGTACTACGTGTTAAAAAGGCTTATCATCGGTTAAGATGGTAAGGGATTGGTGACTTAGACTATAGGAAAGCTTCGGCTTTAGGGCAGTCAAAATTTTGGTTGGGAACCATGGGAACAAGAGAGTCATTAGTGTGTAATGGTGGGAAGGTAATGCCGGAAAACAATTGATTGTTGTGAAACCCTTATAAATTTTTATATGCTTATGACGTGATATACTTGTTTTCTATGCGTTCAGTGCTAGGAGTGGTCTTGATGGTGGTTTAAGACCATGGGGGGACTTACAGATTGGGACAGTGGAAACCGGGAAGGGGGATGAGTGCTTTTAGCTGAAAAATTAAATTTTTCTGTACAATACCATCGGGAGCGCTATAGCGGTGAAATTTCTGCTATAGCAGGACCTCTATCGCGGCATAACCGTCCGCTATAGTGGAGGTCAGCAAAGCAGTGAGCTGCTCTGTTTTCCTCTATTTTTGGTCCCTTCTGGGGATAAGATAAGAACAAGCATAAATCACCAAAACCACTGTATAAACCAAGGAAAAGCAGTTCTATATATATATATAGCATATGCAGGAAAGGAAATAATGTCTAACACGGGCAACCACGTTCCCAAAATAAAAAGGGAAGGGGAAAGAGTGTCTGAAACAAGCCCCAAACGGGGGCAAACCAACAGTAAATATCAATAACAAGGAGGGGAGTCCTAGTCCTCATCCTCTCTCAGGAAAGGGAACTCCTGCACGTCCTCGGGCTCGAGGGTGGGGAGATCCTGACCAGGGGTAACACAGGAGAATATGACCTTTATGGTCCTCCACATCCGGGAAAACATATGGTCCCGGGAGTGCCTCTTCCTTTTCTCCTTTTCTAACTCCTTTCGGAGTGCTGCAAGTTCCTGATTTGTTGGGTGAGGGGCTGCACCACCAGCGTTAGGATCCTCCATGAACCTCCAGACAACTGCTAGGTTATCCTCCAGCTAGGCTCTTGAGATCGGGGACTGGGGCTAGGAAGGGGATGGGCTATCATCCTCATCATCATAATCGCCGGCCTCCTCCACCGGCTGACTACTCCCTGCTTCACCTACCTTTCTCTTCTTCTTGGAAATGTCCTTCACCCAGACAGGTTCAAAGGGCTCATCCATGGCCACCTCTGCATCCGTGTGGTCCTGAGGCATACCAGTTCGCCTGCACAGCTCCAAAACCAACCCGGGTAGATAAAGGCCCTTCCTGGGACCACTATAGAAGCTCTTTCATTCTAAGATGATCTGCTCCCCCACATTCATGATAATCCCCTGCATGGCACAAGCGATCGCCAAACCTCGGGCATAGGTCATGTCGGTTTTATTTCCCGATGGATGGATTCTCCAGGACACCAAATTCATCCACATCCTAGCCTCGGAGGAGATATAGGCGCTAGTAATACCCTCGGGGTTGACCCAGTAAACCTTGTCCTTCGATATGGGGTCCACCAGAGTATCTCTCAACCAAGTCATATCCCACAGCTGGGACTTATCCATGTACGCCGTATTAGAGACGTGGGGCACCCCTAGCACCTCATTGATGGTCTGGGCATCCACGGGAACATCCACCCCCCGTAGTCGGATGGTAGGATTTGGCTCACTCCAGTGGACCATAGGGAGAATGTCATAGAACTCCCGCACCCAGCCGGTTAACGCGGTAGGAGGAGCCACTAGCAAAGTTTCCCACCCGAACTCTCGGACCCGGGGTGGAAATCAGCCGCTTTTCCATCTATTCCAGTCATGCGGCAACCTCTCTCATAGAAAAATCTAAATCTTCGGTAATCTCTGAGCCTTTCCTGACTAGCTTCATTGGGGAATCGCTCACAGTCGTATTCAGGCGCTTGTTGTTCAGCCATTGTGTTATCCTGCAAGGGTAAGGAGGAAACAGGATTAGAAGAGTAATGGGACATGAAAAGAAGGAGGAATTTTATTTTTTTCTAAGTGTAACTTGGGAAGGCCACTGGTTTGCGGCCTTCTGCTATAGCGGGTGGTGCATCCGTGATAGCGGGACCACTATAATGGTGAAATGTCCATTGTAGAGAGACCACCATAGCGGAGCCCTACCGCTATAGCGGTCTTCATCGTTCCAGATCCTCAACGGGTGCATCAATGGTGCCCTTGGTCCAAAACTCTGATTTTTGTTATTCCAAGACCAGATCTACCAACCCAAAGTACCCTATTGCTAGTTCCTACAAAAATTTGGGCATAATAACCCCTAAAATCCGCCTGAATCACTATTTTGTTCAAGAAACAACCCTTCACTTTCCCCACCCATTTTTGGACAACATTAGTATAATCCTTATGCCCAAAAAGCCTTGGAGGCATTGTAAATGTAAGGGAAGCATCCATGCTTCGGGAATCCAACAGAAATCCAACCAAAAGTTAAAGTCCAAACCCACTTCAAATATACTACAAGTTCCTAAAATCCTACCACATTCATGTACAAATTAGTGCAAAAGAGTAAGGGAGGGAGTGAGTACGATTAATACCTGAAAATTCCAACGTTGGGAGTGGGACAATCGGGAGAGAAAGTGTAGTGTTTGAGGGGAATGTGGGGAGAATGAGAGGAGAAATATGTTTCTCCCCAATTTCATTCTGCTGTGAACCGCTATAGTGGTCGGCTGTCCGCGATAGCGAGACCGCTATAGCGGAGAATTGTCCGCTACAGCAAAAAGCCAGTCAGTCATGGTATGGGAAAAGTTCTCCTGGGTCTTTTCAAATTCGTCCAATCTAATATGACATGATACCCCAGAATTCTTGGGTGCTCGAGATGGGGACACGGTGATAGCCCTTGTGAGGCTTGTAAAATTCTTCGTTGGGATGAGATAATAATAGATTTTCCTTGGTCGGTTAAACTTATAAAGGGAAGGTTCAACAACTTGTGTAGGTCCTATAATTACGTGGTCACGTGGGATGGTAAGAGTCTTGGGTCAGCTCTCTTCTCCGATTTGATTCGAGATCATTCGGAGATAAACAATGGGTAAATTGGTATCTATTGTAACGACCAGGTCCGTCGTTATGTTAATTTTTTCCGATTCTATAAATTTGGGGAAAATGTCTAAAATTATGTTTAGAATAAATAGGGTGATGTCATGGAAAATTTCTGATTTCCAGAAAGAATCCAGGTTGACATCACACAGCTATAGCGGTAATTATTTTGCTATAATGGCACTGTTGTCGCGTTAAGGCGGACCGCTATAGCGGAGCTACGGGAGGCAGAACCTGTGATGGGATTTTATTAAAAAGTATCATCTCCTCAGTAGGGAAACATACTAGGGTTCCTCCAAAAACCCTCATATGCTGCTCCAAGGCTGGGAAATCATGAGAAGGAGAGTTCATGGCTAAAGGAATGCGGAACACTGGATTCCAGGATCACGGTTCAGCCGGGAACGTAACCATAAAGCCAGAAACACATCATTGCAGTTGTTGGCACCCAAGTAGGCTAGGTTTTTATGAGTAGTTAGACCTGTTTACTTTCTGTACTTGTTGTATAGTAGAAATAGAGAATCCATGTTTTAGGCCTCCGGGTACGTGAGTCTGGAAGATTTGGGATTGGTTGTGTTATTTCTAGGATGTATGTAATGGATGGTCTTGTGAATGTTATTGTGTGTTCAATTTATTCATATTGACATGATAAAATGATGGGTTGAGATACTAGCATGTCGGGAAGGTTTAGGGAACCGGGGAAGTGCTTGAGAGCACGGGAAACGAAAACAAGAACCTCCTAGGTGGGGTTTCAGGAATTTTTATTGCTTGAGGCTTAGCGGAAGTCTGGATAAGGTTATTAAATGGAAGCGTGTTGCATGCTTGTGTGTTCATTTAACAAGGGAAATTGCTAGTTGCATGTTATAATAAAAAGGGTGAACCGGGGAATAGTCTTTGGAAGGGAATTGATGGTTCGTAGTTGTACCCGGAAAGGGGTAGGTGATGGTTTATAATTTTCTGTGAATGTGTATATTCATGTACTCATGTCTAAGTGATTGTATGCATTACATTGCTTAGGAAAAATTATGTGGAATGTCTAGGTTCCTGTTTACAGTCTGTGATTGAACGATTTTACTTATTGGTTTTACAGGTTGTGTGAGTTCATCTATTGACTGTGGTTTGTTGAAATTCGGTTGGCTCAGGTACCACGCCTTGTACGGGTATAACACATGGTTGGAACGGGTACCACGCTTGGTACGGGTATAATATTTGGTTGGCACGAGTACCATGCCTGGTACGGGTTTACTTTATTGCATCTTGCATTGGTTCATTTAATATTGTATTGCATTGGCTGATATTGGATCCGTGTGTGGACCGGGTTGTTTTACTAAATGTCATACTTGATATTGGTTCCATGAGTGGACCGGGTTATTTATTTGAAAGCCTCTATTGTTTGGTGGTCCTTGAGTGGCCAGAAATTTCTATATAACTGATGTGATTGGTGTTGGTTTAGGTCGGGTTGTTCATTGATATTGTGTTGGTCTTGGTTTAGGTAGGGTTGATTCCAATGTACATCGGTGTAGTCTAGAAGGGGGATCCCAGGGTGGGTCCGGACTATGTTGAAGAGGCTTAAGTTCAGGAGTTGTTGTCAATAAAGGTACTAAGGGCGGTCAGGGGTTAATTGTGATTGTTGAGCTAAGGGTTGGTCTTGGTGTAGACCGGGGTAGCAAGTTGGGCCCTTGGGTGTGGTTAAGGGGATCCTTGGAGGGTCCGGCTCATGTAAAATAAGGGGATTAGAGGTAACTTCAGGGTTGTCATTAACGTAGTAAGGGTTGCTGGGTGGATTGCATGTGGTGGATTGACTGAGAGTCTGGGGTTGTTGTCCTGGATATTGCACATCTATTAGAAGATTTACTAGAGATCCGTGGTGAGTGGGACCTTGGTGAGTAATATTACGAGTATAAGTCATTGAGTTGGGCGGTCATCCGGGCTAAGTCAGAAGGATAGTTAGAACAGTGGACTTAGGTAAGGGACGGGTGGCCCAGGTATGGACATGGACCTCTGTGAAGGGTAAGGTGACTTGGGAAGTCGAGGATAAGGTAAGGCTTAGGAAGTCTACGGTTAGTGTGACTTGTAAGCCTTGAGAATGAGGGAGTTGGCAGTGGAATAACATGGAGGGGGGAAACCAAGTTATTTAATTTTAGTCATGCCTTTCCTGTTTTTCTTATATGATTGTAGGAGTGGATTTGGGTTGACCGATGATGCCTACCAGTATGTGTGTTTGTGCTGACTCTACTCTTGCTATACCTTTTGGTATAGTCTCGTTGCAGTTTGGTGATGTTTCATAGGTTCGCGGCGATGAGATCTCGAGCAATTTCTGTCCTCATTTCCCATGGCGAAAGTTGGGTCTTTTACCTCCTTGTGTCATCTTGTAGTAGCTCTTGTACCTGTTTAGACTAGATCCTAGGAGAGGGTGGTTTTTAAAATGTTGTAAAGGTTTTTCCGCAATTTCTTATGTAGCGTATTTCTGAATAGGATTCTTGGAAAGAAAGGATTTTAGTTATGTATAAAGATGGCTTAATTTGATGGTTTATTTTAATTCTGCCTGTTATTTGTTGGACGGGTGGTAAGGGTTCACCTATCTAGGTGATTAGAGTAGGCGCCCGCACAGCCCGGTAGGTTGGGTCATGACATTTGCACCACCTCTATAAGTCTCACGGCATAAACTTTCAACAGTCTGAGCATGACCCACTACTTGAAGGATGGTAGTCCCAACCGTAACCAAATGCTCAGTCGCCAAATGGAGCGGTGAAATCAAACCCCCAACAAAGCTCTGAACTCTATCAAACTCTGAAGGCACGGTCCTAGCAATATGCCTAACCATCTCATGAAATCTTGCTCACAGTCCAACACCGACATACAACCCTGCTTAAGAACTAGAAGCTCAACCCTAACTGAAGCACCACTTGAAAAACTGGATACTAAAACACCCACCGGAGGACTCACACTCTTAGCCATGGTGTCCTGAAGAACTGGGGTAGCTATGAATCCAATCGGAGGCTGGCTTTGCCCCACACCCCCTATCTGATATGATATACTCTTATTCTGAAGTCCTGGTACTGATGGAAGCACTGACGCAATAGGCACAGAAGCCTCGATATCACCCGTTATCAAACTCGTCTTAGGCATCTGAAAAGTAATGTAACAACCAAAGTTTAGAAGTCAATAGAGCCAGGAACGCACGATAAGGAGCCAAGAAGATGAAACTTTTCCTAACAATGTCCTGTAGCTTCCCGCAGATAGGATACAGATGTCATCATACCGATCCACGAGACTCTACTTAGACACTTGCTTCTGTACCATGACACCGGTGAACCTAGAGCTCTGATACCAAGCTGTCAGGACCCGATTTCTCAGGTCATGATGGCACCTACAACCCTCCAGTAGGTAAACCAATTCTCATAGCCTAGAACGGTTAGTAATGGGCTACTACCGAACCAATACGCACAATGAACGGAAATAAGTAGAAGCAAAATATAAAGATAAGACAACGCGGAAGCAACAACCTGAAATATATATACAAAAGATACTACACCAACCCCAAGACTTGGTATCGATAGTATAGAAGTTTATAATAGAGTACAAGTGCTACAAGTAACAAAATGATAAATACAACTGTCTCCGAATATAGATACAAGAGTAACAGCACAACAAATGAGATGTAGACAAGCCCCGACCATCAGGCGCTCACCCTAGTCTCGAATCTCCCAAAGGCTGCACGAGTCTCCAGCACGATCAACGTTAAAAGCTCAACTAATATATGCACCAAGAAGTGCAGAAGTGTAGTATGAGCACCAAGACAACACGTACTCAGTAGGCATCATCGGCCGACTTAGTGCATATAAGATATAAAAACAACAAGTAGCAGATAGCAAGGAAATGGTTACAGAAGATAATAGCGGAAGCACATGGAACCAGCACAGAGAATAGACAACTAAGAGTAATAACAAACGATGCTAGCACAGGAAACAAATAAACACAGAACACAGGCGTAAGAATGAAGAACACACCTAGAATCCTTGCAACAATAGTATATAAAAGGAGAGAGTTTAGAAAACATGGCGGTATACCGGTAACCTCAAGTAAAAGGAAAGAAGGTAGGAAATCCAACATAATCAACTAGAAGGCATAGAATAACGGAAACATGATTTAAACACAACTATTAAGGTAGGCATAAACTGTGATCAATCTCACAAATACAGCTCTAAAATGGAATAACTAAACCACCATAACCGATAGCCACTACTCAGAGTCAAGATAAGGAACAACGGACTGAACCGACAACCTGCCTTGAAGGCTACACAAGGGTTCCTCAATAAAATAGGACTCACTAGCCCCTCAATACTTAAGCCCAAACACTCGAAGCCTCAACAGGCTAAAACTTACCAATCCACGAGAATCAAGGACTAAAACAACCTCTATAATCTGATAGGAATAGTATAAGCTACCTACAGTCCCAATGGCCTCCCTTACAACTGAGGAATGCAATCAAGTGAAAACAAACCCTCCGGCCGCCCATACAACCAGAGAGTACACTGAACACACAGCAAACAAGGGTGGAATCGGGGTAAATATGCATGATGATATGATATGATAATTTTGTAACCAAGTGTGACTTCAGTGTTAGTATGTTACCACTTTCGGTGCCCCAAAGGTTCAATAAAGGTGGGATCCATGGAAGGACTTCTCTCGAGTACATCTACTCTGCCATAAACCCCTACCCCCAGTCACCTTTTTTCTTGAAGCACTTGGTACGGAATGACAAGGTCCATGGAGGTCTACTTGTAGAACACATACTACACTCTAACCTCAAAGTATCTCAACCATCAGGATCTCGCAGTACGTTCTCGGATCCAATTCGAGTCTAAATCAGTAGTCATGTATCAATAACCCTCATCAAGGGTGCCCGAAGTGTATCCGGGTCTAAACCAGTAGTCATATCTCAATAACCCTCATCGAGGGTGCCCGGAGCATTTTCGGGTCCAATGCACAAATCAAGTATCAAAGTCCCTAAACAGGGTGCCCAGCTCGTATTCAGGTCTAAATCCATTGAAAACAATGTCTAGCGCTATGGTCCAGCCGAGCCTAGTATCAGGATGAAAACCAGTAATCAAATCATCGTAGTATCCTCTCTACTCCGAGAGGTTTCATAAAAGCCAGTTTTAAAACCTTTTCGAAGTCACATTACCAAAAATGGGCCCTTGGGGCCATGCAAGGTTTAGAAAATTATTTATAGTAGGCCCAAAGCCAAAAAGTAGTAAAACATGCAGGGAAAACCTTTTCATGTATGATATGCTCGCAAATAATAGAATAGCCCAAAATGGCTCACAAACAATTCGTATCGGCCCTGCATAGGCTCAACAGCTCTAAAGCAGTCATAACCAGCCTAAAAGGATATTTCTATGTCCGGGACTCACGGACATTCCCAAATAACCCACCATCTATGTTCTAGAGAAAATAAAAAGCCACGCAGGACCACAAGGGTAATATACAATACTATGCGAATAGTACAAATAATGTATGAAATAAATGGACAAAAAAAGTGGACAAGGTCTGGGGTACCAACCTATTACAACCCACCCAAGGATGTTAATTAATGTAGTTATAGCCTATATATGTATATTCTAGGTATGGAAAGCCATAACCTACCTTTCGTCCGATGAATAGCTGCGAGGACGGTGTTGTCAAGGCTCGAACTGCTTCAGGAAGCTCTAAATCGCGAAACCACTATCAATACTATAATTTATAGGTAAAAACAAGACTTATGATACCCGTATAATTGTAATAATAGCCGAGTCAAAATTCGGATCAAAAGCGGGCCCGCGGGGCCCACAACTTGAAACTGCAGGTCCTGATGGGATGAATGGAAAAAATTTCCTAGCCTGCTGGGAAATTATTTGTTCTGATTTGCTGGCCGTAGTACAATCCTTATTTTGTGGTCATACCATGCCCAAATACTTCTCTCATGCTTGTTTGGTTCTACTCCCAAAAGTGGACCATCCTAATAAACTTTCTGAGTTTCGACCAATAAGCCTTAGCAATTTTACAAACAAGATCATTTCCAAACTCATTTGCTTAAGACTTGCTTATATTCTTCCTTTTCTTATTTCTGATAATCAATCTGGCTCTGTTAGAGGAAAAAGTATCTCAGAAAATATCATGCTTGCTCAAGAGATCATTCACTACATTAGAAAACCAAATGAAGGTGACAACGTCGTTATCAAACTGGACATGGCAAAAGCATACGACAGAGTTTCTTGGTCCTTTATCTGCCTTGTGTTGAGGAGAATGGGTTTCGGGGAAACCATTATTGAAATGATTTGGAGGATTATGGCTAACAATTGGTACTCTGTTATTATTAATGGTTCAAAACATGGCTTCTTTCCCTCTACTAGGGGCCTCAAGCAAGGTGACCCTTTGTCCCCGGCTCTTTTTATTCTAGGTGATGAAGTGTTATCTAGAATGATGAACAACCTTCACAATCATCACTTATACCATGGTTTTCATATGGAAAAGAATGGGCCTCAGATTAACCATCTCAGCTTTGCAGATAATGTGATTATTTTCTCCTCGGTTAAGGATATTTCTCTGAAACTTATTATGGGTGTCTTGTCTACTTATGAAGAAGTATCCAGCCAGCTCATCAACAAAGACAAGAGTCACTTTATGGTTCCAGATAAAACTCCGCATGACACTATAGCTACTATCAAAAACATAACAGGCTTCAATCAGAAGGATAGTCCTATCACTTACTTAGGTTGTCCATTGTAAATTGGAGGGCAAAGAGTGATATATTTTCAGATATGGTGTCTAAAGTAGTGGCAAGGATAAGAGGTTGGCAGGCTAAAATGCTTAACTTTGGGGGAAGAGCTACTCTTGTTAAATTTGTTCTACAATCGCTCTCGATTCATATACTTTCAGCCATCTCACCTTCCAAAACCACTCTCAAGCAAATCAAATGCCTTACTGTTGAGTTCTTTTGGGGATGGGACAAAGAGAAAAGAAAATATCACTGGGCATCCTGGGAAACTTTGAGCTTTCCTTATGATGAAGGGGTAATATTATTACCGGATATTTTCCTTTCTCTCCAATACAAGGAGTGGTGGACTTTCAGGACAAAAAATACTCTTTGGGGGTAGTTTCTTAAAGCTAAATATTGTCAAAGAGCCAACCCCGTTGCTAAAAAATGGCACACGAGGCAATCACTTATGTGGAAACACATGTCAAAGAATAAGATTATTGCGGAAACTCACATCCGGTGGATCATACACTCGGGATCATGTTGCTTCTGGTGGGATGATTGGTTAGGAGTGGGTCCTATTGCTAGTTATGGAAGAGATAATTCTAGACCCAACAACATCAAAGTCTCGGAGCTCTTTATATATGGTCACTGGAATGAGGATTTAGTGAGGCAAATTGCACCTCCGCAATTGATCCATAAAATTCTTAACAATCAGTTGCAACTGCAGGACGGGATTCCGGACCAACCAGTGTTGAAGCCTAATGCTAATGGGTTGTTTACCTATTCTTCTGCCTAGGAAATTGTGAGACAAAGGAAAAATAAGACTATGACTAATGTTCTCACTTGGCATAAGCACGTACCTTTTAAAGTTTCCTTTCTCTTATGGAGAGCACTTAGATACAAGCTACCAACAAATGAGAAAATCACTTCCTTTGACTATGAGCCAACTGATTGTTCGTGTTGCTATAGACCTGGTCTCGAGACTATTGAGCACATATTTGTAGACGGCATTTTGCTAGACATATCTGGAAGGGCTTCTTGGATTCCTTGGGCATTTATTTTGCTCATACGCCTCTAAGAAACCTTCTCATGAGGTGGTGGATTTCCAAACACAACAATGAGATTCATAAGCTTATTTTTCATACGACTCCAATCTTTATTTGTTGGAACCTTTGGAAAAATATATGTGCTAGCAAGTATGGAGGGAAGCATTCAAACTCTACTAGAGTTAAATTCTCCATTATAAAATACATCTCCAATCTTCTCTAGACGGTTTTCCCTTATCTTAATTTGCCTACTAACTAGACAGATTTGGTGCTCCTTGCCGAGAGGTGCAAACATGAGATTAGTGTGATGAGGGTCTGTTGGAGTAAACCTCCAGCCACCATTGTTAAGCTAAATACTTATGGAAGTTCACTAGATAATCCAGGAAACATTAGAGCTGGAGGGATTCTTAGAGATCACTTGGGCAACTTCATATATGCCTTTGCTACTCCGCTGGGAGTTGGTACTAAAAAACAAGCTGAAATTCAAGCTTCCATTATTGGTTTTAATTGGTGTGTTAAACATGGCTACAGTAGAGTTATTTTGTAGGTGGATTCTGAACTTCTCACCAAATGGCTCAACCACAATATTAAACCTCCTTGGAACTTACAAAAGGATCTGGACACCCTTCAAAATCTTAGCAACATTCTGGATGTGTTTCAGTGCAAGCATGTGTATAGAGAAGCTAATTATGTTGTGGATGTTTTATCCAAATATAGTCAATCCATTGATATCACCCATCAATTTTACTACCAGAAGCACCTTCCGGAGGAAGCACGAGGTTATTTCAC
The DNA here is from genome assembly GCA_003996215.1 of Jaltomata sinuosa. Taxonomy (NCBI): domain Eukaryota; kingdom Viridiplantae; phylum Streptophyta; class Magnoliopsida; order Solanales; family Solanaceae; genus Jaltomata; species Jaltomata sinuosa. Next base: position 134,306 of record QJPP01003641.1, on the reverse strand, counting down.
ACTTGACAAGCTCGGAATGCCATGTTTTAGAAGAAGAAAGTCGAAGAGAATTAAAAATCCTCCTTGAAGCACTTTGTTTTTTGCCTTGGATCTTATTCCAAGATTTGTACAGGTGATTACTTGTACCTTTTTGGTGTTACTAATCTTCTTCACATTGGCTATTTCTTGTTTAAGTTATAGATTTTTTGAAGAAGTTCTTAGTTAGATTTTGTTTTTCTTCTTACTTTGTAAGGGGAGAGTCTCCCTTATTTATCGTTTTCCTAGACGCTTTGTATTTAGAGGATTCCTCTCGTAGGTGCATATTTTCTAGGCTTCCATTCTAGTACCAAGGATGAGTTGGTCGGGCTTAGTAGGCTGGCCGACTTATGAACCACCATAGGATTGGAGGTAAGATTTATGTCCCACCTTTTTGTATTTTTCTGCATTATTTTATTTATGTTAAGGCCTGGAGGTGTTGCTCAGCCCCTGACCCACCCAAGGGTCGTTAGAAAAAATGAAAAGAAATACAATGACCACAATGGTGCCAAGAATACATGCTCCAAAAATGAGCACAATTGGCCAAGAGGAGGGCGTCAAAATAGCCCTCTCAAGAGAAGGCTTAAAGATGGAAATTTAAGAACAATAATCGGAAATTAGGCAAGGATTACTTACCACAAGAAGAGAAATTAAGCTAAGACGGAGAATTCTTCAAACCCACAAACATGCATGAGCTAAGAGGTAGAATCTACCACAAATTCCAAGCTTTGGGTATGAGCAACAATGGTGGATTTTTGAAAATAACAACAGAAAGCAAGTTGGGGAAGAAGACTTACCAAGAATCAAAGGATCACGAATTATCGAAGAACAATTGATTTCCCCAAGACTAGGACTGATATGGAGCAATTTGGTAGAGAGTACAAGTGTTTTAGAGTGAGAAAGGTTGAGAGAAATAGCTGAAAAAATGAACTAACAATAAATATATAGCTGATGGTCGTTGGTCGGCGCTATCGCGCTAAACCAGCGGCATCGCGCTCAAGGAAGCCAAGCGCCAAGGCGCCATCATGCCTGAAGGGCGCCATTGCGCTTGCCGGCTGCAGGCTCTGAGGCGCGATCGCACTGGACCTAGCGCGATCGTGCTAGCCCTGGCGCGATTGCGCTGAAGGCCTGGCCTGCACTAAAAATCTGCAACTTTTTTAAAACTCCACAGGGCATTTCGGGAACAATCGAAAATCGATATCCAAAAACCAATAATGCTAATAGAGTGGAAACAATGTTACGGACTCAACGGAATCTATGAAACTTCCATACGAGGTCATTTCGGAGAAATGTTGACCCAAGTCAACACTAACGAATAAGAACCCAAAGGCTTGAAATGAGCCCGGCTCACTCAAAACCCAAACCAACCACCTTTCTAACCCAAACTCATCATACAGGAGCTGTTGGAATCGTCGGATTTCGAATCCTACCCTCTGATCATTGAAAGTCACCCAAAGTTACACTTTCAACTCCAAATGGCCTGAAAACAGAGAAAATAACACAAAACCCACATCGGAATTCATAAGGCCTCAACTGAAGGTCCAACTAGACCAACCTCAACGCTCTAAATCTAATGGAACTGTCAAAATTCAATTGTGAGTACGTTAGCTAAGAATGTTGACTAAAGTCAACCATATTCTAAGTTAAGGCTCTAAAATAGGAAAAAGGGCAAAACAACCAAACGAACAACCAGGGCACTGAACTATCAGTTCTAGCAAGCCATAAATGACTTGGGACCACTACAGGCAAGCTCTAACAGTACAAGAAAGGCGAACATGCATAAATAACTAGAAGGGTCATTACACATAAATTTAGCAATATGGATTTCTATAGTTTTATATTCTTATATAGAATCCATATTTGAATATATTGGGCTCATTCGGAGGATCTACTAAAAGGAAAGGCTTCAGTTTAATTTTGTGAGTCTTACTCTAAGATAAGTTGAGACTTTCTTTGATTCTTTTTCGAAGTATTTATGTGTTAGTTTCTTTTATAGGGAGTAATGGGGATTTGGGAGTCCCGTGTAGATGAGTTAATGAGTATCTATGCAGGTACCGATATTATCTGAATGGCTAAAAGCAATTAATTGACTCGGTTGGACTGTTTTCCCTATTTACTAGCATTCTAGTTGTGGATTGTATCTGATAGTGATTGTTGAGTATGCTAGTTGGTGATTATACTTTCGTTTGATATTTTGATCTTGTTCATGATGATAATTAGTGAAATACTGAAACTTTACTTGTTGAATTGTGAAAAAGGATATTTACTTATTGTGAAAATTGATAAAGGAGACTTTGACTGATAATTGAATTAATACTTGATATGAAATGCTTTGCTTGATATTGTTATGATATTTGGGATCAGAGTCGCATGCCTTTATACATGCATATATATATATATATATATATATATATATATATATATATATATATATGTATGTATGTATATATATGGACAAGAGTTGCATGCCTACACAATATTATTGAAAATAAAGTGGCACGCTTGCCTAGTACATGGACCTCGCGAGTCCCCCATGGGCCGCAGCTATATATACAGAGTAGTGGATGTGTACACAGTATATGTATTATATTTATCCATTTATTTCTCTTTACTCGGGCTGTACAAGGTTTTGTTTGATGATTTTGTACTTGCTTGTTGAACAACATGATAACTAGCTATCTGACCCTATTAGACTGTTGATTCTTCCTTTACTTGTACTGATATTAGTATTGGGAGGGTGAAAGAATGAATTGATTCCTTATCCCGTTTTGACTTCTTTGAGATGCTACTTGTATTGTGAGATATATATGGTCATGGTGATTATTTTTATCTGTTAGCCTAGGTGTGGCCTTCCTGTTTGTAGGTTCATGTAGATTGTGGTGAATAGTTTAGTGTTGGTAGTTCTCGCCATCACTTTGAATTAGGGTCGGTTGATTATAATGCTAAGTACACATGATCTCGTACTCACGATTGTTTATTCTTATGTACCTTATATGTAGGTACTAAACCAATGGTCTCCGGATGCTGATTTTTGTGATTGTTGTTGGCGATCTATTCTCCGGAGACTCTAAGGTAGAAGTGGTTGATCCCAGTGATCTTCAGATTCTTTTCTATCTTTGTCTTTATGCTTTCGTCGTATTTTAATACACTTTTGACTCATTCATTGTACTCGTTATTTTTAGAGGTTTGTACCTTGTGACTATCAGACGTGTGTTGTAGTTGATATTTTATATCTATCTTAATTTTCTGTTATGAGTTTATTTTGGATTTTTAATCTTTACTTCTTTCGCTTCTTAACTACTTTAGTATTTGTGTTGGGTTGGGTTTAGGCTTACCTATCACGGTGGGTGTGATAGGTGCAATCATGACTCTGATTTTGGGTCGTGACACTAAGGTCCTTAGAAATATTTGTTACACTTTTTACCTTTCACTAAAAGACTACAATATACAAAATTATCATTTTTTATTTTTCTCATATAATTGATATTTATTTATTGTTCTAATATTTAGGACATCAAAACTAACTAAATATGTTGTTAAATCTTAAAAGCTAAGCGATGAATTAATTTAAGTAAAATATTCTCTAATGTGTCCTTTTGGGTAAGAAAATTTTCGCAATTAATTTGAGTTGTAACTTTTTTATGTTTGATTATTTGATTTAGGTAAAAGTACATCATAATATCTAACACTTCTAAATCAATTAAAATTTTAATTTATATAGAAAAAAAATTCTGCACTTCTATTTAAGTAATATTTTGGATCAAAATTTACAAGAAACATATGCTTCTTCAACTTCTACTTTTACTTTTTATTTTTATTTTTTATTTTGATTAAAGTCGTCTTCTTGTATTTATTATTATCATTCTTTATGCTTTTCCTTATATCTTTTAGTTAATATCTTTTTTAAAAAAAATTCAAAGAATGTATATGGGCCACTCTTTCAGTTAATATCATTAAAGATTATATATGAATTACATAATCAACAATTGAAAATAATATCTCCCCTTTTAATAATTTCTCATGTTTCTCTTTCAGTTAAAAATTTTTGATAAAAAAAATTGGACGCAAATAAGCATTTGTCGCTGATTAAAATAGCCAAAAAAAATAAAAATTTATCTCTCTCCTTTTTTTAATTGTGACTTAGTTTTGGTTATGTTATTTAACTATATTTTCATATATTATTTGTTAGTATTATATGTTGAATTTTTAATTAAACTTATTTGTTGAATTCGAAATATAAGGTTATAGTTAAGAGTTGAATCTTGATATGCTGATCTTTTATTTGAATGATAAACCTATAAATTTATGCTTATATTAGACTCTTTTAATTTGAAGCTTACTAATTATGTTTGAAGACAAATCAAGTGTGTTATTTATTTTTTGGCAAATAAACATTTTATTTCACCAAAGTAATCATTACAAAATTAGAACAGGCTGACCACTGCTCTCTTAAACTATGAACAAACTAAATCCCATGCAGGGGAAGCAAAAAAACAACAAGACCTATTACAAGCAGTCTACTATAGCACAATAAAACTATTTATCGGCTATACTTCAACATCTGCAATCAGTGATAGGAGTTGAGTCTTGTGAGGACAAGCTATCAGGTAGGGATCAGCTTCCCCCTGATGTGGATATGTATAGCCATCTCTTTCCCAACTTTATCAGCATTGGATGTACCATGTTGGAACCTAAGTAAATTTCTTTCCCTCCTCAGTGTGGAAATCAACACAGCAAACACAGAAGCAGTGATAGCACCATGATGAGTTTTCTTCTTTGCCTAGCTGCATACGCAACTTACTTCTCCTTGATAGTCAGCAATAGGTCTTTGGAACACCAACCAATGTAGAAGTCTTTTCCAGAGTGATCTAGTGATTGTGCATTGGAATTACAGGTGCTCCAGAGTCTCATCATCTAAGTTACAAAAGGGGTAGGATAGAGGGGCATTGATCCCAATCTTCTTCAATCTATCACCAGTAGCTAATCTCTTCTTCAAGGCTAACCACAAGAGAAACTTGTATCGTGGGTGGATATTTGGATGAAGAGAAAGACTCTTCCAGTTCACTCTAGGAATTTGTGGGAGTAAAGTTGTGTACATCTTATTAATGGAGAATATACCATGCACCACAACTTCCTTTAATCTAGCCTTCATATCCCCCTGTAATCCAGGTGCCTGAGTAAGATACCTCGTTGTTTCCATAATCTTCCTTATCAGCCATGTAGCATTAACAAGAGTAGGGCAGGTCTCAAGAGGTTCCTGTTTCATATATTATGTGTGATTCGAGTTGACCCATAAACACTTTTTATTCTCAGACAATGCCTATAGTTGTTTGAGCACAACAACTTTATTCCAGGAAGGCAAGTGAATCACATTTAGCTCTTCAGAAGACCTAGGGAGGCAGATAGTTGCCCAAATAGGTCTCTTATGGATTCATTAACACCTGACTATAGAGAGTTCCTGCACACAAATTCCACCAGCTTCATAATCTTCTTGGGTAGAATAAATATTTATGCCTAGTAGGTTTGTATTTCAAAAACCACAGACTTAATTATTTAGAGTCTACCAGCATAGAAAAGTAGCTTTGCAGTCCAGCATTTAATTCTCTCTGTGGTCCTTTCAACTAGGGGCATACACTAGGTAATACTCAGGTTATTGGAGGAATATGGAACCCCCAGGTACTTGAAGGGTAGAGACCCCTCACAGTAAGCTAACTGGGTAAGAATAGCATGTTTGACTTAAGAAGAGACCCTAGACGTATAGATTAAGCTCTTTTTAGTGTTATCTCTTAAAATAGAAGAAGCAACAAATTTATCAAAGACCTCTTGTATCATCTTAATGGACTGCACCTCATTGCAGAATAATAAAGGTCATCTGCAAAGCACATATGCATAATTCCCAACTTTTTACACCTTTGGATGGACTGGAATAAGGGTGTAGTGGCTAGAACATTCAATTCCCTTTGCAAGTATTCCATGTCTATAAAAAAGGGTAAGGGTACTTGGGGTCCCCTTGCCTTAATCCCCCCTTCCCCTGAAATAGTGTGCACAATCCACTATTGATAACCAGTAAGTAGGCACAGAACTTACACACTCCATCACCCATTGTATAAACAGGAAAGGGAAACCAAGGTCAGCTAACATTCTTCTAAGAAAGACCCACTCAATAGAGTCATATTCCTTCCTTAAATCTACCTTCATGACACACCTTGGTGGTAAGCCCTTCCTAGTGTACCATTTAAGCATTTCATGATTAAATAAGATGTTATCAATGAAGCTTCTATCCTCTATAAATGCAGACTGGGATGGACTCATAATAGAGCTAATCATTCTTTTCATCCTATTAAATAGCACCTTTATTATAAGCTTATAGATGGTAGTGCAATATGCAATTGGTCTATAATCTTTAACCATGGTGGAGGTTGAGGTCTTAGGGATAAGGGTCACTGCAGTGCAGCTAATAGAATGTAAGAGTTTACCCATGGTGAAGAATTCCTGGACTGCTAAAAAAACATCAGATTTCACCAACACCCAGATCTTAGTGAAGAATTCCACTAGGTAGCCATCCACTCTTGGGGCCTTGTCCATAGGCATTTGTTTGAGTGCAGTCACAACTTCCCCTTTTATCACCCCATCAATCAAGTTTCTTTTCTACTGGTCGTTGAGGCAAGGTCCATGGTGGATCACCTCAGTATTTTGATAAGGTAGCTCCTAAGTAGAAGACCCCATTAGAGATACAAAGAACCTTCTAAACTCAGCCTCAATTTGCACTGGATCAGTCAGTTTAGTTCCCTGTTCATCATAAACTAAGGTGGTAGCGTTCTTGTTATTTTTCATCTTCTACTGGGCATGGAAGTATTTTGTGTTAGCATCCCCATAATCTATCCATGTAGGTCTGGATTTCTGCCTCAAGGCCTTTTCCTCCACACCACTTCATATTTGAATGTTGAGCAAAATATGCCTCTCCTCATCCTGAAAAGCGTGGTTCATATGCTGGATTCATATTTGGCCTTAGATAAAATCTAACTTCTGTTTTGCCTCTAGTAAATGTGTATCAAATGATGCAAGGTAGTTTTTCAAACTTCTCAAATTTCCTTTCAAAGATTTTAGCTTCTGCCAGAGTTTGAACATACTAGAACCCCCACCTCTCATAGCCCATGTAGTGCATAGTATATCTTTGAAATCAGGGTGGTGCAGGACAATTTGTAACAATTTAAAGGGTTTTGGGTTGGTATGAAACTGTGGCCTGATCTCTATATAAATAGGGGAATGGCCTAAGATCCCAGGGTTAAGAAACTCAACTTCCACATGGCCATAAGCTTGAAGACAGGGGAAGTTGCCCAGAGCCCAATCTTTTTTAGAATACGTTATTCATTTTAAATCAAGTTTAGTCTATCTATTTATATCTATATTACTATAAAAATACAAATATAAATATTAATTAAGAAAAATATCCTTCAAATATTGAACAATTTTTATGCTCTTTAAAAGCTAATTAAATTATCTTGTAATGAAATATTTTTATATTGGATAGAATTATAGTTATTTAAGATTTTGCCTTATGTTTAGGATGTTGAGACTTGAGAGTAACTAAAAATCGAACCTTTTAGATTCATAGTATAATAGACTTCAAATTTGATTGATAGTTATCATACAATCCAAGCCAAAATCTAACACAAAAAATCAAAGATACATGCATGAACATGTGTTTAAATATAAAGTAACTTGGAATGGAACTTCAAAAATATGTTATAAATTGAGGTTCTACATGACAGACTTTTGTTTTGTATATGAAGAGGGAATGCTTGGACAATTTCACAAGGAGCATCAGGAAGAATTGTAAGCACAAAGCAATAAAATTTTGAGAGAACGGCTAATAGTAAATGAATTCAAAATGTATATAGGTGGATACATGTTATAATTGAGATTATATTATAATAATCATACTTATCTATATCTATGTATATCTATATGTTATAAAATCTATGTATTATAAAAGCACAAATAATTTTTGCTAAATGTTGATCGATAAAAATATTATAAAATTAATTAGAAAAAGAGTATTGTCCTAATATACTTTAGGTAAGGAGTACAACAATTTTTGCACGGACAAAGGAGTATCCAAAATCTCCTATGGCATGATAGTTTACCAGTACTATTGTAACACCCCAAAATTTGAACCAGCATTTAAACTCAAATTTCCAGCTGGACCTGCAACTTTCAGGTCCTACAGGAACATGCCACGGGCTGTCCGAGGCAAGATGGCCCATTGGGCCAACCGTGGGAACAAACTCAATTTTTGCAGCCATGACGAGATGGCCACGCGCTGTGGAAAGTCCCACGGACTATAAGAACCCGCCGTGGAAATCCACCAGTGGCTCTATAGCCATCTCTTAGTCTTGACGGCAAGGCCACGAGTCGTGGGAGCTACCACGTGTTATGGGTCTTCACCGTGGGAATGGACCAGCAACCCAGCCCAACTAGATCCAACCCGATGTCCACCCATGATGGGCCGTGGCAGGTTCGATGGGCCGTCAGACAAGCCCGTCCGATGAGATTTTTTATAACTTTTAATTTTAATTTAGGGGCATTCTGGTTATTTTTCTACTTTTTAAAATCATATACTAAGTCTTTTGGATATATTTTAAGTGGTTTTAATCAGACTTAGCCTATTTTTCAATCATTCAATCGATTAAACTTTAGAGAAAAAAAGAATTCTCTCTCAGGCTCTAGGCTAGAGCTTTCTTCTTCAAAGGTTCAAATCTTAGTTCAAGCTCCAAATTTCTTCTATATTCAGGTATGTGGGTATTCATTAAGGGTTTAGTTCGCCCTTATGCCCAAAACTCCAGTCGTTTCTTCAAATTTCATGGTTTATAAAACTAGGGTTCATACCCTATTGTGCAGAATTTTATCAAATTAAGTTCTTATTCTTAGTAGGTGAATTACATTATGTTTTAATGTCTTATACATGGAATTTCCATAAAATTGCATAGACTTTCACCATGGTTTGCAAATCAAGAACTTAACCCTAGAATTATGGAAATTGCATAGACTTTCACCATGATTTGCAAAATCAAGAACTTAACCCTAAATTGTAGTATTTTCTTATAAATTATTTTTCTTCAGAATGTAACCAAGATTACTAGCATTGAGTTTTAAAAATAATTAGTCATCTTTCAATTTAGAGCTTTTCAGAAAATAATGTTTTCAGACTAGTTAAGTTCTAACACAACATTCAAGAACCTCAGTTTTAAAAGAGATAACAGAAATTAGTTTTAGGAGTATTACTTAGCATCGAGTTGGAATAGGATTTAGCGTACCCTAAATTCCCAGAACTACGTACCACCATAGGTTATTTAACCCCTCAGTTGGGCCTCAAAACTAGTAATCACACCAGTTATGGTTTTATACCCTGGAAAGGTATATTGGGTCCTCTTGATGGGGCGTATACATCGGACTCCACATTTAGCTCATGTGATTTATGTTGGTTAACATACTCTTTCACAGAATTAGACTTAAAAGTTGTGTATTAGGCCATCGGTTCAATTTTACAGCTTTTCACTATGCTTTTCATATTATTCCTAATGTTTAAATTTTTATGCATGATTATGTTTGGGCCTATGTACCACAATTTAGTTTATAGTTTTAAAAAACATTTTAGCATTTACAGTTATATTGCATATCCCTCATGCTCAGTACATTTGAAGAACTAATGCATACTCTATGTATTGTATCCTATTATCATGCAGGTTCAGGTTCTCAGATTTAGCATCATGACTAGATCGAGTCAGCGGCTACTAGTGGTGAGTCTTCATTATTCGAGGATGAACTTTTATTATGCTTTATCATTAGTACTTTCAGTTTCCATTATTTAGAGTTAGCTAGGGACTTGTCTCAATAAGACATCTGTTAGTATAGGCTTTTCAAATACACAGTTAGATATTCAGCTTATTTTCAGATTGGGTCTTACTTTTCAAATTTATATTAATTCATAAATTTCATACTTATGTTTTTATCAGTTTAGCTTCCGCTCAGTTTTATATTCATGGGATTTCTTAGTATATGTCAGACCATGGCTTATCTTAGGGTCACTTGTGGCTCTAAGCATCATGTCGTATCCAAGGTATAGACACGAGGTATGACAAACTTGGTATCATAGCATAGGGTTTAAAGTGTTGTAGGGTGTCTAAAAGTCACGTTAAGTAGAAACCATTTATGGGTGGAAGTGTGCCACACTTATGAGAGAGAGGCTACGAGACATTTTACGAAACTCTACTTCTTTCATGTTCTTTATCATGCGATTGATTTTAACTCTATTTCTCCTTCCTAATCTGTTCGTTATGCATTTTAGATCATGCCTCCTCACAAAAATAATGCTCATAATGCTAATGCTTACCCTCCATCTTCGAACCATGAGGTCACTAACGCCGAGATTTAAAATATTATTTAGTTTTTGGCACAAGTAGTGGCCAACTAGGCTAGTCAGTAGGTATCTATTCCTGCTAACCCAAATGGTGGGACAGCTACCGTGAGAGTTAGGGATTTCATCCGCATGAATTTTCCAGAGTTCTTTGGGTCGAAGGTAGATAAGGATCCACATAACTTCATTGATGAAGTGAAGAAGGTCCTCAAAGTGATACAGATTTCAGGAGTCGAGAGTGTTGAGATAGCATCCTGTCAGCTCAAAGATGTGGCTCACATCTGGTTCACACAATGGAATGACAGTAAGGGAAGGAATGCAACTCCTACGACTTGGAATTATTTCATTGGAGCTTTTCTGGACAAATTCTTTATGAGAGAGTTAAGGAAGGCTAAGATTGAGGAGTTTGTGAATTTGAGGCAGGGGTCCATGTCTGTTCAGGAGTATGGGTTGAAACATACTCAGCTCTCCAGGTATGGCCTGGCAATGGTAGCCGAGCCAAGGGCTCGGATGAGCAAGTACATTTTTGGTATCTCTAATTTGGTCAAGAAGGAGTGTAAAACTTCCATATCGGTCGGGGATATGGACATCTCTAGACATATGACTTATGCTCAGCAGATGGAGGAGGAGAAACTAAAGGAGAGAGAGAAGGAGAATAAGAGGGCTAGGACATGTAATTTTGACTACTCGCAGTAGAGGACGGGCGGTAGAAATCACTCTCAGTTTTAACAAAGGTATTTAGCACCTTCATCAGCTAATGGTCCATCACCTAGGCCTTGACAGGACCAGAAAAATAGAGCAAAATATCTAAGTCTCAGGTTAGTGTTTTAGGTAACCGTATTTTCCCAGCTTTTCCTAAGTATGTTAATAATCATCTTGTTGTGTGTCTTACTGGCAGAGAGGGGTTTTTTGGATGTGGTCAGCTTGGCCATAGTTTGAAGGAGTGCCCCTCTACTAAGCAGGTATAGGGAGGCAATTGATCTCAGTCCACTACTTCAGCAGCTCCGGCAGATCGCACAGCTTAGCAGAGTACTACTTCTTACAGGAGGCGGTCAGCGTCAGAATCGCCTTTATAGCATATCATCCCGTCAGGATCAAGAGAGTTCCCCAGATGTAGTCACTGGTATGTTGTAAGTCTTCTCTCTTGATGTTTATGCATTGCTAGACCCTGGGCCTCTTTATCTTTTGTGACCTCTTATATTGCATGTAAATTCATAGTCAGTCCTGGAAAACTCCTAGAGCCCTTCTCAGTCTCTCCCCTAGTCGTGGAGTCAGTCTTAGCCAAGAGAGTATACAAAAATTTCCCAGTCTTATTCCTCTATAGAGTCACCTCAGCAGACTTAGTAGAGCTAGATATGACCAGTTTTGACATCATCCTTGGCATGGATTGGCTACATTCCTGTTATGCCTCAGTCGACTGCAGAACAAGAGTCATAAAATTTTAGTTTCCATATGAGCCTGCCTTAGAATGGTTGGGTAGTCCTCCAACTTAAGGGTAATTTCATATCTTACCTAAAATCTAGAAAGATAATCTCGAAAAGGTACATCTGTCATATAGTTCGGCTTAAGGATTCTGAATTCGAGACTCTATCTCTCCAGTCAGTTCTAATAGTTGGTTAGTTCCCAAAAGTGTTTCCTGAGGATCTGCTCAGAGTCACTCCTGAATGAGATATTGACTTTGGGATAGACCTTCTTCCAAATACGCAGCACATATCCATTCCTCCTTATAGAATGGCTCTAGCTGAGCTTAAGGTGTTGAAAGATCAGATCAAATACCTCCTAGATAAGGGCTTCATCATACCTAACATCTCTCCATGGGGTGCTCCAGTTATCTTTACGCGTAAGAAGGATGGTTCACTTAGAATATGCATTGACTACTGTTAGTTGAACAAGGTCATAATTAAGAATAAGTATCCCATCCCTAGGGTTAATGACTTGTTCGACCAACTTCAAGGTGTCAATTAGTTCTCCAAGATTGACCTCAGATCTAGTTATCATCAGCTCAAAGTTGGAGAATAAGACATTCTTAAGACATCCTTTGAACTCGATATGGTCACGATGGATTTGTATTTATGTCTTTTGGACAAATGAATACTCATGTAGCTTTTACGGACTTGATCAATAGGGTGTTCAAGTAGTATTTGGATATGTTCGTCATTGTATTTATTGATGACATTCTTTTTTATTCTTGGAGTGAGAAGGGGCATGCAAACCATTTGAGGGTTGTGCTGCAAACTCTCAAGGATCGCCAGTTATTCACCAAGTTTAGTAAGTGTGAGTTATGGTTGTAGTATATTGCTTTTCTGGGTCATGTGGTATCTAAGGAGGGCATTTGACTAGATTCACAGAAAATAGAGGCAGTAAAGAACTAGCTTAGACCCACTTCTTCGACAGACATTAGAAGCTTTTTGGGTTTGGTTGGTTACTATAGGAGATTTGTTGAGGGGTTTTCATTCATAGATGCCCCATCGACCAGGTTGACTCATAAAAAGGTTAAATTTCAGTGGTCAGATGAGTGTGAGAAGAACTTCCAGGAACTGAAGACTAGGTTGACCATAACTACAGTTTTGACTCGACCAGGTTGGTGTTTATTGTGATGCATCTTTAGTTGGCTTGGGATGTGTTTTGATGCGATATGGTAAGGTCATCATATATGCTTCCATAAAGTTTATGATTCACGAGAAGCACTACCCGACTCATGACCTTGAGCTTGCAGCAGTTGTTTTTGCCTTGAAGATTTGGAGACACTACTTGTATGGTATCCATGTGAATGTGTTTACCGACCATAAGAGCCTCTAGTATGTGTTCACTCAGAAAGAGTTAAATCTTCATCAGATAAGGTGGCTAGAGCTTCTCAAGGACTATGATATAAGTGTGCTTTACCATTCGAGTAAGGCTAATGTAGTAGCTAACGCACTTAGTAGATTGTCTATGGGTAGTGTGTCACATGTTGGGGAAAAAGGAAGGAATTGGCTAAGGACATTCATAGGCTTGCTCAATTAGGGGATCGCCTTACAAACTCAGTGAATGGTGGTGCTATAGTTCAAAATGGGTCAAAATATTCTTTGGTAGTTGAGGTGAAGGAGAAACAAGATAGTGATCCCATATTACATCAGTCTAAGGGTGCAGTCCATCAGTAGAGAGTGGAGGTTTTCTCCTAAGGGGTAGATGGTGTACTTCGATACTAGGGTCGGTTATGTGTTCCTAATGTGGATGATTTAAGACAACAGATTTTGATGGAGGCTCACAACTCTAGATATTCCATCTATACCGGTGCCATCAAAATGTACCATGACATATGAGAAGTCTATTGGTGGAATGGCATGAAGAGAGACATGCAGATTTTATGGATAAGTGTCCAAACTGCCAGCAGGTAAAAGTAGAACATCAGATATCGAGAGGTATGACTTAGGATATTGACATTCCTACTTGAAAGTAAAAAGTGATCAATATGGACTTTATTACATGTTTACCTCATACTCGCAGACAACACGATTCAATTTGGGTGGTAGTAGACAGGATGACTAAGTCAGCGCACTTCTTGGCTGTCAAGACTTCTGATTCAGCAGAGGATTATGCTAGACTCTACATCCGTGAGATATTCAGATTGCATTGAGTTCCCTTATCTATTATCTTAGATAGGGGCACTCAGCTTACTTCCCAATTTTGGAAATTATTTTAGAAAGGTCTTGGTTCTCAGGTGAATCTCAGCACAACATTTCACCCTCAAAAGATGGCCAAGCTGAGCGTACCATCCAAACCTTAGAGGATATGTTGAAAGATTGCTTTATCAATTTCAAAGGTAATTGGGATGAGCACTTATCTCTTATAGAGTTTGCCTACAATAATAGTTTCCATTCTAGTATCCAGATGGCTCCATATGAGGCACTTTATAGGCGAAGGTGTAGACCACCTATTGGATGGTTTGTGTCATAACCCAGACCACCACGAGTGGCACCCACCCAATCCCCAGATGAGCGAACTAATAGAACTCAACCCTTAGCATAGCCTAACAGCTTAAAACCAGTGTGCAAGAAAATAAACTAGCGATAATTAACCAAAATCAAACCAATTATAATAAATAACCTGCGGAAAAATCCCCTAGGACCTGAAAGTCATCGTACCAAAATGCTACCAAATCTAGAGTACGGGGATGAAACCCCAAAATAAGTAATAGTCTAAGCCCGAAATAAGTGGGCTACAACCAATAAGCAAGAAACTAAGGCAGCTCAATTGAACAGCTCACCCTTGATGTCTTGAAGTGTCAGGCCTATAGGTGAGGTCGTGAGTCGACCGCCAAAAGATTTTCTGTACTCACAAAAGAAAAACAAGTGCAGTATCAGTACACAACTATCATGTACTGGTAGGATCATCAGCCAGTTCCAAATAAATAGTATATGAACAATACAAAAGTCAAGTAATAGTACAGAAAATATATAAACAAGCCAACAAGTAATTCTAGTCTACAAGTCTCTCCCTAGCTTGTCCCCATATGTAATCCACTTTCACATCTATGATCAACAATCCGTAATAAACAATAATTATACCGAATTTCATATCCTAGACCCACTTTAGATCCCCTCTAGACAAAACCTAAGTGTCAAACATACAACCCAATCTACACCAAGGCCAACTCACAAATCAATATGATGATAACTCGGCCTCTAAAGGACCATATGCACAATCACAAATCATAAACACAACCAGGTCCACTCAGGGAACCACTATTAAAATACAACAATACAATAAAGTAAACCCATACCAGGAGTGGTACCCGAGCCAACCAGTCAGTATTTCTCGTACCAGGCGTGGTACCTAAGCCAACCATTAGTATATCTCATACCAGGCATGGTACATGAGCCAACCATTATTATACCCATACCAGGCATGGTACCCGAGCAAACCAAATGTTACATAAATCCACAGTCACAAACAATGAAAAATCAACAGTTTTTAACCAACAAGAAATAACACCTAGTTCATTTCACAAGACTAAAATCAGGACTCTTAGACATTCCTAATCATTCCCTAAACATGCAACACATACAATACTTAGACCAAAGTACTCAAACATACAATGAATACAGGAATCAATAACCATCACCTACCTCGAATAATCAAGCTCTACAGTGCCGGAGCTTTCCCTTTTTCAGGATCCCTTGCTTATTCTTGGCCTAGAAAGAAACACATAAACACTATAGTTAATTAACTGGCCTAAATTACCTAGATTATATAAAATCCTATTCCGCAGGCCAAATCATGATCATCCTAACCCTTTTCGGGCCTTCCCGCCATTAATTCACCTAAGATTATCATATATACTGATACATTGAGAGAATTTAAGCTTGGTGATCATTACCCATTAACTATAAGCAATACCCAAGAACTCTAGCACCCTAGAATTCCCTCTTTTTTTCCCAGATTCTACAATCCTAGGTTATCCCAAACCTTTCCCCAAGTCCACCCCTAGCAAATCTATAGCGTAGGAAAGATATTACGGAGTTTGGGGAGTAGAATCCTTACCTTTAGGACAAAAAATGTGAAAAGGGGATGGAACTATTTTGGGAAAGTTTCTACACAAAATCCCATCGCGCTCCACTATAGTGGTGCCCCCGTAGCAGAGTCGTCTGCTATAGTGGAGGCTGACAGATGTTGACTTCCGTTGTAGAGGTATTTTCTCCTCTACGACAGTGGTTGATAAACACTCAAATCATGCTCTCCAATTAAGAGGCCACGGCGATCGTGCAGCAAAATAAAATTTGTAAACCCAACGGATGTCGGGGTCATACCTAAGGGACTTGACTTAGCCAACTAGAGATTGTATGAGTTGATTTCAAGGCGAGAGTAATTTCTCAAACTAAAATAAGTAAAAAATGGGGGAATTGGGAAAGTTGTCACTACTAACACAATTCAACACAAAAACAATAAAACTAGAATGCGTGTACCAAGATTGACTAGATGACTAGGGATGCATATCCGATGGGGCATTAGCTATAGGATAGGGTAATCATTAATTCACTTCCACTCTCACCTATTGACATGAATAGTGTTGGTCATAGGTGTGGAATGCTATCTCTAGATCAACATCCACATTATTGATAATTTTGATTAGAACATCATCGGTGTGATAAACAATCAACCAACATTAGCTTGGGGAAGTCATCATATTTCTAGCTCGGGCCCTTAAATGGGAGATTCCTGTAATTAGAGCTATTCCTAGCCTCTAATATAGATGGATTCCCAAGTATCCACTAGCAATTTCACATTAACAACTATAAAATTCTCTCCCGAGCAATCACATAGCCAAGTAATGTAAATTAATATTTGCAACCACCAATTTTAGGATTAACACTTGGTGAAATTACTAGACCCATGTAAAATAAGCAATTATAAAGGTGAATTAACAACACCCACACCCATTAGCTAAGCACCCATAATCAATACACCCCTAGATAAGAGAATTTAGCCACTCATAGTAGGAAAAGAAGAGATACTATCTGGGTAAGTCAAATTCCCATCCATTATAGTTGAATCTCAAGTTTTAGAATCAAATTAGGCACACAAATTGTTAACCAAGATATTTGGATTGAAAACCCTCTCTCAATGGAGGTGAAAAATTGCTTACAAAGCAAAAATTATCTCTAAGAATCTGGTCTGAAGTGTTGTATATACAAATTGAGCCTAAAATGGCCTTTTATATGTTCCCAAGTCATCATATAAAATTAGGACAAGTTTGCCCTTCGGGAGGTGTGCGGTTCACACATCACAATGTGCGCGTTGCACACCTGCTTCAATTCGACCAGTGACTTCAGCAGCATTAGTGAGCTTCATGCGAAGGTGGTGCATTTCGCACCACGGGATGTGCGCGTCGCACTGTGACCGCACTCCTTAGCAGAATCTTTAGCAACTTTAGCAGCTTCATACGGAGGAGGTGCAAACCGCACCTCGGCTTGTGCGTATCTCATAGCCACCGCATCTTGGTTCAGATTCTTCATCTTTTCTCAACTCTTCACACTTAGCTCCTTTTTGGGTCTTTTTGGGTCCATATCTTTGTTTTTTATCTTATATCAAAAGTACCTTCATAGACATCAATAAAGGTCATAAGAACCTCTAAATCGATTCAAAACATAGCAATAATTCATGGATATAGGCTCAATAAGCTGGTAGATTACCGACTTATAAAACCCCCCAAACTTGAACTATTGCTTGTCCTCAAGCAAGATACTCACAAGGCAAGGGGTGAATTATGCTAAGGCTTAATCAAGGCACAAAAGACTACTCTACACCAAAAATTTAAGAAAAAGAAACAAACAAAGACTCAAACAAAGGACTCAACTACTATGCTCATCTCAATTTGAACCACCACAAACTCAAGGCAATTGTTCATTTCAAAACCTTTTTCAAAAGGAAATCATTTCTCATTTAAAATCAAGGGAATTTGCCATCCAAAACAAGACATTTAAGCTTCTCAAGTAATTGTCATGGACCGTCAAGGTTTTCCTCGAGATTCGCCACACAACTTGTCTTATTCATTCCTCTCAATTGAAATAGAGACTCATGTTTCAATTCGAGGGCATGATGCCACTAACCACAAGAGAGATCCCACTCACAATCATTAAATTCACAAAATATAGTTTTATAGGAGAACCAAGAAGACTCTCACTCTCTCAAGAAAGTTCAAGTGCATGCGCATCGAACCATAGGCTTGCCCTTAATGTAAATCACCACTAATGTAGGGTAGCCAAGTTCGGAATCACCAAGGACTTGTGGGTTATGATGTTGGCTAGGCCTAAGGTAAGGATATCATTTGGTTCAAGTGACTACACCTCCCTAATGCTCTTTGTTCTCATTTCGAACACCACTCACATTTTTCAATTTCAACTTCACCTTGTTTTGCCCTCATAGAACCCAAGATTTCTCCTTTTTAACCCATGATCATTCACACTCTATATCACCTTCAGTTGGTAGCACCAATTTTTGCTTTTCACTTTGCTCATTGGATTGATCTATTGGAGCAATATTTAATTCGAAATTAAGGTGCTACCTTGCACTTGAAGTACACTTCTTTTCATCTCCTTATTTGATCACATGCACCCTCAAACTTAGACATTTGCCTATGTTATTTCTCGTCCCCCCCCCCAAACTTAGACTTTTAGCCTATATTTCATTTTCAAGCAATTAGGGAGGATGGGTGCCAAGATAGAGGTTCCAAAAGATCAAGGTGTTGACAAGGTGCCAAAGAATGGTCACAAGCTCAAAGGGGTTAACTAGGATTTGATGTCACTGGGAAGTCATTTGGGTGAAGTGGCTATCAAAAAGGCCTAAGGTCATCTTTCAAGTTTGGTTACACCTAGAATTTTGCCTTGAATCATATTCAGGGCAAGTTCTAGACGATACTTATGCACAAGAATCAAGGTAAAGCCTCACCACACAAGGCATCTTGCCACAAGACTTCATTCATTAGTCCCACAATCAATTGGGCAAATGATTTTTGACAAGCTATTTCGAGTTCATTACACACTCGTTTGTGAGTTAATTAAGCCAAAGCGAGAGTGTGAAAGTCATGACAAAAGAATTCTTTTCCTAAAAAATTCATTTTCCTTCTTCCCTTCATTTTCAAAATAATTTGCCATGAAAAAAAAATTGGTGGGCCCATTTCGAGACAAGCAACTACAAACTCAATTCTAAACTAGAACTTGGAATTTTCCCTTAAGAAAGTTGCCTATCAATCTATAATAGAGAAACACCAACCCGGTTCGACACACAAAACAAAAGAAAAAGAAAAAGAGAATAATCAAAACTTTTGCTCCTTGGGAAAGAACCGTGGTATTAAGAAAACCCTCGGAGTTTATTTTTAAACTACTATTAATAGGGCGAAGCAGCCACCCCCCAAATGAGATGGAGCATTATCCCCAATGACATAAGCAATAGAAAGGAGGAAACTCCCTGTGATGAGGTGCGAAATACACTATAACTAGTATGGCCACACCTTAATCGCGCAATCAAATTGGTCGAATTGGACTTCATTCTGTTCGTTGCTTGTGCAATTATCGTGCGACACACACTTAGGGTTGCGCGAAAGGCCTCAGTGAACACATGGTGTGTGAAATTCTGCGGCAAACTTCCAGTCTTTTGCTAGGAGGTGCAAAGTTAGTGTGCGATGCACACTAATGCTCTTGCGATCGCATACCAGTCACAGGTTATGGCGCCCATCTTCTTAGCTTTCTGTTATGCATGTGCGCCCTACTGTGCAAGGTGCGCTTTATGATGTGCGATCGCATAGTGCGTCGTATGTCCTAATATCAGCTCAAACCTCCTTAGATTCAAACCTAATTACAAAGTCAAAAAAAACAACACCCAAAGTAATACTAAAAACAAAAATATA
Source organism: Jaltomata sinuosa (assembly GCA_003996215.1). NCBI lineage: Eukaryota > Viridiplantae > Streptophyta > Magnoliopsida > Solanales > Solanaceae > Jaltomata > Jaltomata sinuosa. The sequence continues at coordinate 114,489 of QJPP01003641.1, read as the reverse complement.
GAAGAAAGAAAAATCAAAATGCTTGGGTTGACTCCCAAGAAGCGCTTGGTTTAATGTCACGGCTCGATGAGGGTACCTTCTATTCAAGGCTCATCAAGGTAGATGGCTTCAAGGCCCGCCACTTTCTCTGGGATGCCCAAGTACTTTTTCACTCGCTGCCCATTGACCTTGAAGTTCAAACCATCCTCATTTTTCAATTATATGGCTCTATTGTGAAGACTTAAGAACTTTGAATGGACCCGACCATTTGGATCTCAATTTTCTCAACAATTTTTGAAGCCTAGGGTTGAATAGAATCACCTAATCCCCAGGAGGAAATTCTCATTTCAATATCCACTGGTTATGGAAGTGTTTTATTTGAGGGGACACACCAACTACTTCACATTCCATCAGTCGTTTCTCAGTACACTTCTCATTCATCAATCTCTCATAGCTAGACATTTGAGTGAGGGAATCTTTTATTGGAATATCAATTGAGATTTTATGCCGCATGGAGTCAAACCATCTAAATTGATCATCCTCTTTTCCTTGTACCAGACGTTGTGGGAAAGGATGAGGGCATTTAGGGAAGGGATTGTACACTTTGGGGATCTTCTTCTTTTGGCTCTTGGTCTCCTTAAAACCATAGTGCATAGCCTTTTTACCCATAGAGATGTATGAATCATAACTCTTATCACCCATAGATCTCGATGGGACCTCTTTGACAAGCACATCCGTAGACTTTACATCCTTTCTACACTCGATTTGAGAGGCCAGCCAATTTATTCTTTCTTCAAGAGTCTTGATAGAGACAGAATGAGATGTTATGGTCTGACTAAGGGACACAATATCATTTTTTATTTCACGAATTCTCGTGTCGATCGAGTCGACTTTCTCTAATACTCTTTCAAGCAAAACTTCTGCTCTTGAGGTGACATCTCCACAGTTTCGACCTTGATTCCCATATTGAAGACTCTCATGGGAACCCATATCATGATTTTTAATAGCTAATGCTTCTTTCTCAGTGAGTGAATAGATCTCATCATACGCTAACTCTTCGATTTCTCGCATGCTAACGGCATTTATGATTTCTACCTTTTCCTCAATCACATGATTGGTCATAAACTTGAATAGAGTGCTGATAATTGTTAGCTCTCTATCTCTTCATGCATTATTTTTGTCCCATTCATTTAGTACACTAGCATAGGTCGCACCCAATGCTCCCTCGGCTCCCCAAGTATTCCAATCACGATTAGCCTTAGTCACCCTCTCAAGCAACATCTTAGCAAATTTAAATGTTTGATCCATTAAAGCACCCCCAGCTAAATTGTTGATAATGGTTCTATTTGTGGGGTCTATAGAATGGTAGAAGTATTGGAGAAGGATGTCATCTGGAAGGCCGTGGGTCGGACACTTTGCAACTCTTCTCTTAAATCTTAGCCAAGCTTCATGGAGGGGTTCACCATAGAATTGTTCAAACTTAGTGATTTCATCTCTCAATTCTAGCATTTTGCCAATGGGAAAGAATATTTCAAGGAATGTGGTACGCATACCCTCCCAAGTGGTTATTGTTCCCATGGGTAACTCTTCAAACCAAGTGATAGCTTATCCCATGAGAGAAAGGGGAACTAAGCGCAACAGGATGGACTCTTGAGTAATATTGGCTATAGCAAATGGTTTACATACCTCCAAAAAGTGCCTTATGTGCTGATGGGCATCTTCTAAATGTAGCCCCCCAAATAGACCTTTTATGTGCAATAAATGGAGCATTGTGCTTGTAACCTTGAATATGGCATTTCCCACTATGGAGGGTAGGCGGATTGCACCTACATCCCCTTGCATCATAGGCTCAGCCTCGTCAGCCTCATTCATAGTCTAGCCTACTCAATCAACCACAAACAACAAACAAAAGTAAAAGAAGCAAGCACTCTCAAATTTATTTCAAAACAGCAACTAAAAGTAGCTAACACTCAAGTCCCCGGCAACGGCGCCATTTTTGATGAACACTCAAAACGTGCTCTCTAATTAGGAGGTGTCACAACCCAACCTACTAGGCCGTGTAGGCGCCTACTCTAACCACCTAGATAGATAAACCCTCACCACCCGTCCAACAGGTAACATGTGGAAAAAATAGAAAGTAGCAAAATAAACCTTTCCTTCTCCAAAGAAACCTTTTTATTACAACACCGAAAGTAGAAGAACAGTTTTACACTTGAAAACACCCCTCCCTAGGATCTAGTCTAAACAGGTACAAGATATACTACAAGATTTATACAAGAAATAAAGTAAACGAGACACAACTTCTGTCATGGAGGAAGGACAGAAGTTTATGCAGATCACCATCGTCATGCACCTATGAAACATCACCAGCCCTACAACCAGACTCGACCAAAAAGGTATAGCAAGAGTAGATTCAGTACAACCACATGTACTGGTAGGCATCATCGGTCGACCCGAATCCATTCCTACAATCATATAACAAAACAGGGAAAAACATGACTGCAAATAATGTAGTTAAATTTCCATCCTTCCCCACTTCCCTTACCAGACCCAATCTCAATCGATCATCTTCTCGTACCCCTTACCTTAACTCTTTCTATTTCTTCCACTACCAACTCCCTCTCTCTTAGGTCTTCAGAGTCACGCTAAGCTTAGACTTCCCAAGTCACACTAACCCTAGACTAACTGCTAAATCCAACTCATACTGCCTTACCATTAACCTAGTCAACTCCATGACTATACCTCCAGAAACAACCCAGACCTTGTCATCCCGACCCACTACACCCAGGGCACCACACAGAATCTCCCAGACCTGCCCCGGATTTCCTAGACAATTTCCTTCCAGGCTATCACCCACTAGACACACCATGTAAGACTCTTAGCCATTCCCCTAGTTTATCAATCACAAGTAAACCACCTTTATGACCACGATCAACAATCAACAATATGATCAATCACGACCCTGGTCGTATAGCCCGGACCCACCCTAGGATCCCCTCTAAACAACACCAAAGTGTTAAACAGACAACCCAGCCTAATCCAAGACAAATTCGACAGACATAACAGGATTCTTGGTCACTCAAGGACCACCAACGAATATCACAGTTCAATAAAACAGCCCGGTCCACTCACGGAACCAATAACAGTTAAAGCAATGCAACAATATCCATGCAATGCAGCAATATCAATGCAATAATGCAGTAAAATAAACCTGTACTGGCGTGGTACTCGAGCCAACCGTTAGTATTTCGTACCAGGCGTGGTACCCAAGCTAACCATTTGTTATACCCATACCAGGCGTGGTACCCGAGCCAACCGTTATTAATTTGTACCAGGCGTGGTACCCAAGAAAACTGAATGTCAATAATCCACAGTCAAAATAATGAACAAACAACTTGTAAAACCAACAAGCAAGGGACAGTTCAATCCACAGACTGTAAACAGGACCCTTAGACATTCTAAGCAATTTCTCTAAGCAATGTTATTCATACAAACACTTAGATAAGAGTACAAGAACATACAATATTCACAAGAAGCCATCACCTACCCTCTCGCCCGGATATACAACAGAACATCGACCTTCGTCCGAAGACTAAATAATACTCACCATTAATTTACATATAATGAATGGTCTACCCCTTTTTAGCATAATTTAACACCCCATTGATTTTGTAACTTACATAGATAATAACAACACAAGTTACCCCCCCACCTTAGCCCTTAACAAAACAACGACTACTCATTATTCCTTCCGTATTCCTAAAATCTCACCTAGGGGTTCCCCTTTTTCATACCCTTTTAGTTGTCCTTGTAATTCTCGGTTCCCCAAACTTTCCCGACATCCCCGTCCCTGGTTCCTATCATGATAGCATGCCAAGACAACATAAACAGCCCAAATTAACTACAATCAATCCACAGTTCAATCCAACCAATTCTTAGCTCATTCACAACTAATACCAAATTCCACCAGACTCCATGCCCGGAGGCCTAAAACATGAAATCTCCATTTCCGCTATATGATGAATACAGAATGTAAACAGATCTAACTATTAAAGAAAACCTAGCCTACCTGGGCGCCAAGCATCTGCAACCAGGCATTTTTGGCTCCATGAAGGCATTCTCGGTCGAACGATGGTCCCAAAACCCGCTACTTGGTGCCCCTCCAACCGTGACCCCTCCTCCTCATGACTCCCTAGCCTTGGAGAAGCATGGGAGGGTTTTTGAAAAAACCTTCGTATGTTTTCTAACCGAGGAGAAGAAGCTTTTTAATAAAATCTCGTTCTGAGGCTACTGCCTCCCGTCGTTCCGCTATAGCGGATGACCTTCTGCTATGGCAGTTCCACTATAGCGAATAAAATACCGCTATAGCAGAGTGACGTCATCCCGGATGATTTCTAAAAATCTGAAATTTTTCCGCTACGTCACCCCCTTCTTAAAACAAAAAATATCTTAGTTCGGTCTTGAAATTTCGCAATGTCATGGTTCCTGAAATAATGACGGATTCGGTCGTTACAACAAATACCAATTTATCCATTGTTCATCCTCGAATGATCCCAAAATAAACCCAGAGGAGGGAGACTAACCCAAGACTCTAACCGTCCTAAGTGAGCCTCGCAAACGAACGAACCCACGCAAGTTGTCAACCCTTCCCCTTAAGAGTCTAACCGACCAGAGGGAAAAAATCTACTATTATCCCATCCTGATGAAGAATTTATGAGCCTCTCAAGAAAAAATTACACATGTCCCCATTCTGAGCACCCAAGAAATTTGGGGCCTCGTGTCATATTGGGACGGACGTATTTGAAAAGACCCGGGATAACCTTTCTCTTACCAATAACTGACTGACCATTCACTATAGCGTACATTACACCGCTATAGCGGTCCCACTATAGTGGACTTCCAACCACTATAGCGGTTGACAGCAGAATGAAATAGGGGAGAAAACATATTTCACCCCCCATTCTCCCCATATTCCCTTCGAACATACCACTTTCTCTCCTGATCACTCCATTCCCGATGTCAAAATTTTCAAGTAAGACTCGTTTCTAGTTGTTTCTTTACCTCCTTGCATGATTTTGCTCATCAATATGGTAGAAAACTAGGAACTTGTAGTATATTCTAAGTGGGTTTTTGAACTTGAACCTTTGGTTGGATTTTATTGAATTCCCAAAGCATGGCTGCTTCCCTTACATTTACAATGCCTCTAAAGCATTTTGGGCATAAGGATTACGCTATTATTGGCCAAAAACGGGCCAAAAATGGGTTTAAAATGGGTGGAATGTGAAAGGTTATTCTTGGACAAAAGTGGCGATTTGGATGATTTACAGGGGTTATAATGCCCAATTCTTGTAGAAAACAGTAATGGGGTAATTTAGGTAGGTAGATCTGAACTTGGGATGTCAAAAACTGAGTTTTAGACCAAGCGGCGCCATTGTTGCACCCCTTGAAGCTTGGGGACGATGAATACTGCTATAGCAATTGGGCTTCGCTATAGCGGTTCCATTACTGCGGATATTTTTCTCTTATGGAGAACGATCGTTTGCTATAGAGGAAGGCGGCGCACCAGTATCTTCCCAAGTTGATACTTAGAAAATTTTCCCCTTTTTCCCATACCCCTTAGACCTTATCGAGTCCTAATCCCATTTTCTTGCTATATTACAGGTTATACTTCCAACGGCTGAAAGATAATAATTGCCCATGTATTCCTACGAGCGTTTCCCCGACGAAGCTAGCCAGGAGAGGTTCATGGACTACCAGAAGCTGGGCATTTGTTATGAGAGGGGGTGCAAGATGACGGGTGTGGATGGAAAGGCAGCCGCCTTCCATCGCAAAGTTCGAGAGTTTAGTTGGGAGTCCTTGCTAGTAGCTCCTTCTCCCACACAGACAGGCTGGGTATGGGAGTTCTATGCCATTCTTCCTACAGTCCGTTGGGATGAGCCCAACCCCACCATCCGCCTTCGAGGAGTGGATGTTCTAGTGGATGCTCAGACTATCAATGAGGTGCTTGGCGTGCCTCACATCTCCAATGTTGCATACGAGTCCAAGGCAAGGCTTTGGGACATGACTTGGTTGAGGGATACTTTGGTAGATGCAGAGTTCAGAAACCAGGTCTACTGGGTCAGCCCCGAGGGCATCACTAGCACCTATTTTTTTGTGGAGGCTAGGATGTGGTTAAACTTGGTATCCCGGAGGATCCGCCCATCGGGTAACAAGATCGAAGTGACCTACGCCTGGGACTTGGTGATTGCTTGTGCCATGCAGGGTATAATCATGAACGTGGGGGAGCAGATCATCTCAGAATGGAAGGACTTCTACCGGGGTCATAGGAAGGGCCCCTATCTTCTAGGCTTGGTGTCTGAATTGTGCATGCGGTTCGGGGTGCCTGAGGACCATACTGACTTAGCGGTGGCTATGGATGACCCCTTTGACCCTGTCAGGGTGAAGGTGGTCTCCAAGAAGAAGAGGAAGATTGATTAGGCAGGAAGCAGCCAGCCGGTGGAGGAGGCCGCCGACGATGATGATGATGACGACACCCCTGCCCCATCCCATCCCCAGCCCCCGATCTCTAGAGCCCAGCTGGAGGAGAATTCGGCAGCTGCCCGGAGGTTTATGGAGGATCCTAACGTCAGAGGTGCATCCCCACACCCATCTACTCAGGAACTTGCAACACTCCATAGGGAGTTAGAGGAAGAGAAGAAGAAGAGATGCTCCCGGGACCGCATGTTTGCCCGGATGTGGAAGACCATCAAGTTCATGTTCTCATGTGTTGCCCTGGGTCAGGAGCTGCCCACACTCAAGCCTGAGGATAGGTATGAGTTTCCCTTCCTGAGCGATGATGAGGCTTAGGAGCTCCCCCCTCCCCTTTTACTAGATACTCTTCATTGCTTTTAGTTGCCCCCGTTTGGGGCTTGTTAGACAATATTTCCCCCTTCTTGTCCCCCCTTTTATTATCGCACATGGATGCTTGTTTTAGACACTACATTCCTTTTAATGCATATTATATTAGATATAATCATGTTTTATTTGATTTATAACTTAATACTTGTTGTTATATTGCCCCCGGGAAGGAGTGAAAACAGGGGAAAATAGAGCAGGCTTTCTGCCTCACATATCTCCGCTATGGCGGATGCCATTCCGCTATAGCAGATCCACTATAGCGGAGAAAAATCCACTATAGCGAGAGCTCTGTAGCGGTGTCGTCTGCTATAGCAATCCCGACGGTAAATAGTATCAAATTTTCGAATTTTTTTTAGCTGAATGCACTCTTCTTCTTCCCGATTAACATTGCTACGCCTGTAAACCCCGCCATGGTTTTAAACCACCCTTAAGACCATTCCAGGAATCGAATGTATCAAAATTAGGCATAACACACTACCAATTACAAAGAAATCACAACAACAATTGTTTCCCGACAATACCCTCCCGCCATTACACGAATTACTCTTTTGTTCCCATGGTTCCCAACCAAGTCCCAACTGTCGTAAACCTGAAGCTTCCTTACAGTCACAGTTCCCAATCCCTTATCATTTTAACCGATTATAAGCCATTTTTAACATGCTACACCGCTCTTTAAATCAGGACATTTAACAGATTTCCACAGCCTAAGGTACACAAAATGACTTAATGACTTTCTGCAGACTCTACATGCACAACAATTACCAATTCATATCAAGGTAACCAAATACACAAAATTTCAGGTAGGTTCTTCAACTCAGCAATACACAATATTTCACTTCAGGTCATAGTAAGAATAAAGCCACATAAATTCACCTTCTATACATCCCATGGATGGCCATTAGCTGATCATCCATGTTTTACCGCATCCTCTCAGGCCAGATACCAATTTGTACCTTCCTGGTTCCAATTTCTCTTGCTTGTCTTAACGCAACTGGAGTACAAAGACCTCATTCACTTCATCGAGATACTAATTGGAATCAAGAGATACCAATTGGACTCAACCCATTCAAGCAAGTAAACAACCGCACGAAAGAATGAAAGAAGGGAGATGTTTCCTAGAGTGCTTCATAGCTTCCCAAAGATTTGATGTGGACGTCAACACACCAATCCGCAGGACTCTATTCGACATTTTGCTCTTGTACTAGGAGACCGATAACCTAGGCTTTGATACCATCTGTCACAACCCAACCTACCGGGTCGTGCGGGCGCCTACTCTAACTACCTAGATAGATGAACCCTCACCACCCGTCCAACAGGTAACATGTGGAAAAAATAGAAAGTAGCAAAATAAACCTTTCCTTCTCAAAAGAAACCTTTTTATTACAACACCAAAAGTAGAAGAACAGTTTTATACTTGAAAACACACCTCCCTAGGATCTAGTCTAAATAGGTACAAGAGCTACTACAAGATTTATACAAGAAAGAAAGTAAACGAGACACAACTTCCATCATGGAGGAAGGACAGAAGCTACTGCAGATCACCATCGTCATACACCTATGAAACATCACCAGCCCTGCAACCAGACTATACAAAAAAGGTATAGCAAGAGTAGAGTCAGTACAACCTCACGTACTGGTAGGCATCATCGGTCGACCCCAATCCACTCCTACCATCATATAAAAAATAAGGAAAAACATGAATGCAAATAATGTAGTTTAATTTCCATCCTTCTCCACTTCCCTTACCGGACCCGATCTCAACTGATCGTCTACTCGTTCCCCTTACCTCAACTCTTTCTATTCCTTCAACTGCTGACTCTCTCTCTCTCAGGTCTTCAGAGTCATGCTAAGCTTAGACTTCCCAAGTCACACTAACCTTAGACTAACTACTAAATCCAACTCTGACTGCCTCACCATTAATCTAGTCAACTTCATGACTATACCTCCAGAAATAACCCAGACTTTGTCATCTAGACCCACTACACCAAGGGCACCACACACAATCTCCTGGACCCGCCCCGGATTTCCTAGACAATTTCCTCCCAGGATATCACCCACTAGACACACCATGTAAGGCTCTCAGCCATTCCCCTAGTTTATCAATCACAAGTAAACCACCTTTATGACCACGATCAACAATCAACAACATGACCAACCACGACCCTGGTCGTATAGCCTTAACCCACCCTAGGATCCCATCTAAATAACACCTAAGTGTTAAACAAACAACCCGGCCTAATCCAAGACCAATTCAACATACATAACAGGATTCTCGGTCACTCAAGGACCGCCAACAAATATCACAGTTTAATAAAATAGCACGGTCCACTCACAGAACCAATACCAGTCAAAGAAATGCAACAATATCCATGCAATGCAGCAATATCAATGCAATGATGCAGTAAAATAAACCTGTACCAGGCGTGGTACCCGAGCCAACCATTTATAATTCGTACCAGGCGTGGTACCCGAGCCAACCATTTGTAATTCGTACCAGGCGTGGTACCTGAGCCAACCATTTGTTATACCCATACCAGGCGTGGTACCCGAGTCAACCGTTAGTAATTCGTACCAGGCATGGTACCCGAGGCAACTATTAGTAATTCGTACCAGGCATGGTACCCGAGCCAACTGAATGTCAATAATCCACAGTCAAAATAATGAACAAACAACTTGTAAAACCAATAAGCAACACATCGTTCAATCCACATACTGTAAACAGGACCCTTAGACATTCTAAGTAATTCTTCTAAGCAATGTAATTCATACAAAAACTTAGATAAGAGTACAAGAACATACAACATTCACAGGAATCGTAAGCCATCACCTACCCTCTCTCCCTGGTATACAATAGAACATCGACCTTCGTTCGAAGACTAAATAATACTCATTATTTATTTACATATAATGAACAGTCTACCCCTTTTTAGAATAATTTAACACCCCATTGATTTCATAACTTATATAGATAATAACAACACGAGTTACCCCCCATTAGACCTTAACAAAACAACGACTACTCATCATGCCTTCCGCATTCCCGAAACCTCACCTAGAAATTCCCCTTTTTCATACCCTTTTAGTTGTCCTTGCAATTCACGGTTCCCTGAAACTTCTCGACATCCCCGTCCTTGGGTCCTATCATGATAGCATTTCAAGACGACATAAACAGCCCAAATTAATTACAATCAATCCACAGTCCAATCCAACCAATCCTTAGCTCATTCATAACTAATACCAAATTCCACCAGATTTCGTGCCCGGAGGCCTAAAATATGAAATCTCCATTTCCACTATACGATGAATACAGAATGTAAACAGGTCTAACTACTCAAGAAACCGTAGCCTACCTGGGCTCCAAGCAGCTACAATCGGGTATTTCTGGCTCTGTGAAGGCGTTCTCAGCTGAACGATGGTCCTGAAACCCGCTACTCTCCGCCCCTCCAGCTGTGACCCCTACTCCTCATGATTCCCTAACCTTGGAGCAGCATGGGAGGGTTTTAAGAGAAACCCTTGTATGTTTTCCAACTGAGGAGGAGAAGCTTTCTAATAAAATCCCATTCTGAGGCTACTGCCTCCCGTCGTTCCGCTATAGCGGATGACCTTCCGCTATGGTTGTTCTGCTATAGCGAATAAAATACCTCTATAGTAGAGTGACATCATCTCGGATGATTTTCAAAAATCTGAAATTTTTCCGCTACGTCACCCTCGCTTAAAACCAAAAATATCTTAGTTCGATCTAGAAATTTCGCAATATCGTGGTTCCTGAAATAACGACGGATCTGGTCGTTACGGGAGGCCACGGTGATCGTGCAGTAAAATAAAATTTATAAACCCAAAGGATGTTGAGGTCGTACCTAAGGGACTTGACTTATCCAACTAGAGATTGTATGAGTTGATTTCAAGGCGAGAGTAATTGCTCAAACTAAAACAAGTAAAAAAAATGGGGGAATTGGGAAAGTTGTCACTACTAACACAATCCAACACAAAAACAATGAAACTAGAATGGGTGTACCAAGATTGACTAGATGACTAGGGATGCATATCCGATGGGGAATTAGCTATAGGATAGGGTAATTATTAATTCACTTCCACTCTCACCTATTGACATGAATAGCATTGGTCATAGATATGGAATGCTACCTCTCGATCAACATCCATATTTCTGATGATTTTGGTTAGAACATCATCGGTGTGATAAACAATCAACCAACATTAGCTTGGGGAGGTCATCCTATTTCTAGATCGAATCCTTAAATGGGAGATTCCTGCGATTAGAGATATTTCTAGCCTCCAATCTAGATGTATTCTCAAGTACCCACTAGCAATTTCACATCCACAACTATAAAATTCTCTACCGAGCAATCACATAGCCAAGTAATGTAAATTAGTGTTTGCAACCACCAATTTTAGGATTAAAACTTGGTGAAATTACTAGATCCATGTCAAATAAGCAATTATAAAGGTGAATTAACAACACCCACACCCATCATCAATACACCCATCATCAATACACCCCTAGACAAGAGAATTTAGCCACTCATAGTAGGAGAAAAAGAGATACCATCTGGGTAAGTCAATTTTCCATCCATTATAGCTGAATCTCAAGTTCTAGAATCAAATTAGGCACACAAATTGTCAACCAAGAGATTTGGATTGAAAACCATCTCTCAATGGAGGTGGAAAATTGTTTACAAAGCAAAAACAATCTCTAAGAATCAGGTCTGAAGTGTTGTATATACAAATTGAGTCTAAAATGGCCTTTTATATGTTCCCAAGTCATCACATAAAATTAGGACAAGTTTGCCCTTAGGGAAGTGTGTGGCGCCACTTGCAGTTTGCACATCACAATGTGTGCAACGCACACCTACTTAAATTTGACCAGTGACTTCAGCAGCATTAGTGAGCTTCGTGCGAAGGTGGTGCATTTTGCACCACGGGATGTGCGCATCGCACAGCGATCGCACTCCTTAGTAGAATCTTCAGCAACTTTAGCAGCTTTATGTAGAGGAGGTGCGAACCGCACCTCGGCTTATGCGTGTCGCACAGCCACCGCATCTTGGTTTAGATTCTTCAGCTTTTCTCAACTCTTCACACTTAGCTCTTTTTTGGCTCTTTTTGGGTCCATGTTCTTGTTTTTCATCTTCTATCAAAAGTGCATACATAGACATCAATAAAGGCCATAAGAACCTCTAAATCGATTCAAAACATAGCAATAATTCATGGATATAGGCTCAATAAGTTGGTAGATTATCGACTTATCAGAGGTTGCTATGGCAGAATATCAAATGCTATGGTGGTTGACATGGAACAAAAAGTCATAAAGTACCTAAAATTGGTCCATTTTATAACACACTTATTTTTCTGATGTCTCAGAATAATGCCTTCACGTCAACCTCAATTTCGAGAGTTATACTTATCCGAATTTGATTTTGAAAAGTCCCTCGAACTCCTTTATGTCTTAGCTAAATGGAAATCTAGATCAAATCAAGACATTTAACTCAATCCTTACCCAGATTTCCCTAGATCATACCTCTCTCCAAAACTGATCGAGACTAGCCTAGCCAACAAACTCCCAAACCCAGAGTTTTCTAACTCTAAGAATTGGCAGGAATGGTTCACCATTAATGACGGACCCGATCGTTAAAGTTTGAGGTAGGTGAAGTAGCCTTGATAGGACCAGACTCAATTCATGAGAGTATGGAGAAAGTTCAGCTCATTAAGAATCAGTTGAAGGCAACTCAAAGTCGTCAGAAATCTTATGCAGATATGAGAAGAAGGGACTTAGATTTTAAGGTTGATGATTGGGTTTCTCAGAAGGTTTTACCTATGAAGAGAGTCATGAGATTTGGTAAGAAGGGGAAGTCTAGTCCCTTCTATGTAGGTCCCTATAGGATTCTGAGGAGAGTTGGCAAGTGGCTTATGAGTTAGAGTTGCCCGCAGACTTAACTTCAGTGCACCCAGTCTTTCATATATCCTTGCTAAAGAAGTGCATTGGTGATCCAGCCTTAGTTGTGCCATTAGAAAGTATGGGTGTGAAGGATAGTCTCTCCTATGAAGAAGTTCCAGTTGAGATTGTTGATCATCGGGTTTGTAAGTTGAGAAATAAAGAAGTCACTTTAGTGAAAGTCCTTTGGAGGAACCAATCAGTTGAGGGAGCTACTTAGGAGGCAGAAGCAGCTACGATGACCAAGTGCCCTCACCTCTTTCCTTCCAACTCAGCTCCAGGTTGAGATAATAGCTTCCTCCTTAGTATATTCCTTCAGTTCTATTCCTCCCAGTATGCATTCATGATTAACGACTTCAGTTCAGTCATATGTTAGTAGAAACTCAGTTGTTGTGTTAGTACTTCATCTTTTACAACTCAGTTTGTAGGGATTGAAGTTATTTCCCTCCAAACCCTGCTTATTTAGTCTTCATTAAAGGATGAATGATCCCAAAGGGGAGATATTGTAACTCCCCAAAATTTAAACCAATATTTAAACTCAGAAATCTAGTTAAACCTGTAACTTTCAGGTTCCACAGGCACGTGCCACAGGCCGTGTAAGGCACGATATCCCATCGGGCCGACTGTGGGAACAACCTCAGTTATTGCAGCCACAATGGGCTGGTCACGCACCGTGGAAAGTCCCATGGGTTGTGGGAACCCATTGTGGAAATCCACCAGTGGCTCTGTAGCCACCCCTCAGTCCTGACGGCAAGGCCACGTATCGTGGGAGCTACCACAGGATGTGGTTCTTCACTGTGGGAATGAACCAGCAACCTAGCCTAGCCAGCTCACACCCGACGCCACCCACGATGGGCCATGGTAGGTCCGATGGGCCGTCGGACAAGTTCATCCGGCATGATTTTTTGTAACTTTTAATCTTAATTCAGGGGCATTCTTGTCTTTTCTCCACTCTTTTAAATCCTATACTAAGTCTTTTGGGTATATTTTAAGAGGTTTTAATCAAACTTAGCCTATTTTCAATCATTCCATTGATTAAACTTTAGAGAATAAAAAAGAATTCTCTGTCAGGCTCCAGGCGTCTTGTCCAAAGCTTCAAACCTTAGTTCAAGCTCTAGATTTCTTCTATATTCAGGTATGTGGGTATTCAGTAAGGGTTTAGTTCGCCCTTATGCCCAAAACTCCATTCTCTTCTTCAAATTTTATGGTTTATAAAACTAAGGTTCATACCCTATTATGCAGAATTCTATCAAATTCAGTTCCTATGCTTAGTATGTGAATTACATCCTGTTTTAATATCTTATACATGAAATTTCCATAAAATTGCAGACTTTCACCATGATTTGTGAAATCAAGAACTTAGCCCTAAATTATAGTATTTTCTCCTGAATTAGTTTTCTTCAGAATTTAACATAGATTACTAGCATTGAGTTTTAAACAGAATTTAGTCAGCTTTGAGTTTACAGCTTTTCAAGAAAATAATATTTTTAGACTAGTAAAGTTCTAACGCAGCATTCCAGAACCTCTGTTTTAAAAGAGCTAATAGAAATCAGTTTTGGGAGTAGTACTTAGCGTCGAGTTGAACTAAGGTTCTGCGTACCCTAAAGTCCTAGAACTATGTGCCACCGTAGATTATTTAGCCCCTGTTGTGGGCCTCAGAACTAGTGATCACGTCTACCATGCCTTTATACCCTGGCAAGGTATATTAGATCCTCTTGGTAGGACATAGTCATCGGACTCCATGTTTAGCTCACGTGATTTACATCGGTTAACAAACTCTCCCATAAATTAGACTCAACAGCTGTGTATTAGGCCCTTAGTTCAGTTTTACAGCTTTTCACTATGGTTTTCATATTATCCCTGCACTTCAGATTTTTATGCATGATTATGTTTGGGCCTATGTACCACAGTTCAGTTTACAGTTTTAAACAACATATCAGCATTTTAGCAGTTACAGTTATATTGTATATCCCTCATGCTCAGTACATTCGAGGTACTAATGCATACTCTACATATTGCATCCTATCATGATGCAGGTTCAGGTTCTCAGATTCAGCATCACGACTAGATCAAGTCGGCCCCATATTAGCGTCTACTAGTGGTGAGTCCTCATCATCCGAGGACGAACTTTTATTATGCTTTTCCATTAATACTTTCAGTTTTCAGTATTTAGAGTTAGCTGAGGACTTGTCCCAGCAACTCGTCAGTTAGTAGAGGCTTTTCAGATGCAGAGTTAATTATTTAGCTTGTTTTCAGATTGGGTCTTACTTTTTAAATTTATATTAATTTATATATTCTAGACTTATGTTTTTATCAGTTTAGCTTTCGCTCAGTTTTAAATTCATGTGATTCCTTAGTATATGCCAGACCATGAGTTAGATTGGGGTCACTTGTGGCTCTAAGAACCGTGTCGCGTCCAGGGTATAGACTCGGTGCGTGACAACTATCCTAATCCAAAACCTTTTCCATGAAAACAGTATTCTACGGGGAAAAAATATAAGGCCAAAGAATCCTAATCCAAAAAATTACCAACAAAGTGGTATTCTAGCGCAAATAAAAGGGGGAAAGGGGATAAAGGAGTATCCTAATTTATTTTGGACAGTAATTCCTCAATTTGTATTAGAAAAAAAAGAAGCTAAATACCTCTATAAAAGAATCCATTGTTCTACATTATTCATAATTCTCTAATATCTTTAGGTGCCTTGGCCAAGAGAAATCTTGGCTGCAAACCTGCAATACATACCATGTTACTTTGACCTCAATGCATGATCTTAGTTTTTAACGTGGTTTGTATAATTTAATGCCTTTCAAATGCATTGGATATAGTTGATCACTTATCATTTCATGTTTTATGACTAATATTTTCATGCACATGCATTAATACGGATATAGTTTTGGACTATCGTCTTCTTTTGATTTTGATTTTTTCTTCTATCCCTTTTTTGGTGAATAATGGTTTGCAATCTGGTATTTAATTTTTTTATTAGAGTTTCTGATTTTGAATATTTTCTTGACTGATCCAAAAAATTAAAATATAAATCAAACAACATGGTAAATTATATTTGATAGTTTGTTATGGGTTCAGTTAACGTCGAAGATGAGTGCTATGAGTCAACATTAGATCTTGAATCCACAACTACTTTACCAACAATTAGAGAATGATAATACAATTTTAATTCGATGTATGATATGAATAAACTGTTATTGATGATAAAATAGTCATAGAAGATGAATCAGAGCTATAAAATATGGTCTCGATCGTCTTTATCTTCGTCCTTAATCGATAAGTTGAATTTCAGAACCTAACCCTAATAATCAAGCAATTTGCTACTGGAAAGCCTTTGAAGCCCTTGAGACCTCAAAAAATTGAAACATGAAGAAGAATGTGGAACCACTATATTTTGCATAGAGCTAATGGCACTGTTAGACTTTTGAAATTTGTCAAATAATGTATTTTGAGAAAATAAATTAATTAGAAGACATTAATACTTACAAAATAAATTAGTGAAATTATAATTTTTGTATATTAATAAGAGAGACAAGAGTAATATCATAAATTACAAAGTAACACCTAGAGGAAGGTTTTGAATTTTCCACTAACAATGTGTAATAACCTTCAAAACTATTATGACAACATAAACTATTTTAATTTAGATATTTATTTTCAAGTTAAAAGGTTCAAGCTCGAAAATAATATTTTATGATCACTTACAAATTAAATAGAATAAAATATCATTTTCAGATCTCTTATGCGTAAAAAAAGATCTTTTCTAAAAAAGATATAAAACTAAACACAAATTTGAAAAAGGCTACAAAACTAAATCTTCCCAAAATTACTTTGCTTTGACATTGTTCATACAATTACTATAATTATTTTGTCTTTATTTTTAAGATTTTATTTTTTATTGGTAGGTAGCGTTTGTGAATTTCATTGCAGTAACTCTGGTATAGAAAAAGAACTGCTTGGATAAGGGAGGAAATAATATTGGTCAATATTGTTTAAATACTTATATATTTTGAGAGGAAAATCTTAATAATCATTTTGAATTCAAATATTATGTTAATATAATACTCTATTATTGTTTTTCAGCATTCATATTTGTGTCCGATATGTTAGCTTTGGAAGTTACTTGACCTAATTATGAAATTTCATTAAACTTAACCCTTACTGTAACCCGAAGATTTTACAACTTTCTCCAACCTCTTCATTTTAAAATGACTAAAGTTAATAGATTGTGTTAACTATTTGTCACACGTTTATTGTTTACATCCATTTAATATCTACTTTTTGTGTTGCTTTTTTTTTTTAATTCATCTTTCTATTCTCAGTTTTGGGGTATTACGTGCGAGGAGCATAGGTAAACAGTAGTTAATTTAAAAATTTGAAGGTCCTTAGAAATATTGATTGGACTTGTTACACTCCATTAAAGGATTATAATTATAAAATTATCATTTGCTATTTTTTTCAAATTATTAACTTATTATTTTTATAATATTATAAATTAAGGATTCCTAAAATATTATATGGTAAGAGAAAATTATGGTAAGAGGTTTTGGGAAAATTAATAATTAAGAGTCTTAAAATATATATATTTTAAAAATTAAGAAATCCTAAAATATATAGTGAAAAAAAAATATATGATAAGAGTTCTAAGATTTTCTTTCATAAACATAGCTATAAGACATGTTGATATTTATGAATTAATGCTGCAATTATTTTGACGCAAAAACACAAGTAATTTTAATTTTTTTCTCAAATTTTGCTCACTTTAAATTTCCTTTGTGTACTTGAAATTTTCTTTTCTTTGTGTAATTCAATTTATTTATTTCCCAAATTATTGGCTTTTAATATCAGTGACAAAAATTATGTTCACTACATTTAGTTTTGCTTCTTAATTGTTATGTGATGATAAGTTATTATGTTTCCTTGTTTAATACACTTTTTATCTTAAAATTTTACTTTACCTTTTCAAAATTATACTTAATAAAATAATATACACACAATTTTTTATTTTTATATATATGTTATTATTATTTAATATTTAATACGATACACATAACATACCGTAACTGGAAGGACAAATAAATTGAAAACACAGTGTGTTCTTAAGGAAATTATTCCACCCAAGCACCCGAAGTTGATGGAATATATCCTCCCAGGATCGAACGGTTTAACTTCAACAGAATAGCGGTACCTCAAACTCTGTCAAATGACGAATCACTCAACGGTAGTCAACCACACTTGATTTTATGAAAGAAAAAATGTAAAAGTATACTTATGTTTTTCGTACTTAAAATGTACTTTAATTTGTGCTTAATATCTGAGGAATAATTATATATTTATACCCAAAAAGCATTGCGTCAAAAAAAAAGCAAAAGTTCAGAAAAGTTGCACTATTTCAGAAACGTCGGGACACCATGCGTTTGGACCTGCATTTCACAGGTGGTGACTTGCGGCTCGCTGGTCCGGCGCAAGTCAAAAACAGTGACTACTAAAACACTGGCAGTCACTTACATTTAGACTTGCGGTTCACAAGTGGAGACTTGCAGCCCGCACGTCTAATGCAGGTCCTTAACCATTGAGTCGAAGGGACGCACCTTTTCGGCTTGCGTTTCGCAAGTGGTCACTTGCGGACACTTATGAAGAAATAATTCTGGATCAGAATTTTGGCTTAAGCAATTATATTTAAATAAATTTTATCCAAAAAGATAATCTCTCGATCTTTTTCAAATTCAAAACGAAATTCAAAAGCCAAAGTCGAGCGAGCAACGACTGTGCAAGGCTTGTCTTCTTCTCAACCCTTTAAGAAAACAAGGAAGTGCTTCTTAATTCCCAACAGTACCAACACTGTAAAAATTCCATTAGTATATAAAAGCATAGGTGAATCTAAGGATTTTCAAAACATGGTGCACGCTAAAAAATATGAAAAAAATATATTAAGTGAGAATTGATAGCTAGTCATCTAGGTAAATAACTTAATATTCAACCAAGAGTGCCATTTAGCCTTCTTGTAGCATAGCTTACAGATAATATTATATCAATTTAAGAAAATATATATAGAAAATACCTAATTTTATGGAGAAATCACGAGTTTATGTGCCCCATATTTTACCTATAAATTCGTTGTTAGGATATACTATTAACCATGCGGTTTTGATATAGTATTATTTATTTAATAATTATTTATTTAATTAATTAATTTAATAAAATGTTACATTAAATAGATCATTTTGTCATATATGTGTCCTCAACTTATATAGTAGATGATTTGGTATATAGAGTTTGAGCTTATACACAGAAGATTAAATCATCAGTTCTTATAAGTTA
Organism: Jaltomata sinuosa; assembly: GCA_003996215.1. Lineage (NCBI taxonomy): Eukaryota > Viridiplantae > Streptophyta > Magnoliopsida > Solanales > Solanaceae > Jaltomata > Jaltomata sinuosa. The sequence continues at coordinate 95,338 of QJPP01003641.1, read as the reverse complement.
AAGTTATAGTTCACAATCGTAGATGGAAATTTGGACAAACCATCAGAATGATTGTAGCACGAGATTAAAAGTAATTTATCTTGATTACGAGAATGGTATAGTTCTAACTTCTCGTGCTAGTGCATTTTGTATGTATTGAACACGACCGATTAGAGATAGATGTTTTAGACTAACTGATAAAAACATATTCACTAAACTATTAAATGAACTTATATTCTAAATCTTGATATAACTATTCTGAGCTGTATATATTAATTATCGTTTTGATTTATTAAAAGGCGAGATCTTGAGATGGGTCAATATACCTGATAGATTGGATGATAATAATATATATTGGTGAAATAATAAGTTAGTTGATAGAATCCATGTCTCGGTATAGAGATTGATGATACACCTTTTATGAGAAGCTTATAAGTTTTCATATGCAAACCCGGCCTGTGAATTTATGAATCAGACATATGAAATAAGTTAAGTATTGCTCTAAAGTAAATTAATCATTAATTAAATTCTTCAGTAATTTAATTTATTGATTAGTATCTGTAATCTTAACATGGGGAATTACATAAGTGTTTAATAGAGAATTACGAAATATAAACAGAGGAGTGCAATTACGAATTTCTAGTGGAATAATTTATAATTTATTATGATAAGAATAATTTAAATTAATATTTTGAATTATTTCCATAATAGAGAGTCTCAATAATTAATTATGTGGTCCCTACAGTGCTCATATTTAATTAGAACTCAGAATCCTATTTTCTAAGGAATTGGGGAATAGTGGCGGCTTTTCCTTTTCCTTGTTAAGGAAGAAAGGGGAGGGGTGTGTGGCCTCCTTAAGGGAGGACCACACGTTTTCCTTCTTGCTCTCCTTGTTGGACAAGGAGAGCTCCTCTATAAATAGGGGTTCTTCCAACCTAGAAAAAGACACAATACACAATTAGTTTTCTGCACAATACTTGCCCACCCAAGTATTGAGAGAGTTCGGCTGTGAATTTGGGATCTCTGGAGAAGACCATAGAACTGGAGTTGGGCTTGTTTCAAGATATTTGTTCAGGCTTCAAGAGGTAATTCTTGGTTAATTTTCAGCATACTTGATGTGTACTACGTGTTGGTATTTGTTGTCTATTATTCATGTAAGCTGTAAGTTTCTGAATTGCTTCCACTGCGTGAATTATTTTCCAACAATTGGCATCATGAGCTTTGCTTACATCTTTATAGATAATGTAGACACGACATACAATTGCGCGATCATATATATGATTCATGATTTGTAGTTTTATCATGTGAAAAATCATATGATACGTGAAATTGCTATGAATGTTTGTTAGCGCCTTTGATGACGAAACAACTTTTATAATTTCATTAAATTTGTGATGGTTGATTGGTAAGTTTTTTTTAAAAAAAAAAAAAAAAGAAGACGAAAACAGATGATGTTATTGTCGGTTACCACATGGAAAGCCTATCATGTTTTCTGATAAATTTTTTTTAATTAGTTGTTTACTATGAAAGAGCAAACTAGTATTGGGTTTCACGTGAAAAGATGGCTTAAGTGAACAACTTTCCAATTGTGATTGTTTTGTTTTTAAGAGGAATCATTTTGGTTTACTTATTAATCATTAATGAACCAATGATGTTTGATTCCTTGGAATTTTTTTTGTTCACTACAATTTTTTTAAAATAAGTTTTACATAATATGGGCAAAATTGTCCATACAGTGATATGTAGGATTTTTTTTTATGAAATTGGTACAAAAGAAAAGGGAGAAGAAACACACTTTTTTTAAAGTCCATACAGTGATATGTAGGATTTTTTCTTATGAAATTGGTACAAAAAAAAAGGGAGAAGAAACACACTTTTTTTAAAATTATTTATTATTAATTCTTGATTCACATTTTTTGTACTTCAATCATAATATGTGATAAGAATTATGAACGGATAAATTTATTTAGTGACAAGGGTTCTTCTCCACAATTACCAAGATTAAATAGTAATGAAGTATTAAGATTATGTGTTGGCTTACCTCCATATCGGATAAATTTAATACAAGTCTCTACGTATTGAATCACTAGTTTGATAATCTGTATTAACTCTCCTTAACTGAGTGATATATGATTGGATCAATGTAACTAGGGTTTTAATTTTCACTTGACTTAAACTAATAGTATACTCTCCATCTGAGTTAGATCTGCAAAAGTTTATGGAGTGAATAATCGGTCATTATATATGTGTATACATATGTGTGTGAGATGGTATCTTGAATGAACCGTAGAATTTGGTTCAATTTTTTTGGAAAATTTTAAAGTACATAATTTTGAAACGAAAAATTTGTTTGGTGATCAAAAGGTTCATTCCCGTAAATACCAAGATTAAATAATAATGAAGTATTAAGTTTATGTGTTGGCTTAGACCTTCCTCCATATCGGATGAATTTAATACAAGTCATCACGTATTTAATCGCTAGTTTGATAATCTGTATCAACTCTCCCAAACTGAGTAATATATGATTGGATCAATGTAACTAGGGTTTTAATTTTCATTTGACTTAAACTAACAATAGACTCTCCATCTGAGTTAGGTCTGTAAGAGTTAATGGAGTGAATAATCGGTCATCATATATGTGTATTGCATGAGTAGTTCTCCAATCCCATCGATTGGCTATTTGAGATGCATGAATATACATGTATGTGATGAGTTTGAATTTAATTATTCATTGTTTATATGACTGTTTTGTTGATATATTGTATTTTTTTCAATCTTAGATTCAATATGTCTCCTGTTACCTCCCTTAGCACTATTATGAGTCAAAATAAATTTGAGGGTCATAACTTTATGGAGAAAGGTTCTACTTCTAAACCGAAAGGTGAAAAGAAGAAGAAAAAGACTCACAATGCTAAGAAAGTTGTAGCTCTAACTGGAGGCATAAAAAAGCCTAGCGACAAGTGTTTTCATTGCAAGATGTCAGGCCATTGGATGGCACATTGTCCAGTTTTCTTAGCCAAGCAGAAAAACAAGTTACATAACTCATTTTCACTTGTCGTTGAAACGTTTTTAGCGGCTGATTCTACCACATCATGGTGTGTAGACTCAGGAGTCACTGATCATATCTGCACTACAATGCAGGGGTTTCAAGAAACACGCAAGCTGATTAGAAGTGAAGTTAGTGTTTTTCAAGCAGATGGCTCAACAGCTCCAGCTTTATCATTAGGAAATATTAATATCTTGTTTGGTAGTGGAAGAATTTTAATTTTAAGAGACGCATTATATGCACCTGTTATTAGAAGAAATTTGATTTTAGTTTCTAGAGCTTTAAGAGATGGTTATAATGTTAATTTTTCCGATAATGGTTATGTTATTAGCTATAATAAATATTTTATCTCTGCTGGTACATTGATTGATGGTCTTTTTATTATTAATGTCTCTCCTGAACTGCAGCAAACTATTGAACTAAATAATGTTAACCTTTCTAGTAAAATAAAATGATCTTCTGAATTTAATGAGACCTATTTATGGCACTTGCGTCTATGTCATATAAATCTAGACAGAATTTCAAGGTTGGTTCGAGATAGACCTTTAGGTTCATTAAAAAGTGAAGGAACTACCAACATGTGAATCCTGTTTAGAAGGAAAAATGACTAAGAGACCTTTTCCCTCAAAAGGGAATAGAGCCAATGATAAACTAGAGTTAATTCATTCTGATTTGTGTGGCCCGATGAACGTTCAAGCGAGAGGTGGTTATGAGTATTTCGTGACTTTCATTGATGACTACTCAAAATATGAATATATTTATTTGTTGCACTGTAAGTCTGAATTCTTTGAGAAATTCAAAGAGTTTAAGGCAGAAACGGAGAAACGACATGGAAAATATATCAAGTCACTACGATCTGATCGTGGTGGCGAGTACCTCTTTACAGAGTTCATTAGTTACTTATCAGAACAAGGAATTACGTCTCAAATTTCTGCACCTAGAACGCCACAACAGAATGGTATAACGGAAATAAAAAATTGTACTCTTTTAGAAATGGTTAGATCTATGATGAGTTACTCTAATTTGCCTTTTTTGTTTTGGGGATATGCACTAGAAACTGCAAACTATATTTTGAACTTAGTTTCTTCTAAGTCTGTACCTGTTACACCCATAGAACTGTGGACTAGGCACAAACCTAATTTGAAATATATTCTGATTTGGGGATATCTAGCACATGTGCTGAAAGGGAAGACAGAAAAATTAGAACCAAGAACAGAAGTTTGTGTTTTTATTGGGTACCCTAAGAGAACAAAAGGTGGTCTATTTTATAATCCTAAAGAAAAGAAGGTAATTGTAAGTACAAATGTCAAGTTTCTAGAAAGGGATTTTTTAACAAACCACGTTCCTAAAAGTAAATTAATTTTACAGGAATTAAGCAAAGAGATAACGAATCAATCTACTAACAATAATGAAAACCAAATTCAAACCCAAGATGTTAGAATTAATATACCATTACACTTTAGTAGTGGGAGAGATATTGATGAACATACAGTTCCACGAATACAAATTTCCGAAAAATTCATTGCATCAAAGTAGTGGGAGTGGTATTGAGGAAATTGCACTAGAGGAAGAAGCATTGATATTCCCACACCGCAAGGTGCTGAGAATAACATAGAGACTCAAGATCCTATAAATGATGTGGTTCAACCACAAGATCATACTAGTGCACCTCTTTCAGTACATGTCCCTCCTATAGTGCCTCGTCGTAGTGGGAGAGAGATAAAAAAAATAATTTGGTATGCACTCTTGGGAGAGTCTTTTAACAGAATCCTTGAAGAGTTGAATACCGAACCCGTGAATTATGACGAAGTGCTACAGGATAAAGATGCAGAAAAATGAATTATTGCTATGAAATCAGAAATGGAGTCCATGTAGTCCAATAAAGTCTGGGATCTTGTAGAACCACCTGCAGATGGAGTCAAACCCATTGAATGCAAGTGGATCTATAAGAAAAAGAGAGGAGTAGACGGAAAAGTGCAAACTTACAAAGCTAGGCTTGTTGCAAAAGAGTTTACTCAAAAAGAAGGGATCGATTATGAGGAAACTTTTTTGCCAGTAGCCATGCTTAAGTCTATTAGAATTCTCTTATCCATTGCTGCTCATTATGATTATGAGATTTGGCAAATGGATGTCAAGACAGCTTTCCTTAATGGAAGTCTTGATGAAAGCATTTTTATGCGACAGCCAGACGATTTCATTCAAAAAGGTCAAGAACACATGTTGTGCAAGCTTAAAATATCCATTTATGGATTAAAGCAAGCTTCTAGGTCATGGAAAACTTGCTTTGATAATGCCGTTAAAACTTTTGGTTTTGAGCAATGCCTTGATGAATCTTGTGTGTACAAAAAGTGGATTGGGGATAAGGTGGTATTTCTTATATTGTATGTAGATGATATCTTGCTCATAGAAAATAATGTGGGCTTGTTGAATTCAGTTAAGGAATGGTTGTCCAGTAATGTTGATATGAAGGATTTTGGAGAAGCTGCTCACATCCTAGGGATCAAGGTTATACATGATCGCAAGAAAAGGATGTTAGGCTTATCTCAGGCTCTTTACATTGATATTATTCTTACCAGGTTCAGCATGCATGATTCCAAGAAAAGATTTCTTCCTTTCAGACATGAAATTTCTCTATCTAAGGATCAATGTCCTAAGACAGATGAGGAGATAGAAAACATGAAGGCAGTTCCTTATGCATCAGCTGTAGAAAGCTTCATGTATGCGATGTTGTGTACTAGACCTGATATTTATTTTGATGTAGGCATGGTTAGCAGATTTCAGTCTAATCTTGGACGAGAACATTGGACGGCAATTAAGCATATAATCAAGTACCTGAAAAGGACTAGGGATTACATGCTAGTCTACCGTTTGAATGAGTTAGTGCCAATAGGGTACACATACTTAAATTTTCAGTCTGACAAGGACTCTCGTAAGTCGACCTCTGGAAATGTGTTTACTTTGGAAGGTGGAGCCGTTGTTTGAAGGAGCATCAAGCAAACTTGTGTTGTTGATTCCACCATGAAAGCCGAGTATGTAGCAGCCTCTAAGACAGCTAAGGAGGCGATATGGCTCAGAAACGTTTTAAAAGACTTGGCGGTAGTCCCTACGATAGAAGCCCCACTTACTATTTATTGTGACAATAGTGGTGCAGTTGCAAATTCGAAGGAACCACAAAGTCATAAAAGGGCAAAACACATTGAGCGTAAGTACCATTTGATTCGAGACATAGTGCAGAGAGGAGATGTGATGGTTGCGAAAATTGCATCAGAGAATAACCTGGCAGACCCTTTCACAAAAGTCTTGCCACAAAAGTCTTTTGATAGATATGTAGAAGGAATGGGCGTTAGAGTTGTATGTGCATGGTTATGAGTCTAAGTGGGAGATTTTTAGGGTATATTATTAACCATACGGTTTTGATATAGTATTATTTATTGAATGATTATTTATTTATTTAATTCAATAAAGTGTTACATTAAATAGATCATTTTGTCATATATGTGTCCTCAACTTATATAGTAAATGATTTGGTGTATAGAGTTTGACCTTATACACAGAAGATTAAATCATCAGTTCTTATAAGTTAAAGTTATAGTTCACAATCGTAGATGGGAATTTGGACAAACCATCAGAATGATTGTAGCACGAGATTAAAAGTAATTTATCTTGATTACGATAATGGTATAGTTCTAACTTCTCGTGCTAGTGCATTTTGTATGTATTGAACAGGACCGATTAGAGATAGATGTTTTAGACTGACTGATAAAAACATATTCTCTAAACTATTAAATGTACTTATATTCTCAATCTTGATATAACTATTATGAGCTGTATATATTAATTATCGTTTTGATTTATTAAAAGGCGAGATCTTGAGATGGGTCAATATACCTGATAGATTGGATGATAATAATATATATTGGTGAAATAATAAGTTAGTTGATAGAATCCATTTCTCGGTATAGAGATTGATGATACACCTTTTATGATAAGCTTATAAGTTTTCATATGTAAACCCGGTCGGTGGATTTATGAATCCGACATATGAAATAAGTTAAGTATTGCTCTAGAGAAAATTAATCATTAATTAAATTTGTCAGTAATTTAATTTATTGATTAGTATCTGTAATCTTAACATGGGGAATTACATAAGTGTTTAATAGAGAATTACGAAATATAAATAGATGAGTGCAATTACGAATTTCTAGTGGAATAATTTGTAATTTATTATGATAAGAATAATTTAAATTAATATTTTGAATTATTTCCATAATAGAGAGCCTCAATAATTAATTATGTGGTCCCTACAATGCTCATATTTAATTAGAACTCAAAATCCTATTTTCTAAGGGATTGGGGAATAGTGGCGGCTTTTCCTTGTTCAAAAGAACAAGGAAAAGGCATTCCTTGTTAAGGAAGAAAGGGGAGGGGTGTGTGGCCTCCTTAAGGGAGGACCACACGTTTTCCTTCGTGCTCTCCTTGTTGGACAGGGAGAGCTCCTCTATAAATAGGGTTCTTCCAACCTAGAAAAAGACACAATACACAATTAGTTTTCTGCACAATACTTGCCCACCCAAGTATTGAGAGAGTTCGGCTAGGAATTTGGGATCTCTGGAGAAGACCATAGAACTGGAGTTGGGCTTGCTTCAAGATATTTGATCTTGATAAAAGTTAAATTTGGAAAAATAACTTTTTGTGACTGTAGCAGATAATAAAATCGTGAAATATTTGATCAGTTGGACTAGGAAATGCAATCTGTTTTGTAGGATCAATTTATATTGTTTTTGCCCCATTTCTTGTTTTTGCATAGTATTCATAAGTGCATTTAGCAAAATATTCCGATCAATCACACTGATTTGGTTTCATCTGAGACAAGAGTCTAAACAATGTCACAAAGTGATCAATTCAAATATTAAGCAAAACTTATGTGACCTTTAGTGTGAAGAATGAAAGAAGATTAGTCACTAGTCTATGAGATATCTAGCGACCAACCTCTACCTCATTTCAAGGAACAACGAATCATTATTCTCTTCAAGTTCCTATCTCGCTGATTATAACTGAAAGAGTGGGAAGATGTGTGTTGCGCATGTATATTCCCTTTCTGAATTTGCTATTGTGACAGCTTTTTACTCTTTTTGTTTGTGTTGCCTTTAAAATTCCATCCCCTTGCTTCCCTTCTACTTCCCCACAACTGGAAATAAAATAAATCACCAACCTTATGAACTGTTTATTTTTTACTTTTGTTGCAATGCAGAGGTATCATATTGTCATATCTTTTTCTTTTTTTCTGGTTGATAAAGTAAGGTATAGTAGCAATTGTTTTATCCCCCTGTAGACTTGACTAATCTTCTGTATTAGGCATTTTTGGTAATCTTGCATCAATCTGCCATTAACTCATTTCTGCTTCTGTTCATCAGATCAGAAAACTGAAAAGACTTAGTATTGTATATTGCTACGATAGGGTGAATGAAGGCTTGGATGTAGTAGCTCATAAGATACCACTATTAGAAGAGCTAAGTTTGACACACACTAGTATCACACCAGAAGTCATTGAAGCTCTTGGTCACTCTTGCCCAAAGTTGAAGTTGTTTGAATTGAATAACTCATTCAGGGAGGATTTTATTGACAACTCTGATGAAGAATATAAAAGAAATGAAGAAGCTCTAGCTATTGCTAAAAGCATGCCTGCCTTGCACTACCTTCAGCTCATTGGGAACTGTATGGCAAATGAAGGCCTCCAAGCTATTCTTAATGGTGGTCCTCACCTTGTATCACTTGACCTACGACAGTGCTACGAAATTTGCCTCAACGAAGACTTGAGTAACAGAATGTCTCGACAGATTAAAGAAGTGAAGTACCCTCATGACTCTTTGGATGGTGTCGAATTTTCATTTGAGTCTGAGGATGCGGTTGATGAATTTTACATTCTTGGTGCCATGTCCGATGTTGACTTTGGTTTTTGAAAAGATATAGGTATCCTGTTTCTTGGATTAGCCTCACTTAGGAAGTTGCGGGCATTTTTTGGTCATTGGATTATGAATATATAGTTCTCCAGGTGTCCGCTGATTGCATATTATCAAGTGTGTGAATATTGCTTTTATTGGGATGTTTTGGGTGTGAAATCTCAAATTCCTTCTCGTCTTCTGTTTTTTTATCCAATAACTCATAACCCCTCAGAAATTAGATTGAGGGGATAAAGCTTTGAAGTTTACTGTCTTTTCATCCTTTACCAAATAACAGTAGCACCAATGCTTCCGTTAGAAGAAAAATATCAGTGAGTTCCACCAGATTAATGGATCTTTATAAATTATTAGGTGGTTTATAATATGCACTTGACATGTGCATTTAACCATTTAATCTTTTATTTTTCATTTTCTTCTCTTCCTACTCTATATCCTATGTTTTTCTATGAGTTATTTAGCGTTTCAAGGATTTATACGGTATAAAATATAAAGAGCTTTTAGTACTTCTCTTTTGGTATATTATTGGCCTGAATGAATTTATTAGGGGTAATATGATTACTGAGGATTCATATAGACAACTCTAACTTGTTTGACATGGAGGTTTAGTTATTTTTTTCTCCTATTCCTTTTCCCCTATTTTTCTTCCTGTAATAATTTTACACTATCGTTGTTGTTTAACAAGTTATAGTCAATTCAGCACAACTTTTAAAATTTAGTGGACTTTTGAGTTGAATCATTTAGCATGTATATCAAGTGCATTAGTTTTTGTTTCACAATCATTTATTAGCTCTTAATAATATCATTCAGATCTTGTAAAAAGTCTTAAAATCATCAAGATGTTCCCTTTAATGATTCTTGTGAACATAATCTTTTAAGAATTTTCTTATTCATTACCACCACCCTCACCGAATCACCTACAGTAACCACTGCCACCAACCTTCACCATACAACTCCCAACGCTAACACCACCATCAACCACCTCTACCACTAGTCACAACTCACCTTTAACCATCTTTACCACCAACTTCCACCACACACAACCACCAACTCCGCCACATATCCATCACCATCAATCACCACCACCACAACTATCATCACCAACATCCTCCACCCAACATGACCACCACTAGCTTCCAGTTTACAACTATCATCGCTTACCACCACCACCGTCAGATATCATCACTCTCAGTTTTCACAGTATGATTCATCAAACAAACAATTTGTATGATACCATGTAAACTAATATTTTCTTTAATACTTAATAGAGATAATATTTATTATTATTTTATTTTAATTTTTAATTATTTGATTTTCCTAGAGATAAGCTATTACCAATTTATGTGTTGAGAAAACGAACGTTGTACCTATTTAGGTCGAGAAGTACAAACAAATTATCTAAGTCGTCTATGAATAGGGTCAATTCCCCTTGAAAACTCTGATTTTTTTTCAAGCCATTGCACCCAAAGAGGCAATGCTAAATTAGTAATCCACAGTTTCCTGTGTTCTTTATTTAGTTTCTTGCAAGCCCAAAACAACAATAATCCTCTCAGTGTTCAAATATGTACTCGCATGGAATTTTCCTTTTCTTAGGTTGAATCTTTATCAGGTGCCAGCAATTATGTTATAATTCTACACTGCTGATTAACTTTTTGCAAATCTATATTAGCCAAAAGAAGAAGTTGTGGTGTATAAAGCAATCTTTGAGGAGACAGCTGCGCAGAGAACTGATGCAACTTTGACATCCTTAATCGATCGAGGATCAAAATTGGTAACTGTTAAGACCCAATTTTGTCCACCCTATTGAAATTTTACTTTAGTTACTGCAGTAACTTTTAGCTAAATAAGTTGTTTAGATTTAAGATGAATTTGAATTTTGAATTTTAAATTAGTTTGTTTTAGTCGTTGAGATAGTTTAGGTAGTTTGAAGTTTGAATTATGCAGATTTTATGTTGTAAATTCGCTATTTAAAGCCCTCCTATGCTTAAGAAAAATATTGAAAGACATTTTAATCATTAAAAATCATTTCAATCCAAAGAGAATCATTTTAATCCTTTTTGCTGCCCCATCTTTTTTTTAAAAACCAACAGTGGTATCAAGAGTCTCATTGATCTTACGAGATCTGTGAATTCTTCCAAAAACTACCATATCATTTTTAACCCATTTTTTAGAAGATGTCAAGCAACAGTATCTCTTTGAATGCACCAAAAATTTTCACTAGCGAAAACTATCAAATGTGGTCAGTGAAAATGAAATCATATCTTCAAGCCTATGATTTGTGAGAAGTTGTAACGGAAGATATACCCTTACAGCCACTCCCTGCAAATCCTAACCTTGTCCAGATTAAATCTCACTCAGATAAAAAAAACAAAAAATTCAAAGCCAAAACTGAAATTCAAAATTCAGTTGCGGATTCGATTTTTTCAAAAATCATTGCTTGTGAGACACCAAAAGAATCTTGGGAAAAACTGAAAGAAGAATACCAAGGAAGTGGTCGAGTCAGACAAATGCAAATTTTGAATTTGAAAAGAGATTTTGAATCTCTTAGGATGCAAGAGGATGAAACTATTGGTAAGTATATATTCTGACAAGATTTCTTTGATTGTTAACAAAATCAAGTTGCTTGGCGAGAATTTCAAAGATGACAGAATAGTAGAAAAATTTTTTGTGACATTTCCAGAGAAATTTGAGTCTAAAATTTCATCTCTGGAAGAGTCTAAAGATCTCTTCACCATCTTTGTTGAAGAACTAATAAGTGTTCTTCAAGCACAAGAGCAAAGAAAAGCCTTTAGACAAGTCAATGTTACTGAGGGTGCTTTTTATGCACAAAACAGAAAACAAAATGGTAATTATCCTCTTTGCAAACACGGCAAAAGAAAAACACATTTGATTTTTTTATTGGTAGAGACCTGATGCAGTATGTGAAAATTGCAAACAAGCAGGCCATGTTACAAAAGTGTGCAAGCTTAAAGACAATCCTCAAGCACAAGCAGAAGCAGAAGCAGAAATTGATGAGGAGCAACTTTTTAAAAATTGCAGTAACTAAAGCAAAGGAGGAGTGTTGCAATTTTACTTTAGTTACTGCAGTAACTTTTAGCCAAATAAGTTGTTCAGATAAGATGAATTTGAATTTTGAATTTTAAATTAGTTTGTTTTAGTTGTTGAGATAGTTTAGGTAGTTTGAATTTTGAATTATGCAGATTTTATGTTGTAAATTGGCTATTTAAAGCCCTCCTATGCTTAAGAAAAATACTGAAAGATATTATAATCATTAAAAATTATTTTAATTCAAAGAGAGTCATTTTAACCCTTTTTTGCTGCCCATCTTTTTTTTAAAACAAAACAACACACCCCTTATTAAATTTAGCTTCAGTTTAAACTACTTGCTTTTCTAATAAATAAAACATATTTTCATTGGCATCAGGGCATGTGAGTTTTATCTCTTTTAGTAAATGGCTCACAAATTGCCAAAAAAATATATTTCTCCTACTGATTTAGTTGTTCTCTAATTCTTGTTCATCAAAGGAAGCTAGTTAAGAGCTTTATGTTTATTGATTGTGTTTTTTTTTCTGTCTGATCTTGCACTTGAAAGACATTTGGGCATGCAGCATTACCCAACAAACGAAAAGAATTGGATTATACTAAACCTTTGCAAAGATCAGACTCATTTGAATGCTGAAATTACTTTTACTAACTAATGTTTTCATATCAAACTTGCTGAATGAGTTGAAACATTTATGCTGTTGCAAATTAAGTGCTTAGTATGGCTCAATGATTTTGAAAGTCTTCTCTTCTTACTTGTCATTTCTCTAAGGGCCTGTTTGGAAAGCCACCCTGGTAATTGGATTTGGTGTAATTGGGTGTAATTATACAGTTTGTCATGTTTGGTTGGTCAGGTAATTACTTGGTCAGCAGGTAATTGAGTATAATTGGCAGGGGGTAATTACACTCTCCAATTCACAGGGGGGCTGTGAATTGCTGGTAATTACATGATGTAATTACAAGCTGATTACTTTCTAATTTCGTCCTTTTATTTCTATTTTTATTTTTTCATTTTTATTTATTTTTTTATTTCTATTATTTTAAATTCTTTTTTATTTTTATCATTTTAATAATTTTAAAAAATATATTTTTTTATTTTATATTGTTTATATTTCATTTCCTTCTCATTTCCAAACATTTATTTCTTGTGATTCCATGTAATTGTTCGTATTATTTATTTTATATTTATTTTATGTTTATTTTTTTCATTTAGCATAATTTAGTTAGTATTCTAATTTTTAAATTAAAGTAGAATTCATTGTTGAATAAGGTTATATACTTAAGTTTTTCTTTTTATTTTGAATCATATTTAGATACGTCATATTGAAATTTGACATAAGAGTATTATGTTAACTTTTTTGTTTTGAATTTGAAACTTATGTTATATTTTCAGTTGCAATTAATTTGTTTTACTAGTATTGGCTTGCTATTTACATTGCAAACCATTTTTTTAAAAAATTGATAGATTATCTTTTTGTCAAATATTTTAATAATTTTATGACATTATATTTATAATATTAATCTTTTTTTGTTAAACATGCATTTCATGATGTTCTTAAAAATCATGTAATTTAAGTTTTTATGATTAATTTAATTAAAATATACTAATTTAAAAAATATAAATTAATTATTTTTTTTATAATATTAATAAGAATATATATTTATTAATTAATATATTTTAAAAGATTATTTATATATATATATATATATATTAAATATTTAATTTAATATCATTTATAAAGGCTCTTATTTATTTAGTATAAATTTTTAGCTTTTGATAATTAACTTTATTTTAAAATTTTAATATAACCATGTGATTACACTTGTGCAACCAAACAATACACTTGTAATTACACTGTAATTACATTGTGATAACCAAACATATCGTTATAATTACTAGGCTGTGTAATTACTAGGCTGGTAATTACTACCCTAATAATTACACCAATTTCAATTACCAGCTGGCTTTCCAAACAGACCTAATTGTTTGAAGGATTCAAAATTGCTGAAATATTACATAATGTTGTAACGTAGCCTAAACGTCTCTATTTTTGTCTCTCATGTGTGAGACATCTAATGTGGAAGGAAAATGTTTCCCACAAGGCTTTGCCTCAAAAAGTAGCGTGTGACGTGTTGGTTAAAAATACATGAGAACTAACTCTGCTGTGGATATAAGGCTGAGTTAGCAAAAAAGTTAGATGGCTGAGTTCATTAACCGCTCAGTTTTGAACCCGAGTATGCCATCTAGTACTTAGATATTTCTTGGTCAAAAAAATGTTGACAAATATTGTTGTCACTGTTTGATTCATGTACTCAAAAATTAGTGTCACGATCCAAAATTCAGACTCATGATGACATCTGCCCTAACCCTCCAATAGGTAAACCGATCTATCACTAACACAAAAAAATATTATAAGTAAATGCAGAAGAAATTAACAATAAGATATTTACTCTTAAATCCAAAATATTTCATAAATGGGATACAAAAAGGGAAAGAAACCATCCTAAGACTAAGTGTCACCAGTACAAGAGCTTACTAAATACAGAATACCATGTTTATTACAACAATTGTCTAAGAAATAGAAAAGATATAATCAGAAGATAGATGAAGTTAGGCCCAGACTACGGATGTAAGGAGCTCACCACAACTTTGAATCAAACAACCTCGAACAACGAAAATCAACATAGACCATTATCACCAAGATATGGGGACAACAACACAAATGCCCCTCAAAGGGAGTGTCTTTGCATTTTTGCCCCCCATAAGAAAAGTCTTACAAAAATAGTCTTCCTTATTTTTATGTATAGAACAACTACTTTTTTGCCCCTCTATACCTCAAATATTTTTAAACAACTCTCCATACTCATTTGCCTCTCAACTTTTATATTTTTTTTCTTTTATCTTTTTTCCCCCCTTTTTTCTCAACCTTTATTTTTCTTTTATTTTTTGTTTTATTCTTTCTTCTACGTTTTTTTCTTTTTTCTCAATCTTTATTTTTTTTCTTTTCTCCTCTCAATTCTATTTTTTTTCTCCTTTTTTTTCTCAACCTTTATTTTTTCATTTATTTTTTATTTTATCTTTTTTTTCTTCGTTTTTTCCTTTTTTTCTCAATCTTTATTTTTTTTCTCTCAACTTCTATTTTTTTTTTAATTTTTAATTTTTCTTTTCTTTTTTTTAAAATCATTTTTCTCAACCTTTATGGTAGAACCCACCGGTGGCCCCCTAATGTTGGCATGACTTTTAATATAGACACCTCAACTAAGGGTTGTTCATTTTAAACACCTCATGTAAGAGTTTGTTGTGTCATTATGACACTTTTTTGACAATCAACAACAAATATAAAGAGAGTGTAATACACTCGCGATGATGTGAATAAACAACCAATTAAATAATTACACGTGGTATTTTAATTTAAAAAATAACACGTGACATAAAAAAATAAAATTTGAAGAACATCTCCCCCCCATCCGCTCATCTTCTCCGACACACCCAGCCCCCCTCACCCTCTCCACGATCATCTTTCTCCAATACACCCCATAATCCCCCCCCCCTCCCCCCTCCCTTCTTCCTCATTCCTTCCACTTTCCCAGCAGTTTTCAGAAAATTACTGTGCTTCTTGAGAGTGCTTTGGGGTTATAGAATAAAGAAAAAGTAATCCAACCTTTATTCATTCCGCCCCAATTTCACCTTCTCTTTCTTTTGTTTCTGCTGCCCTTTGATTTCTCCTCACTGGATGGTTCTTAAACCCCTTTTTCTTTAAACCCTTAGCAATTGCAATTTTTATATTATGGTTTTTTTGGGGCCTTAAAAGCCATTTTTGTTTGTGAAAATTCTGGGGGGAGGGGGTGCAAAATTGCTCCAGAGAAATTTTTGTAATTTGTGAAGTCGATGATGAAAGCAAAGAGGGAGTAGCCATGATTGCAGAGTGCATCTGCAGCAGCATGGCGGCAGAGGAAGGTGGAGATGGTGGGTGGGGGTGGAGGAAATGTTGGAAGGAGAGAGAAGGAAGAAGAAGAATTTAAAAAAATAAAAAAAATTGTAAAATTTAAGCCTTTCATGCGCTCAAAGTTAGTGCAACACTCACAATGTGCCAAGTCAGCAAAAAGTGTTAAAATGACACAGCGGACCCCTACTTGAGGTGTTTAAAATGAACAACCCTTAGTTGAGGTGTCTAAGTTAAAAATTGTGTCAACTTTAGGGGGCCGCTGATGGGTTCTGCCTTATTTTTTTTTATGAGATGTTCTATAACTCTTGCTTTAGAGGCAAGACTTAGCCCAAAGACTTCCAAACAACAAATTACGCCCCATGAGCAAGACTTGACACTAGTACATTGTATTTTGATTTATGAGATGTTTTATAACACCTACCTCAGAGGCAAGACTTAGCCCAAGGACCTCTCAAAAAATACAAGTTACGCCCCATGAGCAAGAGTTCACACTACTTCATTGTGTCTTAATTTATGAGATACTCTATAACTCTTGCCTTAGAGGCAAGACTTAGCTCAAGGATTTTCAAACAAAAAGTTATGCCCCACGAGCAAGACTTGACACTACCTCATTGTGTCTTGATTTATGAGACATTCTATAACTCTTGCCTTAGAGACAAGATTTAGCCCAATGACTTTCAAATAACAAGTTACGCCCCATGGGCAAGAGTTGACACTACCACATTGTGCTTGATTTATGAGATGCTCTATAACGCTTGTCTGAGAGGCAAGACTTAGCCCAAGGACTTTCAAATAACAAGTTATGCCCCATGGGCAAGAGTTGACACTACCACATTATGTCTTGATTTATGCGATGCTCTATAACTCTTGCCTTAGAGGCAAGACTTAGCTCAAAGACTTTCAAACAACAAGTTACACCTCATGGGCAAGAGTTGAGAGTAGCACATTTATCCATAAGGTAAAAGACCCAAATATTAAATTTCATCAAAAACAGAATTCAGATCGACCCTCAAATCATCAAAATATGATTTCTTAACTTCTAACCTAAAAATCTCTAATTTTCATATTTATACGCGGTTTAAAATTATGAAATAATCAACAAATAAGTAAATTTATGCCAAAATAGGTTTACCCACACTATAAGGACCTTAAGCACCAAAAATCAAGGAATATCCATCAAAAATCGATCCTCAAACCAAGGATTTTCAATTTCTTATCTCCGGGCTCAAAATCTTAATATTATAAATGAAAACATGAAAACACCATGGGAATTCTTGAAAAATGAATAAAATAAAGATAAAATAATGTATCCAATATTTATATGAGAAAAACGCATTGGGAATCGCCTCAATCAGAGTTTCCTAACTATCAAACTGTGAAAAATACTAGATTCCCAAAATATATTATTTTTATAAAATCGTTGAAACTTTTAGTGTCAACCCTTTGCATTCGGAACAAAAGGTCCATGTTTGCGACACCTTTAGTGGCGAATCTTTGCGTTCACGACCAAATCCTTTCAATCGTGACCCTAGGTGCACTAGCAATAACTATTCGCGCTAAAATGACCATATCTCCTTCATACAAACTCAAAATGCAATGATTCTGAAATCTCGATACGAATCTAATAGTTTAATAAAAACACGATTTAGAGCGTATTTGCTTTAGGTGGCACCATTAAATCTCAAAAATGTCAAATCACCAAATTTCAAACAACTACCCAAAACTCATTCGAGACCCCCGGACGCAAACTAATAGTGCAAATCAATCATAAAATATATTCCGGGCCTGTTGGAATTATCAAATCACCCATCTGAGATTATTTTGACAAAATCTTGATCGTGATTAACTCTAAGCTTTCTTAAATCTCAAAAATTTGACCAAAGGCCCAAATCATTCTCAAACACCTTGGAATTTGTACCAACCATCCAACTAAGTCAAAAATCATCTTGCGAATCTATGAAACAGTCAGACTTTGAATTCTAGCTTGTTATCCTAGAATATTGACTTTGGTGAAACTTCTCAAATTTCAAACCTTCAAAATTTAAAATCTCACTCAATCCTCATCCGATCACCTCCGAAATCGTTCCATAATAAAGCTAGGGAAAGATTCAAACTGGAAAAATGGATTTAAAAGAACAAAATAAGAATGCGGGTAGTTACAATTGGTATGTGATACATTTTTATACCTAGCAAATATGCAATATTTTCAGTATTTATTGTACTATAACACTTGCTCTCACTGCATGTTCTATCCATATGATATGTGCATAATAAAATGTGGGTAATTACATATACAGTTCATTTATATTATTATGATACTGTCAAATATTTAAAATGATATTAGTATAAAATTAATTATTTAAACGTTGAAATTTTAATTACTCTATCTTGATTAAAATGTTCTTTTAGTGTAATTTATTAATGAAGAGAATTGTTCGTACTATCTTTGGATATTTTTACACGTGTAAGATGTTAGTATGATACAATTAAGATGTTTCTTGAAAATTCAAAGTTCTAATTTTCTATTATATGAGCTAGTATATGTAAGTCGAAGTTAAACAAACTATGATTTCAATTTATCGTACCGCTAAATACCGAAACCAAACTTTGAATTGTACTGAATTAATTTGATATAGTAATAATATAATATATATTTTTGAAAATCAAAAATTGAAATTATCGAACTAAAATTTTCAAAACTGTATCATACCCACCCCTAATTTATTGTAGAGAATACAAAAAGTCCGATTCTATATTTAAGTTGATTCGTGATTTAATATTTCTATTAAAATAAAAGAAAGTAACATACGACATTTTGACTTTTATCGAATACTCTAATGAAACGTCAATTATGAAAATAAAAATAGTGAAATAACTTAATGAGAAGTTGTTCTACTTCTCTATAGAAAATAATAATTAATGTATATATGTCGATTGTAATAATTGTGATATGTTTAAAAAGAGAGAAGAGGTTGTGTTATATTGGATGAATTGAGTTATGACTCATTATTTAATTTATCTTGGTTCAATTCATCTTGACCCAATACATAACTAGAAAATAGGTCTTTAGCGTGCAAAACTTGGTCTCGAAAAGATCAAAGTTGGTAACTAAGTCAATAACGACTGGAAAAAATTCAGTCGTCATCGGTCAATAAAAGCCTCGACATCGAACGTTAACGACTGGATTGAAAATTTGATAGTTAAAGGTCTTTTAATAATGAGATAAATTCCAATTGTTATAACTCTTTTTTAGCGACAAGATTTTTTCTTTGCTAATTTGTTATGCGGTCATTAATAATCTTTGATGATAATAACTAATTTTTGTCGTCATAAGTGAGTTTAGCAACCAAATTTTCTTTCTTAATTGTACGTTACTTTTAATGGACAAGTTTTTTCGTCGCTAGTGCCCATTTAACTATTTGAGAACATGTCATTAAAGACCATATTTTCTTTCGCTAAAATGAAATTTTGATAAATAATTACAAAAAAATTATATTACATAAATAGTAATATCTACTATCTCATATGCTTTTGCACACACCCAAACACATTCAATAGTAAATCAATAATTGATATTCATACAAAATTTCTGTAACAACCGGGTCCGTCGTTACGGGTAGTCCAATCGTGCCAAGTTTTAGAGTTAGAAAACTCCGGGTTTGGGACTTTGAAATTCTGGGCTAGGCTAGCCTCGGTCAGTTTTGGAGCGAGATAGAGTCTAGGGAAATCCGGGTAAGGATTGGTCTATGTATCTTATTTTGAGCTAGTTTTTCACGTAGCCAAGACATAAAGGAGTTCGGGGGACTTTTCGGAATCAAGTTTGGGTTAGTAGAACTTCCGGAATCGCGTTTGATGTGAAGGGGTTGTTTCGGGTCGTCGGGGAAAGCAGGTGTGTTGTAAAATGGCCAAAACTGAGAAATTTCTGGACATTCTATCCGTGACGAGCGCAACGGTCCGCCGTAGCGACCTCCGCTATAGCGGTGGAAAATACCGCTATAGCGATGGTCAAGGCGGTCAACACCCACTTAAGACCGCTATAGCGGAAGTCGTCCGCTATAGTGGGACCGCTATAGCGGAGCAGGGACC
Source organism: Jaltomata sinuosa (assembly GCA_003996215.1). Taxonomy (NCBI): domain Eukaryota; kingdom Viridiplantae; phylum Streptophyta; class Magnoliopsida; order Solanales; family Solanaceae; genus Jaltomata; species Jaltomata sinuosa. The sequence goes on along the minus strand of QJPP01003641.1, from coordinate 75,281 downwards.
ACTATAGCATGCCGACGGGTTTTTAATGCAGAAACTTCCCCAAAACAGTTCAGTTTTCTACAATTCGTTTGGGAGAAGAACTAGGGCGATTTCAGGCGATTTTCCTCCTTTTTCCTTCGAATTTCTTCCCTAAGGTAAGGTTTCTACTCCCCAATCTTTGTACTACATTTCCTATACAGTAGAATTGCTAGGAGGAAACTTGGAAAAAGGTTGGAATAACCTAGGAATGGTAGAATCCGGAGAGGGAAGGGGATTCCAAGCATGAATGTTCTTGGGCATCGTTAAAAGTTTGTTATTATGATCATAGGTTATTAAATTCTCTATTTTTATCCGTAAAAATAATAGAAGTAGGTGATTTAACGGTGGAAAAGCCCGAGAAAAGGGTGGGATGATCATGGGTGGCCTGGGGTTTGGGAATTTGGTGTAATCAGGTATCGTGCTGGCCTTGTGTGTTAATTGTACGTACTTGTGTGTTATTTTAGACCAAGAATGAGAAAGGAATCCGGAACACGAACTCGGGTTGAATAGAGCTTGGATCATTTCGAGGTAGGTGATGGCTTACGATTTTTGTGAATGTTGTATATTCTTGTACTCATATCTAAGTGATTGTATGAATTACATTGCTTAGGGAAGTTGTGTAGAATGTCTAAGGTTCCTACTTTACAGTCTGTGATTTGAACGGTATTTGCTTGTTGGTTTACAAGTTGTTTGCTCATGCATTTGACTGTGCATTATTGACATTCGATTGGCTCGGGTACCACACCTGGTACGAGTATAACAAATGGTTGGCATGGGTACCACGCTTGGTACAAGAATACTAACGGTTGGCACGGGTACCACGCATGGTACGGGTTTACTTTTGTTGCATGATTGCATTTTTATTGTTGTGTTGCATTGATTGATATTGGTTCCGTAAGTGGACCGGGCTGCTTATTGAAATGTGTTATTGGTTTAATCGCCGTTGAGATGCCGGGAAAATTCTGTAGAACTGATGTGTTGGTCTTGGTTTAGGCCGTGTTGTTCATTGATTATTGTGTTATCTAGAGGGGATCCCAGGGTGGGTCTGGGCTAGACGGAAAGGTATAGTTATTGGTATATGGTTGTGGCTCAGAGTATAGGTGGTGGATTCATGCAGAAACAAGCTAAGTTGAGACTGGTAGTCTAGGTGTGTCTGTTGATATTGTTGCATGTTTTTCATACCAATTACTTGATATTGTCGTACTGTTAATATACTATTTATCTAAAAACTGGATGATGATCCTACCAGTACACAGTGGTGGTGTACTGATACTGCACTTGCTTTTCTTTTGGTGAGTACAGAAAATCTTCCAGCGGCTGAGACGCGACCTCATCTTTAGCACCGACGATTTCTGACTTCAAGGGTGAGCTGTTTGATCAATCTACCTTGGGATTATCTTTAGAGTTGTAGTCCACTTGTCTCAGACTTGAAACTATTTCCGTATTTTCCTTTGGGGTTGCATCCCCGTATTCTAGATATTGGTAGTGATGTTTGGTACAACGACTTTTAGTTTCTAGAAGGGATTTTTCGCAGGATATATTAAAGGTTAGTTTTTGCATTGTTTAATTGCTAGTTTATTTTCTGTTTGCTAGTTTTAGGCGGTTAGTCTAGGCAAGGGGTTGAACTCTACTGGTTTGCTCATCCGGGGGTTGGGAGGGTTCCACTCATGATGGTCTGGGTCGTGACAAAGATGGTATCAGAGCCTAGGTTCGTTGATCTTGTCGTACCAAACATGTCTAGTAGAGTCTTGCGAAACGGTGCGGAGACGTCCGTACTTTTCTTCGAGAGGCTTTGGGGCTTTAAGAAAAACTATCTCTTCCTTCTTTACTTCGTGCTATAACTTGATTCTAATTGGTATCTGGTGATACAAATTGATATCTAACCTCATTCACTCTTCTGTACGTAGATGGTTACTACAAGGAACAATGGAGCAAGGCCAGCGGTCCCAGCAGCGGGCCCGGTAGTTCGTGGCAGAGGTAGGGGAAGGGGCAGGGGACGAGCTAGAGCCGCACCCGCTAGGGGTGGAGCTCAAGCTGCTACCAAATTTCATGAAGCAACCCTTCCCCCACCTCAGGATCTTGTGGCGGAAGAGATGGAAGTGATTGTGGAGGATGAAGGGGCAAAAGCGGAGGCGGCACCAGTTGGGGATGCAGGCCTTCCTACTATGACACTGGAAGCTTTTAAGCAGGCGTGGGATATTCTGAGTGGGTTGGTTGGTGCTGGAGTCATACCCACAGCTTATGCAAATCAGGCCTTGGATACTCAACCAGCGGTAACTACAACGCCTAGGATGGACACAACTTTGGGGACGAATGATCTCTTCAGGCCAATGCTAGGCCCAGTGATGACAGGGAATGAGCATGAGACACTGATTAAGTTCCTTAAGCTGAAACCTCCGAAGTTTCAGGGTACAGATAAGGAGGATGCCTATGAGTTCATCCTGGATTGCCATAAGAGGTTGCACAAGTTGGGTATTGTACGCCAGCATGGGGTTGAGTTTGTCACTTTTCAGCTACAGGGTGATGCCAAGCAGTGGTGGAGGTCTCATGTTGAGTATCGGTCTTCTGTTCTACCTCCACTGACTTGGGAGCAGTTCCATGCCTTGTTCTTGGAGAAGTACGTCCCCCGTACCTTGAGGGATCGGAAGAAAGATGAGTTCTTGAACTTGGAGTAGGGAAGCATTCACTCTCGGCTTATGAGGCTAAGTTCCATGAGTTGTTTCATTTTGCTACATAGATGTTGGGGTCCGAGGAGGAACGGGTCCGGTTGTTTGTCAAGGGTCTGAATAGTGAACTGCAGGTACTGTCAGTGCATATGACTTCTTCAGGAAAGGGCTTTGATGATGTGGTGGACTATATGAAGAAGATAGAGGGAGTTAGGCAAGCGGGGCAGGCTAAGGCTTTAGCAAAGAAGCCCCGGAATGAGGGAAATTTTGGTGGTTCATACTCCAGGGGCCAGCATCAACAGGCTTACCCGGCCCGTCCTATTCAGTCAGCTCTGCCAGCTACTACAGGTGGTCGTCAGGGAGCTCAGTCTTCAGCTCCTAGAGCCCAGGGAGCGTCTTATACATCAGCTAGCAGACCTACTCTTGACCGTGGTTACTTCCATTGTGGTGAGCTGGGACACTTTAAGAGGGAGTGACCACATAGGCAGACAGGTAATCAGGGTCAGTAGCAGACTAGAGCAGTGGTTCCGGCAGGCAGAGGCGGTAATGCTAGAGGTTATCCACAGGGTGGGCGAGGTAATTTTCAGGGAGGCCGGGGAGACAGGGGGAACGACCGTGCAGGTAGGGGTGCGACATAGCCGGCCTGAGAAGTGGCCCAGATTGATGATCGGGCTCATTGCTATGCTTTTCCAGGGAAGACCGAGGTGGAAGCCTCAGATGCGGTGATCACAGGTACCATTCTTGTCTGCGATAGAATTGGTTCAGTATTATTTGACCCAGGCTCTACATATTCTTATGCTTCTGTGAATTTTGCTTTGGGGCTGGATTTGATTTGTGATATCCTTGATTCCCCTATCCATTTTTCTACCCCGGTCGGAGAGTCTGTGATTGTGACTCATATATATCGTGACTGTTCTGTTGTGTTTGTGAGGTTGCATACTTGGGTAGACTTGGTAATTCTGGATATGACTGATTTTGATATTATCTTGGGTATGACCTGGCTATCTCCTTATCATGCTGTGTTGAACTGTAACACCAAGACTGTGGCTTTAGAGATTCCGAGTAAGGATAGACTAGAGTAGGAGGGTGTGTACAGGCCTAAGCCAGTTAAGGTAATATCATTTGTTCGAGCTAGAAAGCTAGTGGAGAGTGGGTGTCTAGCCTTCTTGGCTCATCTCCAGGATAATAGTGTGGAGTCCCTGCCTATTAAGTCAGTTCCAGTGGTTTTCGGATTTTTAGAGGTGTTTCCAGCGGACTTGCCTGGTATGCCTCCGGACAGGGATATAGATTTTTGTATTGATTTAGAGCCAGCCACTCATCCTATTTCCGTTCCTCCGTATCGTATGGCTCCGGAAGAGTTAAGGGAACTTAAGACTCAGCTGCAGGAACTCCTAGATAAGGGATTTATATGTCCCAGTGCTTCACCTAGGAGTGCTCCAGTTTTATTTGTAAAGAAGAAGGATGGTAGTATGCATATGTGCATAGATGATAGGCAGTTGAACAAGGTGACCATCCGGAATAAGTACCCTCTACCCCGTATAGATGATTTGTTTGACCAGCTTCAGGGTGCATCAATGTTCTCAAAAATCGACTTGAGATCAGGGTACCATCAGGTAAAGATTAGGCCTGAGGACATTTTGAAAACTTCTTTTCAGACTCGGTATAGACATTACGAGTTTCTCGTAATGTCGTTTGGTTTGACCAATGCGCCGACAACATTCATGAGTTTGATGAATAGGGTGTTTAAGTCCTACTTGGATTCCTTCATTATCGTGTTCATCGATGATATTTTGATCTACTCTAATAGTAGGGAGGAGCATGCTAATCACCTTCGTATTGTGTTGGATACCTTGAGACACCAAAAGCTTTATGCAAAATTCACTAAGTGTGAGTTTTGGTTGAGTTCCTTGGCATTCTTGGGGCATGTAGTGTCAGAAAGGGGAGTGATGGTGGATCCCCATAAAATTGAGGCAGTCAAGAATTGGGTTCGACCTAGCTCTGTGACAGAGGTGAGGAGTTTTGTTGGGCTCGCGGGGTACTACCGGAGGTTTGTTAAGAATTTTGTTTCTATTGCTACTCACCTGACCAGGCTGGCACAGAAAGATGTACCATTCGTATGGTCCAACAAGTGCGAGGAGAGCTTCCAAAGGCTCAAGACACTTCGGACCACGGCTCCTATATTGTCCTTGTCGGTTGAAGGTAAAGACTTTGTTGTTTACTATGATGCTTCACATTTTGGTTTGGGTGCTGTGTTGATGCATGATAGGAATGTGATAGCCTATGCATCCAAGCAGTTGAAGGTGCATGAGAGGAATTACCCAACTCACGACTTAGAGTTGGCGGCGGTGGTTTTCGCATTAAAAATTTGGAGACACTACCTTTATGGTGTCAAGTGTGAGGTGTTCACAGATCATCATAGTCTGCAACACGTATTCACTCAGAAGGATTTGAATTTGAGGCAGAGAAGGTAGAGGGAGCTATTGAAGGACTATGATGTGACCATTCAGTACCATCCGGGTAAGGCTAATGTGGTGGCAGCCGCATTAAGCTAGAAAACTGTTAGCATGGGTAGCTTGACTTGTTTGGGGGTGTCCAAACGACCACTAGCTAAGGAAATTCAGACTTTGGAGGCCAAGTCCATGCACTTGGGTGTTTCAGATCAAGGTGGGTTGTTGAAAAACATTGAGGTCAAGGCCACCTTCATAGAGGAAATAAAGGCAAAACAATTTTAGGATCCGAAACTGAGTAAGTTGCGAGGTAAGGTAATATCCAGGGAGTCCAGAGATGTCATGTTAGACTTTGGTGAAGTGTTGCATTTCAGGGAGAGGATTTTTGTTCCTCGGGTGGACGATATGATTCAAAAAATCTTGGCAGAAGCTCATGATTCGCGGTACTCAATTCATTGGTGTGAATAAAATGTACAGGAACTTGAGGCAGCGTTACTGGTGGCCCGGAATAAAAAGGGACATAGTTGATTTTGTGTCCAAATGTCAGAACTGCCAGCAGGTAAAGTACGAACATCAGAGACCTGCAGGACTACTTCAGAGAATGCCAATTCCAGAGTGGAAGTGGGAAAGGATAGCCATGGATTTCGTGGTGGGTCTTCCCAAGACATCGGGGAAGTACAACTAAATTTGGGTCATTGTTGACAGGCTGACCAAGTCCACTCATTTCATTCCGTTCAGGGTAGATTACAATTTGCAGCAATTGGCTAAGATCGACGTGAAGGAGATTGTGAGACTGCATGGGGTACCACTGTCCATCATTTCAGACAGGGGTATGAAGTTTACTTCTAAGTTCTGGGGCAAGTTACATGAAGAGTTGGGTACAAAACTCACTTTTAGCACAACTTTCCATCCTTAGACTGATGGTCAGTCAGAAAGGACGATCCAGGTATTGAAGGACATGCTGAGAGCATGTGTGATGGACTTCGAGGGTCATTGGGACCAGTTTATACCGTTGTGTGAATTCCCGTACAACAATAACTACCACTCCAGTATTGACATAGCACCATTTGAGGCATTGTCTGAGAGGAACTGCAGATCACCGGTTGGGTGGTTTGAGGAAGGCGATGTAAATCCTCTGGGCGTAGACTTAGTGAAGAAAGTGCAGGAAACGGTAAGGGACATTCAGACCAAGATGCTGGCTGCTCAAAGCAGGCATAAGGAGTATGCAGATCGCAAGGTCTGGGACATGGACTTTTAGGCTGGTGAACAGGTATTATTGAAGGTGTCACCAATGAAAGGGGTTATGCGGTTTGGTAAGAAGGGAAATCTTAGCCCTTGGTTTATCGGTCTGTTTAAAGTTCTTGAAATTATGGGGCCAGTGGCTTACAGGTTAGCACTGCCACCTAGTTTGTCAGACGTCCATCCGGTATTCTATGTATCCATGCTTAAGCGATACCATGGGGATGGGGATTACATCATCAAGTGGGATAAGGTACATTTCGATAAGGATCTGCATTATGAAGAGGAACCAGTTTTGATTCTTGCTCGGGATGTCCGGAGGATGAGGACAAAGGTGATTGACATGGTAAAGGTTCAGTGGAAGCATCTTCCGGTTGAGGAAGCCACTTGGGAAACTGAGAAGGACATGCGGGACAAGTACCCTCAACTGTTTGAGGATTCAGGTACTACACTTCCCTCCTTTTATTTCCGTAATTTTGGGTTTGATCATTCGGGGAAGAACGATGGGTAAATTGGTATCTGTTGTAACGACTGAGTCCGTCGTTATGGGTAGTCCAATCGTGCCAAGTTTTTAGATTTAGAAAACTCCGGGTTTGGAAGTTTGAAATTCTGGGCTAGGCTAGCCTCGGCCAGTTTTGGAGCGAGGTAGAGTCTAGGGAAATTCGGGTAAAGATTGATCTATGTATCTTGTTTTGAGATAGTTTTCCATGTAAACAAGACATAAAGGAGTCCGGGGGACTTTTCGGAATTGAGTTTGGGTAAGTAGAACTCTCAAAATTGCATTTGACGTGAAGGGGTTATTTCGGGTAGTCAGGGAAAGCAGGTGTGTTGTAAAATGGCCAAAACTGGGAAATTTTTGGATATTCTGTCCGTGACGAGCATAATGGGCCACCTTAGCGACCTTCTCTATAGCGGTGCAAAATACCACTATATCGGTGGTCAAGGCAGTCAACACCCACTTAAGACCGCTATAGCGGTAGTCGTCCGCTATAGAGGGACCACTATAGCGGAGTGGGAACTTCTATAGTGGGCCGACGGGTTTTTAATGCAGAAATTTCCCCAAAACAGTTCAGTTTTCTACAATTCGTTTGGGAGAAGAACTAAGGCGATTTCAGGCGATTTTCTTCCTTTTTCCTTCGAATTTCTTCCCTAAGGTAAGGTTTCTACTCCCCAATCTTTGTACTACATTTCCTATACAGTAGAATTGTTAGGAGGGAATTTGGGGAATGTTGGAATAACCTAGGAATGATAGAATCCCGGGAGGGAAGGGAATTCCAAGCATGAATGTTCTTAGGCATCATTAAAAGTATGTTATTATGATCATAGGTTGTTAAATTCTCTATTTTTATCCGTAAAAATGATAGAAGTAGGTGATTTAACGGTGGAAAAGCTCAGGAAAAGGGTGAGATGATCATGGGAGGCCTGGGGTTTGGGGATTTGGTGTAATCCGAGTATTGTGCAGGCCTTGTGTGTTAATTGTACGTACTTGTGTGTTATTTTAGACCAAGAACGAGAAAGGAATACGGAACACGGGAAAGCTCGGGTTGAATAGAGCTTCGATAATTTCGAGGTAGGTGATGACTTATGATTTCTGTGAATGTTGTATATTCTTGTACTCATATCTAAGTGATTGTATGAATTACATTGCTTAGGGAAGTTGTGTAGAATGTCTAAGGTTCCTACTTTACAGTCTGTGATTTGAATGGTATTTACTTGTTGGTTTACAAATTGTTTGTTCATGCATTTGACTGTGCATTATTGACATTCGGTTGGCTCGGGTACCACACCTGGTACGAGTATAACAAATGGTTGGCATGGGTACCACGCCTGGTACAGGAATACTAACGGTTGGCACGGGTACCACGCCTGGTACGGGTTTACTTTTGTTGCATCATTGCATTTTTATTGTTGTGTTGCATTGATTGATATTGGTTCTGTGAGTGGACCAGGCTGCTTATTGAAATGTGTTATTGGTTTGGTGGCCCTTGAGAGGCCGGGGAAATTCTATAGAACTGATGTGTTGGTCTTGGTTTGGGCCATGTTGTTCATTGATTATTGTGTTGTCTAGAGGGGATCCCAGGGTGGGTCCGGGCTAGAAGAAAAGCTACAGTTATTGGTATATGGTTGTGGCTCAGAGTATAGGTGGTGGATTCATGCGGGAACAAGTTAAGTTGAGACTGGTAGTCTACGTGTGTCTGTTGATATTGTTGCATATTTTCTATATCTATTACTTGATATTGTCGTACTCTTTATATACTGTTTATTTGAAAATTGGCTGATGATCCTATCAGTACACAGTGGTGGTGTACTGATACTGCACTTGCTTTTCTTTTGGTGAGTACAGGAAATCTTTCAGCGGCTGAGACGCGATCTCATCTTTAGCACCGACGATTTCTGACTTCAAAGGTGAGCTGTTTGATCAAGCTACCTTGTGCTTATCTTTAGAGTTGCAGTCCACTTGTCTCAAACTTGAAACTATTTCCGTATTTTTCTTGGGGTTGCATCCCCGTATTTTAGATATTGGTAGTGATATTTGGTACAACGACTTTCAATTCCGAGGAGGGATTTTCCGCAGGATATATTAAAGCTTAGTTTTTGCATTGTTTAATTGCTAGTTTATTTTCTGTTTGTTGATTTTAGGCGGTTAGTTTAGGCAAGGGGTTGAACTCTACTGGTTCGCTCATCCGGAGGTTGGGTGGGTGCAACTCACGACTGTCTGGGTCATGACAATTTCAATGTTAATATAAAAAACTAAAGCATAACATTATCAAAAAATATATTCAATCAAATTATATGACATCATTTTTGTCAATTTCTAATATGAGAAAATAAAATTACAACATATGTACATAAGATATTGTCTTGAAATCACCTTTTAAAAAAAGAAAAACATCACTTGTATGTTTGCTTTCTCTGAATTTTTTCTGAGGATAAGTTCTTCAAACTTCAAATTTCAATTTGTTAAAAGAACAAGTATATGTCATTTTAGTATCTAAGAATAAACCATTAAATAAGAAAAAAGACCTCAAACATGTTATTATTTCTAAAATTCATTTGAAAGATGAATTAATTGAATTTATAGAATTTCTATTCAAAATTTCTGAGACACATCACAGTATCAAGTTTACCAAGAGATCTACTCAAATATATATATTTGAAGAATATTTACATATAATTTGGGTTGCACATTGACAATTATGACAGGTCACCTATGCTTTCATTTATTTTCAATCTCACTGGCAAAAAAGTAAAAGACAAATAAATATTGAATTGGACTCAACCAATTAAAGTTCTTCAATTCAGCTTCTCCTGCACCTTGGATGGATCAAATTTCAAAAAAATTAATGAGAATGAAGCAGAGGAACCAAAAAATATATGAACATGTAAATGTAATCTACAACAAAGAATTTGGTGAAAATGTGGTCCCTCATTGCCTTTTTTATACGTGTCTTCTATTGATTTCAACTTCATTATTAATGCAAATAGAAGAGCATATCAAAAACTTTAAAGGAGGCGTACTAATAATATTGAGTTTACATATAATTTTATATGCACATGATGCATATGCTTCATACCTGGCAGGCGTGCCATTCTGATTCGTTCTGGGCAGGTGTGCCACTCCAATTCACACCGGGTAGGCGTGCCACTCCGATTCAAATGAAATATAATTCATGATGTACACATTTAAAGGCAATGCATTCATATAGTAATTTTATTTCACTATCATTTCAAGTTTTCTTATCAACATCTTATTTCAGCCCAAAACATAACTAGAATATCAATTTTCACAAAATATCATCATAATTCGACTCCAAATCATTAAAGGAGAGTAAATTCATCAACTATCATGCTCATGGATCAAATAAGTCACGAACCACATAAATTATATAAGACAAAGAATCAATCTAAACAAGTTAAACAATCACATAAACTCATATCCTGGCACGAGTAACCATATAGATACTCGTCATCTCACCTAAACGAGTTCTCCACTACTTATTTTCAAAATTATATAATCATTTAACACACTAACACTTTAAAAAAAAGTCAAGAAAGTCTCCATTTGTCTTAATTGAAGGCCGACAAGCTAAATAATAGATTTACCCTTCCTTAAAGCCTCCGAAAGAATCCAATCTAATCAAATATGTAATTAACATAAGTAAACGAATCCGTAGACACCTTTATTGCCATGCTTCTATTTCGAGTATAATAAGTCAACCCAAAAGTTAACCTCGAGCCCACATGTCAAAACTGGAATTTGTTTTAAAATTTATGTTACCCATAATGTAAGAAACTCAATATCGAAAATCAAGCTCATATTGACCTTCAAAAATCATCAAAATATGATTCCATAACTTTAGCCCAAAAATCCTCAAATTTGCCAATTTAAAATAGTGACCTAAAGGTGAAATCATCAATAGAATATTGGAGAATGCATAAAGAAAGGTTAAGAATAATACCCAATGAAGAAATCTTGAAAAACCTCTTTTGAATTTCCCAAAAATGCTTCCCAAACCTCCCAAAACCGAGTTATAGAGTTTATGTTCAAAATTGAATTTTAAATTCTGTCAAATTATATTTGTTCATCACATATGTAGACCCTCTACGCGATTGGGAGACTGACCAACTTGGACCCTTCATGATAGAGATGGTCCAATCGCATTCTCAAAGACCAAAGCTACCCTAACCCATATCCACTAACATTTCCCTTTGCGATCGCAGTTACCACTTCTCAATCGCAATGACCCTCTCAGCTCCTTCTTAATGATCGCGAGAATTGTTTTGCAAATGTGAAGAAGGATGACACATGTACCAAAAAATAACAACATCATCAATAAGAACCAACTTTCAAAATCTCGAATGGGTCCTTGGGATTCATTCAGAACCCCGTGAATACAAACCAAATATGCTATTAGACTGAAAATAATATTTTGTACTTGTTAGAACAATCAAAACACCGATCTAAGGTCGCTTTATCAAATATTGACCAAACTCAACTCTTAAGTTAAAATTTTTAAATTTCTATCCAACGAATCAAAATCCATTTGAATGCCTTGTGACCCAAACCACAAAAATCACCCTCCAAAGCTAAGGGAATTATTGAAATTCCATTCTGAGCTCATCTATGTCAAATATTGACTTTGGTCAACTATTTCAACTTTTCAACCTTCCAAAATGAAAAAAATCCTCCAAATTCTGTCCAACCACCTCAAGAAATATGCACCCACTCCCATAGACAAAAAATACCACAATGCAACTATGAAAATGGAAAAAATAGTCAAAACAAGCAAAAATCACAAAATAATTATGAGGATTGTTATATCATCCACCACTATAGCACACGTTCTTTCTTGAATGTAAGGAAAAGTTAGATACCTAAATTGCCAGAAAGATGGGATGTTTGCTCAACATGTCCAACTCGGTCTCCCAAGTAGCCTCCTCAGCTGGATGATGCCTCCACTAAACCTTCACAGAAGCAATTTCCTTGGACCTTAATTTTTGAATCTGCCTATCTAATATAGCTATAAGCTCCTCTTCAAAAGTCAGACTTTGATCCAAATCCACTGAATCTCACCAAATCATATGAGAACCATTAGAATGATACTTCATCAATATCGACACATGGAAAATAGGATGTATAGTTGAAAGACCCAGAGGTAAGGTGATGTGTCATGATTTTATGGAACTTTCAATACTTAAAAATAGAAATATTATACGTTCTTTAGCACTTTGTTAGTAGTTATGATGCATTTTTGTGAGTTGTGCAGGAAAATAGGGTTTACAATCAAAGAGCTAGAGTTTGTGCTAAAAATTGTCTGAGTCAGGAATTACGGGTGGAATGACGATCCATGGTTTAAGACCAAAGAACCGTGTTGTGAGTCGTAAACTGGGATCTTCAAGTGTGCAATGTAGGGCTAAATCCATGAGTCAGTCTATCAGATGTAGTTCCAAATAATGACCAGTCCTGTGAGCCATAGATCTGATCTCCTGTAGATATGCAATAATGGAGGATGTGACCAAGATTTAGATGAATGATCATAGTCTCATACCACGTACCCATTCTAAGACCCATAGTTCCACAATCAGAGCAAATGCAATTTTGGGGTCCTGAACCACGGGTCAGTTGACTGATCATAGATTGATTCCCCGACCAGTGGTTCCATCAGTGGAATTTTGCGCCAATAATGTTGACTCAACCAGACTATGTTTGACTCCAGAGGATAACGAACTTACATTCAAAATGATGCGTCGTGGACCTATCCGTGATCACTGCCATGACTATATATTCCTAGTCAACTTAAGATAGGATTTATTGTTTATTAATACTTTTCTGAGGTTTTATTTTGAATGTTACACATTATATATTGTCTCTTACGACTTAGAAACTTTGAGTATTACATTATTCTTGGTTTTGAGAGATTAATTCATCCATTGATTCTTGGTTATTGATTCTTCTTTGATAATTCAATATTTTGGATTTCCTTTATCCATCTCATAAGTATATGAGTATGAATTCTTCATCAAATTATGATTCTTTTTTTTATGAACATAAGTAGCTAAATCCACAACTAGGATTGTGGGAACCATGACAGATTAAAAAAAGTAGGCAAAGTACTTAGTGATTCTAGTATGATGTTTATGCTTGCATTGTTCTTCCTTTCATATTGATTGCTTTCTATCGGTTACAAACATTAGAACTCGCTTTATTCTTACTTGCTAGACCAAAGAGGTAACAAATGGGAAACAAGATTAACAACAGAGACTCAAGGCTATCAACCCCCACTTAATAGCTTGACCTTGTCCGGGAATAGCTAATTTGGGATCAAAGGTAAAGGTTAGTAAAGAATATACTCGTAGACAAACCAAGTTTCATGGTGAAATTATTCTATCTAGGGGACCAACCATTTATTTGAACATAACTTACCGATCTTGCATGCTAAGAACTAGAATAGATCTCTAGTACGATGCCTTTGAGTTATGAAATCATAGAGAACACAATCCTAGCCAACTCTATCATTGATCAACAACAAAATTGATACTTGTTGTGACTTGATTACTTACAATTTGCAAACAGTAGTTGTTACATAAGTTCCCCCCCTTTTGGTAATAAAAGACTAAGAGCACGAATAACCACATTGACCTAGGGCCTAGTCATATTCCTCGTGGGATCGACCCTAACCTAGATTAGGTTTTATAGTTGAACAACGATCGCTTTATAATTCTTTTCAGAGGTGTAATTTGAGCATATAAAATTTTGGTGCTGTTGCCAGGGAGTGCGGTTTAGGATTAGAGAAATTATGTTTATTTGACTGTTAGTCCTTATTTCCTGATTTACTTTTTCTGTTGTTTTTGTTTTGTTTCTAGGGTACACACATGTGTATGCCCAACACACAAAGTTAAGGCAATCCCCTGATTCCACTTGATCTTGAACTTCAAATAACTTTGAGAAAGATTGCCACAGATGGAGTTGTTGAAACTGTAGAACAGGCCACAACCAGAATATTGGCTAAAGAGCAGGAAAGGGCGCGCCAAGTGGAGGCATCTTGGCTAGAAGAAGATAAACAACAAGCTGCAGTAGAGGAGCAAGCAAGACAAAAAGATGCCCATCAGAATGCACTAAATGAGCAAGCTAGGTGAGATGTGGAATCACAACATAATGTGCACCACGATCAGGCCAGACAGAGAGGGGATAGGGGCCACCAACAATAGCAACCCCGATATATCCCTCATTATAATGTTACTGATGATGATACTGACCTGGATTATGTAGGAGCAACTGGTGCCATAGTGCCACCCCCATTGCTCGTTGGTCCAAATTTCGATACTACAAGCACCATGATCCAGTTGCTAAATATGAAGGGATTATTTACAGGCAAAGCCACCGACAATGCTAATTTTCATTTGATGAACTTTGTGGGGATTTTCAAAGCTTACAAGTTACCTGGGGTGACTCAGGATGCTATCAGACTACGACTATTTCTATTCTCTTTGAGAGGATAAGCAACTCTCTGGCTGGCAGAACTTCCACCTGATTTGATCACTACATGGAGGGAATTGAAGAGATGTTTCTTAGAGAGATTTTTCCTGCCATCCAAGATGTTGCAGATTTAGCTGGAAATTTATCACTTCAGCTAACTGAACACAGAGACACTATATGAGACATGGTTGAGGTTCAACAAGAAACTGAAGCAAGTGCCGAATCACAGGATACCAAATGACACTTTGTTGGAGATTTTCTACATGTCCTTGAATGCAAACACCAAGTTGGTAGTTGACACCATCATTGGAGGTGCATTCATGAAAAACACTTATATAGAGGAAACTGATATGATTGACAGAGTCACTAAGATAAACAAGGCTTGGCACATGGGATAATCTAAAGTTTCGAGTGGAACTTATGCTATTGGCAAGTCTATAGACTAGCATAAGATAGAAGAGGAGTTTGGTCAAGAGATAGTGTAGATGAAAACTGACATCAGCCTCATTGTAAAGAATGTCATGGGTATCGGGGCTGAAAAGTTAAATGCAGTTGGTTCGCATGGTAAAACACCGAGACATGAGGAATATGATTCGATGAGGAGGCAAACTATTTAAATGATCATGTGGAAAGTTTCTAGACCAATGACCAAGGGTCTAATCAAGACATTTGGTGCCAAGGTCAAGGGAATCAAGGTTGAAACTATAATAGAGACAACAACTACAACTGATCTAGGTACAAAGATAGGAGTAGAGGCCGAGATAGAGATGGTGATTGGAAGAAGAAGGACGGGTTTAAAAATGATAGAAATGATTTATACGTCCCACCTGGTAATCGCAAAAGGGATTCTAGTTTTTTGAGGATGCAAGATATGTTGGATAAGATGTTGAAAAAGGTGGAAACAACTGACGAGAGCCTTAAGGAGATTTGTGCAGATATATCAGGGATAAATTAAAAGGTTGAGTCGCATGCCACAACTATTAAGTAGATTAAGCAGTAGCTAGGATAAATGTCTACAGCCTTAAATCAATGCCAAAAGGGCACACTTCCAAGCAACATGTTCAAGAATCCAAAAACTGATAGGAAATACATGGCGGTGACTACTAAAAGTGGAAAGCAGACTGTTGACCCTCTTGTTCCTATAGTTGTTGATGATCCAGTCAAGCCTGAGAATGTTGATGCTAAAGAGTTAGTTGAATCTGAAGAACAAGTTGTTGATGAGAATCTGATTGAGAAGAAGCCTCCAATTAGTGAGAAGAAGTCTGTAGCTACTAAAGATAAGGAGAAGGAGGTCCCTCAGATCCTAACTCCTATGCCACGACCTCCTCCACATTTCCCACAGAGATTAATCAAGAAGACTGAAGAAGGAAAGTATCGCAAGTTCATCTCCATGTTGAAATAACTTTTCATGAACATCCCTTTGATCGAAGCACTGGAGCAAATGCCTGGTTATGCAAAGTTTATAAAGGATATTGTGACTAAGAAAAGGATCGTGAGCTTTGAGCATTTTGATAATTTGCACCATTGTAGTGTGATAACCTCCCGTACTCTTGTGCAGAAAAAATAAGATCCTGGAGTGTTCAATATTCTATGCACTATAGGGGCCTTCAACTTTGTAAAGGCCTTGTGTGAATTAGGTCCTAGCATTCATCTCATGCCGCTAGAAGTGTTCAAATAATTAGGCTTGAGAGACCTCAAATTGACGTTCTTGTTACGATCGTTTTCAAATAATTAAAAAGCTTCATGACTTTGGTAAAAATTCATTATATTTTAATTTTAATTTTAAAAGAGAGTTTAAAGAGAGAGTCACCACTTAATTTTAAGAAAATTACGAAATCTTTTTTCTAAAAGGTAATTTAAAGAAAAACCTTTTATTTGAAACCAGAGTCTAGGTAAGGGTTCAAATTAAATTTGAAAGAAGGTGTTAGGTACTTTCAAAAATCCACAAAGTGTGGTTCCGGCGGATTAAACTTATTTGGCTAATTTTGAAAATTCTTTATGTTATTTGGTAAAAATCCTTATTTTTTAAAAAAGAATAAAATTTATTTGATACTCAAACATTTAATTCATTCCAAATAATGAAAGGAACTAAATGTCAAAATCTAACATTAATTCTAACTTTAAACAATTTTATTCGAGTTAAGATTTTGAGTTAAATAGTTAACCTAATTTCCTAAACATGGATTTGAGCTACGTAATAACTATGAAGGGACATAAAGAAATCCTCAAGTTATTCTATCAGCTTGGTCGATTTGCCTAAATTAAATCAAATTTGATAAGTAGTAAAGGACAAGTCACTAATCATCCACACGAAATGAATGAAATAATTTGATAAACAAATCAAACTCTCTTGAGGATTCATCTAAGTTATTAAAATTGTTAGCATCCACAATAATAATATAACGATAAACACAAAGGGTACAAAACAATATCAAAATAAAACAAAGTATTCAAAAAAGCTATTAGGCTTTAGGCCTAAATTTAGCTATTCACAGTTGCAGCCATCTCGATTTGCAGCTGATATAACATACTCAGGCCTTTGACCCAAGTTTCTCTTGTTATTTCCTTTGCAAGCTGATGCCAGTCAAGTTCAAATAATTTGTCTCCCTGTTAAGCCATTGCATTTCAAGATTTTAGGCCTTAAGATTAGCTTCCCTCTTCAATGACTCGATAAAGGTTGACTCGAAGATGATCGGATGCAAGGGATTAGAGAGTCCACATGAACTCGTCGGGTTGTATGCATAGAAAGAGATAAAAGGAGAAGGATTAGTAATAGAAAAAAGAGATTAACACAAACTAATACCTAGTCAACAAAAAGTCACAAATATGATTACTAATTTAAAGACCATTTCGATAATCAACTTAAACTAACAGATGGCCATACAAACTAGATAATTTGGACAAGCTTCAATTATTATTAAGGGCCAGATTAATTTCTAGAAAACGCACAACCAAAGATCAATGGAGTTGCCAACAAATAAACACAGAGAGAATTTTCTAAACTCATTTTTGTTTCCATGTTATGCAAACTAGTACATCGCATATAATGAAAGGAAGCAAACATATAACAACTACCCAAAAACACTATACAAACAATACACTAAGCAAAGGTATCTTTATTTCATTTGAATAACTTTAAAGAAAAGAAACATAGGAGCAGGTCATTAGTAGTCATGGAGGAAAGGAATTGAACATGTATTTATACTTCTTATTATCACACAAAAGGAAAACTTCAGGGATCTATTCATGATTTGAATGTAGGAACTAGGATTAATTCATCAATAAACAGTAATAGCAAAGGAAGTAAATTGGACACAATTCATGAAAAATAGCTACTGAACTTGAGCGTTAATGCTAAACTTAGAATAAATTTGGAAACTTTAGGTCTAATATTCAAAGGATTCTTTTCAAGATATAAATTTTGCTTAGAGTTCGATTTTTCACTATTCAGACAACACTAATAGATTTATTTTAAGCCATTGGTAAGTAGTACCACTAATTATATTCCTATTTTTCGTACAGAGAATGATCAGGCATTTTAGACAGGGATGGATCGTGGAAGAATATAAGGAATTTCCTGATTCGAATTTACCCAGCCATAAATTTTTTTTACAAAATAAATAAAGGAAAACTAAAAAAAAGCATGTTGTCACGACCTGATTTCTCGATCATGATGGCACCTACAATCCCCCAGTAGGCGAACCAATCACCGTAGCCCAGAACGGTTAGTAATAGGCTACCTTCTAACAGTTTAAGCGAAACATTCGATACATAAGTGGAGGCAAGGGCATAATGAGAAGAAAATAGATACAAGAGAGATATAAACAAACGAAATCTAAACCAACCCAAAACCTGATATCAAGCGTATAAGAGTCGAACTATATCAGCAGTACAAAGGTCCAAAAGTCATATATACACAATGTCTCAAAAACTATACGAGTACAAAATACACCAAGGATAACTGAAGTCAAGCTCTAAACGCCAAGAGCTCACCCTCAGCCTGGATGATCCAAAAACTGCACCCCGTACGAGTCTCCGACGCACTAACAATGATGGCCCACACTAGGATCTGCATCAGAAGATGCAGAGGGTAGGGTAAGCACCAAATGCGAAGCATAAGGTACCCAGTAGGTATCATAGGCCGACTGGGCACATATAAAGTAAAAGAGCAATAGCAGGCACAGTAGGAACAAACAGTCACAAAATTTAACGATAAGCACACAGGAGCTAGCCAGAGGAAAGACAACAGAAACAACATATAAGGCTAGCATATAGAATATATACACACAACAGGCACAGGTGAAAGTATGGACGATGTACCTAGGATCCTCGCAAAATAGTATATATGTAAATAAGTTCTAACAATGGGCGGTATACTGGTAACCTCAAGTATAAGGAAATGGGAGAGAATAATAAAGGTAGACATGCTCGACATACAGGAGTTAATACCCAATCTAGTCATACAAACTCAATACAGGAACTCACAACCTTAGTAATCACATTCATACTCGACTGTAATAGGGAACGATATCAGAATAAAGTGACAAGAGTCTACCTACAGTCCCTCGGCCGCCCATACAACTGAGGAATGCAATCAAGTAAACACTAACCCTCCGGCATCCAATACTACCAAAGCATACAATCAACACACAACAAACAAGGGTGGTATCTCAAAGAATGAATGATATAATACATGAAAACCTCAGGGTGAAATAGAACCTCTGTATGTACCTCCACCCGTGCCGATCGGGCCCAGTAGGCAGGTTCCATGGAAGGACACAACCCGTATACCTCTACTCCACTGTATACCCTTACCTCCGGCACATGCAACCCAAAGCCTCAGGCCCCCAACGGCAAGGTCCATGGAGGTCCCGGACCCCATACTAAAACTCAGAATCAAAACGTGTCCTCCAGAATCGAGTTCGAATTCAAGCCAGTGGCTAAATCTCAAATATGCATGCCTAGACTCTGTCTAGGACTAAAATAGTGAAAAAGATGTCTCAAAAACCCTTTCAAGGGTGCCCGGGTAAAACCAGGTCTAACACAATAGTAAAAACATCTCAGATGCTCAACCCGGCCGATCTTGATATCATTTCAAATCAGTAAGGAAACTCATCTAGAACTCCGACCCGGTCGAGTTTAGCAATAGTAGTAAATCATGATAAAACCATATCTTTAACCTTCTTTTACCCCAAGAAGATCCATGTATCAAGTCAAATCATTTCCAAATCCAATTTCATCGAAAACGAGCTCCCGGGGCCGTGTAGGGTTTAGAAAATTAGTTTTCATAGGCCCGAAGCCAAAAACCGTAATAAAACGTGGAAAAACCTCTTTATATGCATGGAAATGATATGATCAACCCAAATAGCTACCTGACAGCTCACAATCAACCTAACAGCCCTGCACAGGCTCCGAGTTTGCCTTGACCGGATGGTATAAAATAGTGAAATCGTAGTCCTTCAGCAACTCAATCCATCTCCTCTGCCTTGAGTTCATCTCGCGCTGACTCGTAATGTACTGAAGACTACGATGGTCAGTGAATATCTCACAATGAACTCCATATAGATAGTGCCTCTATATCTTGAACGCGAAGACTACCGCTGCCAACTCTAAGTCGTGAGTGGGGTAGTTGCGCTCGTGAACCTTCAGCTGCCTCGACACATATGCTATCACTTGACCTTGCTGCATCAGCACACAACCAAGACCAACCCCTGAAGTATCATAATACACAGAGAAACTATGACCCTCAACTGGCAAAGTCAAAACTGAAGCTGAAGTCAATAAGGCCTTAAGCCTCTGAAAGCTATCCTCACACTGATTGGACCACTAAAATGGGACATCCTTCCTAGTCAGCATAGTCAAGGGTGCTGCTATGGAAGAAAATCCCTCAATGAACCATCTGTAATACCTGGCTAACCCAATAAAGCTGCGAACCTCGGTAGGAGTAGTAGGTCTAGGCCAATCACAAACTGCATAAATCTTACCCGGATCAACTCTAATCCCATCCTTAGACACCACGTGCCCTAGGAATGCAACTGACTCTAACCAAAACTCACACTTTGAGAACTTGGCGTAAATATGATGATCTCTCAAAGTCTGAAGTACAGTCCTTAAGTGCTGATCATGCTCATCTCTACTCCTCGAGTATACCAGGATGTCATCAATGAAGACTATCATGAACATTTCCAAGTACAGGCTAAGCACCTTGTGCATCAAGTCCATGAAGGCTGCGGGGGAATTAGTCAACCCAAAAGACATCACCAGGAACTTATAGTGGCCGTAACGTGTCCTGAATGCTGTCTTAGGGATGTTCTCCGCCCTAATCCTCAACTGATGGTAGCCAGACCTCAAATCAATCTTTAAAAACCCAGCGGAATCCTGAAGCTGATCAAATAAGTCATCAATCCTGGGCATCAAATACCTATTCTTTATAGTCACCTTATTCAGCTGTCAATAATTAATACATATCCGCATCGACCCATCCTTCTTCTTCACAAAGAGAACAGGAGCACCCCATGGATACACACTTGGTCTAATAAACCCCTTAGCTAACAAATCCTGGAGTTGCTCCTTAAGCTCTCTCAACCCAGCAGGAGCCATATGGTAGGGAGGAATAGAAATGAGCCTGGTGCCTGGCTCTAACTCAATGGCGAAATCAATATCCCTCTCAAGTGGAAGGCCTGGCAGGTCGGTAGGAAACACATCTAGAAAGTCTCTAACCACAGGAACAGACTCAGGAGACGTAGGGTCAACACTAGCATCTCGGACATATGCTAGATAAGATAAAGACCCATAGGATATCATCTTACTAGCTCAAAGACAAGAAATGATCCCAGATGGTGCATGGCTAACAGAACCCTGGCACACAACTGGGGATACACCAGGCACGACTATGGTAACAGTCTTGGCATAGAAATCCAAAACTGCACGGTGAGAAAATAACCAGTCCATTTCCAGTATCACATCAAAATCCAACATATGAAGTATCATCAAGTCAGCCCAAGTATCCAAATCACCAACAAATATCACACATGATCTAACAATCATATCCACTACTAAAGAATCTCCTATTGGGGTCGAAACAGAAACAAGAACAGACACTGGCTGACTAGCCAACCCCAAACAAGGCAGAAAGTAGGCAGATATATATGAACAAGTGGATCCAGGATCAAACAAAGCATAAGCTGGATGACGTCATACATAAATCGTACCTGTGATCACAGCATCTGAGGCCTATGCCTCTGGTCTTCCAAGGACCGCATAGAACTGACGACGACCTCCACCTTCCCGGCCGCCATACCTACCACCTGCTCTGCCATGTGGAGAACCATCCCTAGCCTGACCACCACCCCCTCTAGCGGAGGCTGAACTGCTCACAGTGGCTCAGCTGGCTGAACTGTACCCTGGTCAAACTGAGAACCAGAAGCCTGAAGTAATGCTTGTATCGGTTGGCTAGACTGACCCTGATGCTGCTGCGGCTAATAACTCGGCCCTACTGGCTTGAACCTCTACCACTATGCCTAGAACCACTGTAACCACCCTGATGTCGAGGCCTCTTATCTCTGGCCCTGGTGTCATGATGACGCGAATCCTCAACTGTGCGGGCATAGTCTGCAATGGCCTGGAAGGACCGACCGCTAGCAACCAGTATCTCTGCAGGCTCTCTGAACTCTCTTCGTAGACCCTAAACAAATCTGTGGTCTCTGTCGGCCTCAGTAAGCATAATCATGGCTCCAAATGGAGAAAACTGATGGAACCGGGTCTCATACTTTGAGACGGTCATGGTATCCTGAGAAAGTCTAGTACACTCTTCCCTCCGACGCTCTCGATCGATATGTGGAAAGAACTTGGCCATAAAGGCCTCATAAAACTCAGACCAGGTCAAGGGAGGTGATGTAGAAGGTCTGCAAGCAACCTGCGCCCTCCACCATAACTTCGCCGGACCCTCTAGCTTATATGAAGTGTAGCCAACCCCGTGAGTATCCAATAAGCCCAAATGGTGCAACATCTCCTAGCATGTAGTGATAAAGTCATGTGGGTCCTGACTCGATGTACCAGTGAATCTCGGCGGTGCCAATCTCAGAAACCTACCCAAGGCCTTCTGCTCCATCTCTGTCATAGTAGGGTAAGGAGCAAGAGGCTGGTCAACCGATGGAACTGGAACAACCTCAGCACGGGGAGCCACAGTAGCAGGCTGCACTCCTGAACTCTGAACACCCAGGGCTACCCCCTGAGCGGATGTCTGGGATGTCTCAGAAGGACGCTCCCAAATCATACCCAATAGTTGAAGTAACAAACCCCGAATATCTGAAGACTGAGCTGGGGCTGAAGCTGGCACAAAAACTGATGCTGGAACTGGTACTGGAGCTGGTGGTGCCTGGGTTATCCCCGAGCCCACATGCTGCTTCTCTGGAGCTAACTTTGGCTCATAGTCATACTCAGGATCTATATCAACTCTAGCAGCTCTAGCAAGTGCCGCTTCTCTGGGGCACCCTCGACCCCTACCTCTACCAAGGCGACCACCCCGACCCCTAGCTAGAGTCAAAGGTGCAGGGGCAGGAGGCTCTCCTCTGCCAAAAGCTGAAGATCTCGTACGAACCATCTGCGGAAGAGTGAACCAGAATAAGTGAGATTTCTCGAAACTTTCAAGGATACTACGTATGAAAGAGGAACAAGAACAATCCATTTTCCTAAGATGTCACTATAGCCTCCCGAAGATTGAGTACGAACGTCTCTGCCCTGATCCACAGGACTCTACTAGACATTGGCTCCTATACCGATGACAACGGTGAACCTAGGGATCTGATACCAAGCTGTCACGACCCAATTTCTCGATCATGATGGCACCTACAACCCCCAGTATGCGAACTAATCCCCGTAGCTCAGAACGGTTAGTAATAGGCTACCTTCTAACAGTTTAAGCAAAAGATTCGATACATAAGTGGAATCAAGGGCATAATGAGAAGAAAATAGATACAAGAGAGGTATAAACAAGCAGAATCTAAACCAACCCAAAACCTAGTATCAAGTGTATAAGAGACGAACTACATCAGGAGTACAAAGGTCCAAAAGTCATATATACACAATGTCTCCGAATCTATAAGAGTACAAAATACATCAAGGATAACTGAAGTTAAGCTCTAAACGTCAAGAGCTCACCCTCAGCCTGGACGATCCAAAATACCCCGCACGTGTCTCCGATGCGCTAACGGTGATGGACTACACTAGAATCTGCACCAGAAGATGCAGAGGGTAGGGTGAGCACCAAATGCGAAGCATAAGGTACCCATTAGGTATCATATGCCGACTGAGCACATATAAAGTAAAAGAGCAATAGCAGGTAAAGTAGGAACAAACAGTCACAGAATTCAACGATAAGCACACATGAGCTAGCCCAGAGGAAAGACAAGAGAAATAACATATAAGGGTAGCATATAAAATATATACACACAATAGGAACAGATGAAAGTAAGGATGACGCACTTGGGATCCTCTCAAAATAGTATATATGTAAATACGTTCTAACAATAGGCGGTAAACCGGTAACCTCAAGTATAAGAAAATGGGAGAGAAGAATAAAAGTAGACATGCTCGATATATACAGGAGTTAATACCCAATCTAGTCATACAAACTCAATCCAGGAACTCACAGCCTTAGTAATCACACTCATACTCGATCGTAACAGGGAACGATATCGGAATAAAGTGACAAGAGTCTACCTATAGTCCCTCGGCTGCCCATACAACCGCGGATTTCAATAAAGTGAAAACAAACCCTTCGACATCTCATACTACCGGAGAATACAATCAACACACAACAAACAAGGGTTGTATCTCAAATAGTGAATGATATAATGCATGAAAACCTCAGGGTGAAATAAAACCTCTGTATGTACCTCCTCCGGTGCCGATTGGGCCCAGCAGGCAGGTTTCATAAAAGGACACAACCCGTATACCTATACTCCACCATATACCCATCCCCTAGGCACACACAACTCAAAGCCTCTGGCCCGTAGTGGCAAGGTCCATGGAGGTCCGAACCCCATACTAAAACTCAGAATCAAAATGTATCCTCTAGAATTGAGTCTGGGTTCATGCCAGTGGCTAAGTCTCAAATATGCATGCCTAGACCTCGTCTAGGACTAAAACAGTGAGAAAGATGTCTCAAAAACCCTTCCAAGGGTGCCCGAGAACAAACGGGTCTAAAACAGTAGTAAAAACATCTCAGATGCTCAACCCGGCCGAGCCTGATATCATTTCAAATTAGTAAGGAAACTCATCTAGCATTCTGACCCGGTCGAGTCTAGCAATAGTAGTAAATCATGATAAAACCATATCTTTAACCTTCTTTTATCCCAAGAAGATCCATGTATCAAGTCAAATCACTTCCAAATCCAATTTCATCGAAAACGGGCCCTCGGGGTCGTGCAAGGTTTAGAAAATCAGTTTTCATAGGCTCGAAGCCAAAAACCATAATAAAACATGGAAAAACCTCTTTATATGCATAAAAATGATATGATCAACCCAAATAGCTGCCCGACAGCTCATAATCTACCTAACGGCCCTGCACAGGCTCTGAAGCTACTCAACAAGCATAACCAGCCTAGAAGGATATTTCTATGTCCAGGATTCACGAACATTCCCAATAATACCACCTTCTATGTTTCAGAGTCAACAAGACCCCAACGATGCAAAGAAGACATGCTCCAAATTGGAGCACATTTGGACAAGGGAAGGGCACCAAAACAACCCGCCCAATTTGGAGATTAAAGAATGGAAATTTCAAAAATAAAAATGGAAATTGGGCAAGAATTACTTACCAAAATGACGGAAAATCAGCCCAAGACGGATAAAACTTCACACCCACGAACATGCACAAGTTTAGGGGTAGAATCTATCACAAAATCCAAGCTTTGGATGAGTATCAATGGAGGAATTAAGAGAAAAACCAAAGAAGGTAAGTTGGGGAAGATGACTTACCAAGAGGCGAAGAACTACGGATAATCCACGAATAAATAATTTCCCAAGGTTTAGAACTGAATTGGAGCAAAATGGTGGAGAGAATTTTGAGTTTTAGAGTGAGAAAAGTGAGGAGAAGGGATGGAAAAAATGAAATGACAGCAATAAATAGCTGCTGTCTGCAGCTGATTAATTGCACTTTTTAGAAAACTCGACGGGGCATTCCGGGCACAGCTGAAAATCGATATTCAAAAACCAATAGTGCTAATAGAGTGGAAACGATATTTCGGACTCAACGAATTCGACGGAACTTCCATACGAGGTCGTTTCAGAGAAATATTGACCCAAGTCAACACTAACGAAAAGAAACTCAAAGGCTCGAAATGAGTTCGACTCACCCGAAACCCAAACCAACCATCTTCCTAGCCTAAAATGAACATTCCGGAGCTGATGGAATCGTCGAATTTTGAATCTGACACTCCAATCATCAAAAGTCACCCGAAGTTACACTTTCAACTCTAAATGGCCTAAAAACTAAGAAAACCACACAAAACCCACACTGGAAGTTCTCAGGCCTCAACTAAAGGTCTAACTAGACCAAACTCATCGCTCCAGAGCTAAAGGAACTGTCAGAATTCAATTCCGAGCATGTTAGCTAAGAATGTTGACCAAAGCCAATGATATTCTAAGTTTAAGCTCTAAAACAGGCAAACGGCCAAAACGACCAAACGAATGACCAGGGCATCGAACTACCAGTCCTAACAACCATAAATAATTTGGGGCCACTACAGGAAGGCTCTAACAGTACAATGAATGTGTAAACGCAAAGATGACCAGAAGGGTCATCACACATGTTTCCAGATCATTTACTGTCCAGATTCAAAGAACAACTTTTATGGCCTTATGGTATAAGTTCTTAGACATGATTGTACTACCAAAAGTGTTGTTAATTCCATACATTTCTATAGCATGATCTAAACCATAGATCTTGAAAGAGGTGAAAGAAAATCTATTATAAAACTTTACTTTGTTTCTGGAATCAAGGCTCCGAGGAAGACTACAAAGTAATCCTAAAAAATTCTTTCTTTCTCAAATGGGTTCTATTTAGTATCGTGAACTAAAGAGCCCCTAAGAGAATATTGGGCTGCGAATATGTTAAAATCACTACACCCATGGAAGCAGCACAATCAAACTCGGACATCACAGTCATACGAACAAACTGTTTATACAAATTCTAACAAAAAAAATCATCCCAAATCATCAAGCTTAAAGCTTTCTAATACACACTAGTTTCAACAGTCAGATTCCTAAGATTTCTTTAACACTAAAATATACGAGCATCTTTAGCAGAACAATTTCAAGCTTTCAAGACCTCAACAACATCAAAAGATATATTTTCATACAAGACAAGCCCAAACAATCATGAAATTTGTAATAATAGTAAAATCTCACACTATAACACTTAAACGTGAAAGAAAGGATGCAAAAGACAAAAAATTGACCTATTTTGGAGAAGCATTCTGGGATGACAAGTGACGAGGTAGATGATTCAAAACTTTATATGGATTTTCTCCTCTGCAACTCTTGGTTCTTATAAGCCAGAGATTGAATCTTCAAAAGGCTCAACGAATTCCCCAAAAGCCAGCCCTTAATAATAAAAAGAGAGGGCCAATTTATAAGAGAAATTGGGGTAAAAGAGGAGGAAAATATGATGGGGTTTTGGGGCAAACCACTTGGTAAAAATTCAAAATTCAAACGGGAATTTGTCCTAGCCAATTGAGATGGAGCCACGTTGTGTACTATTGAGTACAAATTGAGAGAAATCATCCGCAATTCAAGGGTTTAGAGGACACCTATTTTTTTTAATGTTTTTCTAGAACCTGCCAGTGCATCGATTGTATGAGTTTGAGAGGGAACAAATGGAAATTGATGGAGTTAGAGCAAATTCTTGTCGTTTGAAGGAGATTTAAGCATCGTTTGGTGAGTTATTAACGGTGCTTTGGTGGAATTGAGCTTAGTTTGTTTGGGTACGTTTGGTTTCTCTGTGAAAGAGAGAGGAACAAAGAAGAGAAAGAGAAAGGGCCACATAGAAAGTACAGAGTGCATCCTTTCTTGGGCGTGTAGGAGCGTGTATGTTTAGTGAGGGAGAGAAAAGAGTGTATGAGGTGAGTTATTGGGCCGGGTCAGAAGTATTTTGGGCCAATTATGTGGCTGAAATTGGGTTAAATGTGTGCTAACATTGTATTTAATGAATGGCCACATTTCTTTGCAAATATGGACAATTTGATTTAAAGAATAGCCAATTTGGAACGATAGAGAATTTAGGCTAAAATTGGAATAGAGGAATTCGTTTAAATTAATTGTTTGAGCTTCTTCTATCTAAACAAAGTAAAATAATTATTTCACTTAAAGTATATTTATTTTATTTAAAACTAAGAGACTAATTATTCAATTAATCTCCAATTTTAAAATCGAATTTGAAGAAAACAAAGCTTTCTCAATTTAAACACGGTTTTCACTCGAAAATAATTTTCAAAAATATCTTCTTAAGTTAAAAATCTATATAATTTTGTATAGTTAAATACAAATGTATATATTCTTACTTTAAAATGACAAAGTTAGGATGAAAATTAATTTTGAGGACATTTGATTTTATAAGAAAAAATATTTTGAAATTATTTTAAATTGAAGAAGCTTAAAATTAATTCAAAATATGGAGGGCAAAAATTGAATGCCAACATTTTCTATTATCTTGGGCGACCATTCCTTGTCACCAGGCATGCTTTAGTTGACATGAAAACTTGGTAGATGAAGTTTAGACTGAATGATGAAGTAGTAACTTTCAATATTTGTCAGTAAATAAAATATCCCAATGACATGCGTGTGGTCTCAGTGATAGATGTAGTTGATGATGAGCAGCCACTAGTACCTGTTGAGGAGCGATTTGGTATTGAAGCACTTACAACTGTGATCATGAATTTTGATAGAGTGGACATTGAGGAGTATGATGAGATGGTTGATGCATTCACCAGTATGGGGTCTTACGCATATGCTCCAAAAAAGTTAGAATTGGATTTAAAGAATCGTGCAACACTACTAACTAGACCTTCTATTGAAGAGCCTCCAGTTTCAGAGCTCAAGGCTCTACCATCCCACTTATGATATATTCTCTTTGGAGCCAAAAATACCTTGCTAGTTATTATTGCTGCAGATTTAGTTGAAGGGCAAGTAAATGCTCTAGTTTTTGTGTAGAAAAAGTTCAAGAGGGCCATTGGTTAGTCCATTACTGACATCATTGGTATTCTACCAGGCATATGCACTCACAAGATCCAACTCAAGCCAGATTATATTCCTAGTAATAAGCATCAACGTAGGTTAAATTCATCTATGCAAGAGGTCATCAAGAAGGAAATCATCAAGTGGTTGGATACAAGTGTGTTTTACCCTATTGCAGACAATAAATGGGAAATTATCAAGTGGTTAGATGTAGGTGTGGTTTAAACTATTGCAGACAACAAGTGGCTAAGCCTGGTTCAATATATGTCGAAGAAGGGTGGAATCACTGTGGTTCCAAATGCAAAGAATGAGCTTTTTCTGATAAGGCCAGTCAAAGGCTAGAGTGTGTGCATGGACTACAGGAAGTTGAATGCATAGACTAAAAAAATTATTTTCTGATGCCGTTCATGGATCAGATGTTAGATCGTCCTGCTGGAAAAAGATGGTATTATTTTCTTAATGGTTATTCGGGATATAATCAGATCTCGGTTTCTCCTAAAAGACCAAGACAATACCACTTTCACTTGTCCATATGGGACATTTGTATTCAAGCAGATGCCATTTGGATATGTAATGCAACGACCTTTTAAAGTTGAATGATGCTTATTTTCTCAGACATGGTGGAGGACACTATTGAGGTATTCATAGATGACTTTTCTATGGTAGGTGACTCCTTTGATGACTGCTTAGCCCATTTGAGCTGTGTGTTGAAAAGATGTGAATAGTGCAATTTGGTGCTCAATTGGGAGAAGTGTCACTTTATGGTGAAAGAAGGTATAGTGCTTTACCACCGGATCTCCAAAAAGGGCATTGAGGTTGATAAAACAAAGATTGAGGTGATTGAAAAATTACCTCCACTGGTTTTCGTCAATGGTGTTCAAAGCTTTTTGGGGCATGCTAGATTTTACCATAGATTCATAAAGGATTTCTCTAAAATTACACACCCTTTGAGAAAGTTGTTAGAGAAGGATGTGGAGTTCATTTTTGATGATGCATGTCTGAAGGCATTTGAATGCCTCAAGGAAAAGGTTGATCTTAACTCCTGTCATTATTACAGTTGACTGGTCTCAACCTTTTGAAGTGATGTATGATGCTAGTAGAGTGGCAGTGGGAGCAGTCTCAAGCCAAAAATGCAAAAATATCCTCCATCCTATTTACAATTCTAGTAAAGCACTAAACACTGCTCAGGAGAGCTATATTGTACATGAACAAGAGTTTCTTTTTGTGGTTTTTGCTTTTGAAAAGTTCAGATCATACTTCCTTGGCACCAAGGTGATTGTACATACTGGCCATGCAACTCTTAGGTACCTTATGGAGAAGAAGGATGCAAAGCCTAGATTGATTTGGTGGATACTTCTGTTGCAAGAATTTGACTTTGAGATCAAGGACCGGAATGTGACTGAAAACCAGGTAGCTGATCACTTTTCAAGGTTAGAAGAAGAGGCAATGCTGAAACTGAAGGATGAGCTTGAGATTGATGATACCTTCCTAGATGAGCAAGTATTGGCTGCATTGCAAGACTTGATTCCATGGTTCACAGACTTTGCTGATTATTTGGTGAGTGATGTAGTCCCTTCTGATTTGTCCTTCCATTAGCGAAGGAAGTTTATGTTTGATGTTTGGAGGTTTTTAGAGGAGGATACATACTTGTTTTGTGTTTGTGATACTTGTTTTCTTATAATGATGCATATTAAGTTATAATATGAATATTTGTTTTACCAACAAAAAAAAAATAACAACACCATTTTAATAATCAAGATAAATTATATTTAATCTTGTGCTACAATCATACCAATGACATGTCTAATTTTCAGCTTCGATTGTGAACAAAAACCTTATACTTATAATTACCAATATTTTAATCATTTGTGTATAAGTTAAAACTCACACTAAATTATCTACATTATAAGTAAACAGACACACAAATGAATATATAATCTATTAAATCTTTATTAAAATTGAATGAACAATTGTTCTATAGTAAATACTATATCAAAACACATGGTTAATAGTATATATCCAAATAATCCTTCACTTAGACTTTTAACCATCATAATTGTTATAATATACTATATCTAAGAACATGGTTAATTATATATACTCTAACAATCTCCCTCTTAGATAATTAACCTTGATAATTGTTAGAATACTATGCATAAATAAATGGTTAATATAATATACCCTAATAATCTCCCACTTAGACTCTTAATTATTCATCTACAACTTTCACATGCATTCCTTTTATATGACATATCGAAAGAATCTTACCAAGTTATTTTCTTATGCAACTTCATCTAGTAGTGATTCATCATAACAAATTGATTTTGTAATAAGATCTTCATGGACCTTATCATGAAACCCTCCAAGAGTGTTAATTTTTTTCAGGAGTTCTATCATGAAACTCTCTAAAGAGTATGCAATGAAGTAATCTTCGTTATGATTCTCCCACTACTACCAAGTACTACAACTATAGTTATACTTTCATATTTTGGAATATTAATATATTCTTCCCTTCGGTATAGAATATTAACTTCTTCATGCAGGGTTCTTTGATAAACATTACTTACACTACTTTGATAAAGTAGATATTTTATAATAACTCTCATAGCCATTTTATGAGTTTTGCATGTTTTGATTATTTTATCCCTCTTCATAGTTGCATTATAATATTTATAGTCTCCAAGAGTGAGTGACAAAGTTCCAAGGTGATTGGACAAGATTTATGCGTGTTTTTCATTTTAGAAGGTTTATAAGTTGATATGATTGACTTAAGTCAACATTTAGGAAAGATAAGCTTGGAGTGGATTTTGATAGTTCTATTAGCTCCAAAAGGTGATTTTTGAGCTAGCTAGACCTTTAGTTCAAGTTTCGAGGCATTTGAATGAGTATTGAGTCATTGGATGAATGTTTAGAAATTTAGATGTTATTAGTTGACCTCTGTTAATATTTGATCAAGACGACCTCGGTTCGATGTTTTGATATTTCATCAGGTCCAAAAAATTATTTCTAATCTAATAGCATATTTGATTTATTCCTGTTGCATTTTTTAAATAATATTTGAGGGTCAATTTTGGGTTAGAACTATTTTTGGTTTTGCTGTTGATTGTTGTTGTCTGGTGCATTGGCACTTGCTCCCTTGGTCTGCATTGGTAGAGTCATATCACCAACAGAGTGTCCGCACCCCATGGAGCCTCCTTTGTAGAGGTAGGGTTGCTTTTGGGGAGATTGAGGGATTATGGAGGGTCAGCTCCTGCGAGACCTTCTTCCCAGTTACGAGCCACACCAATAATAGTTTTTCTCTTCAATGTTTGCACAACCGCGAGGTACCTTCTCTTAGGAGAGATCTGTTGGTTTAAGTGACTTTCACCATTGCGGAAGTTCTTCTGCTTCGATGAGACCATTGCTGCGATGGATGTCCATTTTGATAGAAATTGTTGTAGGTGAAGAATATCTTCTCATAAACTAGATTTCATTATTTCAAATCAAGATCTTGATTTTGCTAGATTACTTTGTAGGTGTGATTTTAAATCTTTATTTATGCATTCTCCAATATTTTGCTGATGCTTTCACCTTTAAATCGCGGTTTTAAATTGGAAAATATGAGAATTTTTGGGTTAAAGTTTTTTTGAAATTAAATTTTGATGATTTGAGGGGTGATTTGAACTCAATTTTTAATAAAATTTTATTTTTGATTTCGCTAGGTTATGGAAAACATGATTTTCAGAGAAATTTTTTCTTTTACCCTTGTAAGCTCAGAGTTGACTTTTTGAACCCAGAATAGAAATGTAGCAATATGAGTATCTACAGATTTATTTTCTTGTGTAGAATATGTATTTGACCAGATTGAGCCTGTTCAAAAGATCTACAGAAGGGAAAGGCTAGAATTTGAATTTTCGAGCTTCATTT
Source organism: Jaltomata sinuosa (assembly GCA_003996215.1). Lineage (NCBI taxonomy): Eukaryota > Viridiplantae > Streptophyta > Magnoliopsida > Solanales > Solanaceae > Jaltomata > Jaltomata sinuosa. The sequence continues at coordinate 42,792 of QJPP01003641.1, read as the reverse complement.
AAAGCAAGCTTAGACTTTCTTTGATTCTTTTTGTTCTGTTAGTTTAATTAATTTAGGGGTCCTTTGGTAGGGTGTATAAAAATAATATAGATATGGTGTATTAGTAATGTTGGTATTAGTTATGCTTGCATTAGTTATGGTAAATTTTTTCTTGTTTAGTATTTGGTTTGGTGTATTAAAAATAATATGCACTGCATAATATTTTTTTTTTAAATATTTATTTATAAAAATACCCACTACAAATATGGTGGAAAGGTTGTGAAAAAGATTTTAAGAAAAAATTATATTTTTAACCATGTTAATGCATACATTAGAACCCATTGCATTACTAATACATAGAAATCTATAGTATTAGTAATACATACCTCAATACACAATAGAGTGTATTAGTAATGCAAGCATTAGTTATATAGGTTGAAAAAGTGTACCAAACAAGGTACTAGTAATAAACAAAGCTAATACATGCATTAGTTTGTCTAATACACTCTACCAAATGATCTCTTAATGTGTTAAGGGGTAAGGGGTAATGGGCGTCCCATATAAATGAGATGGCAAGTATTTATACAAGTATCGATATCATATTATTGGTAATGGAGGTTGTATCTATATTTTATTAAATTACTTGACTATGTTAGTATGATTTTAGTTGTGGCATTAGTGAAAATGCTTGTGTTGCTCACCCATTATTCCCAGAGGTTTGATAGTTGAAAATTAGCATATGAGATGCCTATTTTATCATGTTTTAACTGCTACTATTGTATTGTTGTTTACTTGAGCTGATTATGATTGTATGTTGAGGTCCTTTCCTGTGGAGTGTCCGAGTTCATTTCTGGATAGTCCGAGATTATCATGACTTGAGTCTATACCCTGGAAGTGACACGGGATCTGGGACTACAAGTAATCCCAAGCTAACCCTGTGCACTAGAATGACCCTAAACATGAGCAACATACATATTGAGTGGAAGCTTAACTAAAGTAATGAGCTAACTGAATTTATATAATTATGAATCTGAAAGTGTAAGTTAGAATTAATAACACTTATTGTCTGACTATGTCTAAAAACCTCTAATACTGATAAGATGAGTTGATGGGACAAGATCCCCAGCTAATTCTAAATGCTGAAAGAAATTCTGAAATAAAATAAGCAATCTAAAGCTCCAAAAAAAAATTCCTCTAATGATGAGGACTCACTAATCTGACTGGGAGTTTCTGCTATTTTCTAGCCAAGAGTTTGAGAACGAACACCTGAACCTACATCATAAAGGATGCAACACAATAAACTATGAGGTCAGTACTATGAAATGTACTGAGTATATGAAATATGCATATATCATGATATAAAATATACTGAAAATATGTTTTAAACTGAAGTTACATAATAGTTGCAAAATCTACGATGCAATGACCAAAAGCATTATCATAGCTGAAAACATGAGTCATAATTGTAAGTCGTAAAATAACATATCTAAACTTGAAAACTAGGAGTCATATACAAATATCAAATACATATTTTTACTGAATTTCATGATAGGGGAACATATAGTATCATGAAGAAATCGAATTTGTTGAAATATTGCATAATTGGGTACGCACCCTAAATCCATAAAATCATGAAACCAAAGTAAAAGTTTGAGATTTTGGGCATAAGGGTGAAATAAAATCTTATTGAATATATATATACTTGAATCCTGAAGAATTTCAAGCTAAAACTTGGAGATTGAGACTTTGGAGGAAAACCTTAAGCTTGAGTATAAGAGAACTTCTCCATTTCTTTTTTTGAGTTATGTCGTGGGAATGAAGGGGGAAGGATCGATTAGTCTGATAATACTCCCTCCTAGGGACATAAAATGATATAGTTTAGGGGTTAGGAGAGTAGAAAAGGACTAAAATACATTTGTTGGATGAATCTGAAAAGTTGCGGAATTTTCTGATACAAGGTTGTAACGACTGGATCCGTTGTTACTTTAAGAATTGCGGAGTCAGATTAACTGGGAAACTAATTTAAAGTACGTTTGTTTAAGTAGGGTGACGTAGTGGAAAATTCCTAATTTTTAGAAATAATCCAGGCTGACGTCACTCTGCTATAGTGGTAATTATTTCACTATAGCGTGTAATGACCCTTCCGGTTATTTCCACGTATATATTTTCCTTGTACCGTTAGAGCTTGTTTGTAGCGGCCCCAAGTCATTTAAGGCTTGTCGGCACCGGTAGTTCGGTGCTGGGGCCATTTGTTTGGTCGTAGGATAAGTTTTGAAGTCAAGCAAGTCGGCAAAAGTTATCGTAAGTTTCTTTAATAAATTTTCTGAACTTTGGGTAAAATGTCTCAGAGATTTTCTCTCAATATATAAAGAGTTAAAAGTCCCCCAAAATACAAAATTGAAGGTCTACGAGTCTAGTCTCCAACGCACAAAACCTCACGTCCAACTGATCTCGGAGTAAAAAGTTATGACTGTTTTACCGCGGACTGTCTGGCAGAAACTGGGTCGCGAACCGGGAAGGGTCAAAATCGATTTAAAGCCTCAACTTCACGTTTTAAAATACCATTTTAGTTCTGAAACAGTGAGAAAACATAAGGGAGGGTTCCAAGAGAGTTCTTGAGTATCAAAATCGTGCGTACTTGAAAATATTTAATTTAAAAGTTGAATGTGGTAGAAAGTTATATTTTTATTACCTTCCTAAAATACTTTTGTTACGAGATATTCGTGTATGTATTTATTTTATAATGTTTTTATAAATTATAATATTTTAACGGAGATAGTAAATTTAGTTATGTTGAAAATTATTATTATAATATAGTAGGTGTTATTTGAAATAATTTTCTATTAAATATGGTATATTTAAAAAACTATATATATTTTACCACGAACTTATGCAATACCTAAGTACATACGTAATGGATAAATATTTATTATAGAGTGGTATTGAAATGGCAGCACACCCCCACGTGTAAGTGGAGGATGAAGACAACAATTAGTATATTTAGTAGTGGTCACTGTTTGTTTTCTTTTTATAAAAAGAAGATTTAATTTCATTGATTGATAAGAAAAAAGTAATCCTTATCTCCTCTAATATTTGTCAAGTGGTCATCAGCACATACACATACAGAAAGACCAAACATCCTTGTTCTTATCCTTTTCCTTTAGCACTTGGAGCTTTCAGTTGTTGCGTACGTATATTCTCATATAGCGATGAATAAAATTTGGAGGAAAAACATATCTTGATAATTTATTCTTTCATCGAAAGAAAATCAATCATCTACGTCGAGTCATCCAAGCCCGAGTTTGAGTTTGATTTCATTTCGTAGCTTTTCGGAGCGGTTCGAGCTCGAAAATCGTTGTCCTAGCAGCTTGTCATCGAACGACAGGTAGGTTACAGTTTATTTTCTCTAGACTCTGCATATATAGGATAAAATTGTATTAATGGGCATCCTTGGGTTGGGTTTATTAGGTCCGTACCACAGACCTTGACCGCTTTATTCATGCCCGCCTACTTTTGTTCCTCCGATATTTGTAGTACTTGTCGATATATTTTATTTACCCTTGTGGTCCTGTGAGGCCTTGTTGACTCTGGAACATAGAAGGTGGGATTTTGGGAATGTCCGTGAGTATCGGGCATAGAATTATCCTTCTATGCTGGTTATGCTTGCTGAGTAGCCGTGGACCTGTGCAGGGTCGATAGGTGGATTGTGAGCTGCTGGGCAGCTATTGTGTTTGATCATACCATTTCCATGCATATAAAGAGGTTTTATACATGTTTTACTACGGTTTGGGCTTCGGTCCTACTGACACTATTTTCTAAACCTTGCATGGCCCCGGGGCCCCATTTTTTTTATGGGAATAAATTGGAAATGATTGATGTAACTTGTGAATATTCTTGGGTAAAAGAAACTAAAATTATGATTTATATTACGATTAACGCTAGACTCGACAGGGCCGGGGGGCTAGTTGAGTTTTCTTGCTACCTGAGATAATTTTAGGCTCGGTCGGACCGAGCACCCGAGATGACTTTCTACTGCTTAGACCCGGTTGTGCCCGGGCACCCTTGTATGGTTTTTTGGGATATTTTCCTACTACTTTAGTCCTTGACAGGGTCTGGGCATGCATATTTGAGACTGGGTCTCTATCTTGACCCCGGACTTGCTTCCGGATGACATGTCTTGATACTGAGTTATAGTATGGGGTCAGGGACCTCCATGGACCTTGTCATCCGGGCCTGGGGCTTCGGGCTATGTGTGCCAGAAGAAGGGTATACGGCGGAGTAGAGGTATACGGGCAGTGTCCTTCCATGGAACCTACCTGCTGGGCCGGATCGGCACCGGAGGAGGTACATACAGAGATACCATTTCACTTGAGATCTTCATGCATCATATCATTCATTGTTTGAGGCTCCACCCTTGTTTGTTGTTTGTTGATTGTACGCTCCGGTAGTATGGGATGCAGGAGGGTTTGTTTTCACTTGTTTGTGTTCCCCGGTCGTATGGGCGGCCGGGGGACTGTAGGTAGACTCTTGCTATTTACTTATAGAATTATTCCCTGTTACGGTTAAGAATGAAATTGGTTACTGCTAAACTGTTAGTTTCTGGATTGAGATTGATGTGATTAGTTGAGTTTGATTCATGTCTCTGAGCATACCTATCATTACTTTTTCCCTCTTCTTACACTTGAGGTTACCGGTATACCGTCCATTTCATAAACTTATTATGTATACACTGTTATTGCAAGGACCCCAGGTGCGTTATTTCTTACCTTCACCTGTACCTATGGTGTATATATTCGGCCTACTGGCCTCACATGTGGTTCTGTTGATTTCCCTCTGGGCTAGTTCCTGTGTACCTTTTGTTGATCTCTGTGACTACTTGCTTCTATTCTGTCTGTTACTACGCTTTTATCTTATATGTGCCCAGTCGGCCTATGATACCTACTGGGTACCGTATGTTTCGCATTAGGTGCTCACCCTACCCCCTGCATCTTTGGGTGCAGATCCTAGCATGGGCCATCGTCGTTAGATCGCTGTGATTCATGCTTGGAGATCTGTTGGGGACTACTTCAGACTGAGGGTGAGCTCTTGGCGATCAGAGCTTAGCTTTAGTTTATCTTTTGCTTTATGTACTCTATTACTATTCAGAGACATCTGTATATATTGTTTTGGATTATTTGCACTCCACGTATGTAGTTTTGGCTCTATACCATGATACCAGGTCTTGGGGTTTGGTTTAGTTTCCGCATATGTATATATATATTCCTGTTATCTATTCTCTTCATCTTGTTCCCTTACTTTTTCTTATTAAACTACCCTCCCGCTTATCTGTTAGATAGTAGCCCATTACTAACTGTCCTGGGCTACGGGAATCGGTTCGCCTACTGGGGGGTTGTAGGTGCCATCATGACCGAGAAATCGGGTCGTGACAACTTGGTATCAGAGCTCTAGGTTCACCGGTGTCATCGGTATAGGAGCCAATGTCTAGTAGAATCCTGCGGATCGGGATGGAGATGTCCGTACTCAATCTTTGGGAGGCTACAGTGACATTTTAGGAAATTTGACTCTTTCATTGCTTCTGTGTCGTGCGTAGGACTCTTTCATTACTATTACATCTTTTGGGTATGATTGGAGAACGGCCTTCTGAGGTAGCGCAGACATCCGCTCAGGGGGTAGCCCTGGGTGCACAGAGTTCAGGAGCGCAGCCTGCTACTATGGCTCCCCATGCGGAGGTCATTCCGGTCCCATCAGTTGCACAGCCTCTTGCTCCTCGCCCAGCTATGACAGAGTCAGAGCAGAAGGCGTTGGGTAGGTTTTTGAGGTTAGCACCTCTAAGGTTTGCTGGTACTTCTGGACAGGATCCACATGACTTTATTACTACCTGTGAGGAGATGTTGCATCATTTGGGTTTGTTGGAGACTCACGGGGTTGGTTATACTACCTATCAGTTAGAGGGCCCAACGAAGTTATGGTGGAGGGCCCACGTTGCTTGTAGACCACCCTCGTCACCTCCTTTGACATGGTCTGAGTTTTATGAGGCCTTTATGGCCAAGTTTCTACCTCAGAGTGATCGTGAGCGTCGCAGGGAGCAGTTTACTCACCTTATGCAGGAGTCTACGACTGTCTCAGAGTATGAGACCCGTTTTCATCAGCTAGCACCGTTTGGAGCTATGATTATTCCTACCGAGGCAGATAGGATTCACAGATTTGTATGGGGTTTGAGGCCAAAGATCAGGCAGCCAACTGAGATATTGATTGCCGGTGGTCGGTCATTTCAGGATATCGTAGACTATGCCCGCACTGTGGAGGACTTACAGCGACATGATCAGGGGTCCAGAGATAAGAGGCCTCGACATCAGGGTGTCTACATTGGTTCCAGATATGGTGGTAGAGGTTCTGACCAGTGGAGCCGGGCTTATCATCCACAGCAGCGCCAGGGTCAGTCCAGCCGACCTGTTCAGGCTTCCCTTCAGACTTTCGGTAGTACCCAGTTCAAGCAGGGTCAGAGCAGCCATCAGAGCTATAGAGGCCAGTCTTCGAGGGGTACAATTTCTGGGTCATCAGGTCGTGGTGGTCATATGGGATCTGCTGGTTCATCTCGACTGAGTAGGCCGTCAGGGGCTTGTTTTACTTGTGGTGAGATTGGTCATTTTGCTAGAGATTGCCCTCAGCAGGGTACAGTTCAGTTGGCCAAGCCTTTACGAGCAGTTCAGCCTTTGGATAGAGGGGGTGGTTGTCAGAGTAGAGGTGGTGCTCCGCGCGGTAGAGCAGGTGGTAGGGATGGCGGTCGGGCAAGTGGAGGTCGTCGTCAGTTTTACGCGGTCCCTAGGAGACTAGAGGTAGAGGCCTCAGACGCTGTGATTATAGGTACGATTTTTGTGTTCCATCAGTCTGCTATGGCTTTATTTGATCCTGGATCCACTTGTTCATACGTATCTGCCTATTTTGTGCATTGTTTGGGGTTGGCTAGTGACCCATTATCTGTTCCTGTTTCTGTTTCGACCCCAGTAGGAGATTCTCTAGTGGTGGATCGGATTGTGAGATCCTGTATGTTATCTATTGGTGACTCAGAGACTTGGGGTGATTTGATGATCCTTGATATGCTAGATTTTGATGTGATACTGGGTATGGACTGGTTATCCCCTCACCGTGTGGTCTTGGATTGGTATGCCAAGACCATTACCATAGTTGTGCCCGATGTATCCTCGGTTGTGTGGCAGGGTTCTGTTAGCCACGCACCATCTGGGATCATCTCTTGTCTTTGAGCTAGAAAGTTGATTTCCCGTGGGTGTTTAGCTTATCTAGCATATGTCTGAGATATTAGTGCTGACCCTACTTCTCCTGAGTCTGTTCCTATGGTTAGAGACATTCTCGATGTATTTCCTACAGACCTGCCAGGCCTTTTACCTGAGAGAAATGTTGATTTCGCTATTGAGATGGAGTCGGGCACCAGGCCCATTTCTATTTCTCCTTACCGTATGGCTCCTGCTGAGTTGAGGGAGCTTAAGGAGCAGCTCCAGGATCTATTAGCTAAGGGGTTTATTAGACCTAGTGTGTCACCTTGGGGTGCTCCTGTTCTCTTCGTGAAGAAGAAGGATGGGTCGATGCACATGTGTATTGATTATCGGCAGCTGAATAGGGTGACAGTGAAGAATAGGTATCCGATGCCGAGGATTAATGACTTGTTTGACCAGCTTCAGGGTTCAGTCGTGTTTTCGAAGATTGATTTGAGGTCTGGCTACCATCAGTTGAGGATTAGGGCGGAGGACATCCCTAAGACAGCATTCAGGACACGTTATGGCCATTATGAGTTCCTGGTGATGTCTTTTGCTAATGCCCCCGCAACCTTTATGAACTTGATGCACAGGGTTCTTGGCCCGTATTAGGACTCATTTGTGATAGTTTATATAGACGACATCTTGGTATACTCGCATAGTAGAGATGAGCATGAGCAGCACTTGAGGGTTATACTCCAGACTTTGAGAGATCATCAGCTGTATGCCAAGTTCTCAAAGTGCGAGTTTTGGCTGGAGTCAGTTGCATTCCTAGGGCACGTGGTGTCTAAGGATGAGATTAGGGTTGAACCGGGAAAGATTTCTGCGGTTTGTGATTGGCCTAGACTTACTACTGCTACTGAGGTCTGCAGCTTTATTGGGTTAGCAGGTTACTACAGACGGTTCGTTGAGGGATTTTCTTCCATAGCAGCACCCTTAACTATGCTGACTAGGAAGGATGTCCCATTTCAGTGGTCGGATCAGTGCGAGGATTGCTTCCAGAGGCTTAAGGCCTTATTGACTTCAGCTCCAGTTTTGGCTTTGCCGGTTGAGGGTCAGAGCTTCTCTGTGTACTGTGATGCTTCTGGGGTTGGTCTTGGTTGTCTGTTGATGCAGAAGGGTCGAGTAATTAGCATATGCGTCGAGGCAGCTGAAGGTTCACTAGCGCAACCACCCCACTCATGACTTAGAGTTGGCAGCGGTAGTTTTCGCGCTCAAGATCTGGAGGCATTACCTATATGGAGTTCACTGTGAGATCTTCACTGATCACCGTAGTCTTCAGTATATCATGAGTCAGCGAGAGTTGAACTCGAGATAGAGGAGATGGGTCGAGTTACTGAAGGACTGTGACTTCACTATTCGGTATCATCCGGGCAAGGCAAACGTGGTAGTGGATGCCTTGAGCTTGAAGGCAGTGAGTATGGGTAGCCTAGCTTCTCTTTAAGTTTCAGAGCGACCGTTGGACTTGGACACCCAGTCCTTGGCTAACCGTTTGGTTAGGCTTGACTTGTCAGATCCTAGCAGAGTTCTTGCCAATGTTGAGGTTCGTTTTACTTTGATTGATCAGATTCAGAGCCGTCAGTTTGAGGATCAGCAGTTGTGTGACCTTCGTGATCGGGTTGTTCAGGGTGAGACCAATCGGGCTACTCTAGATTCAGATGGGGTTCTGAGGTTTGATAGTCACCTTTGTGTTCCGAGGATTAGTGATTTGATTCAGTTGATACTTTATGAGGCACATTGTACTAGATACTCCATTCACCCTGGCACAACAAAGATGTATAGAGACTTGAGACAGCTTTACTGGTGGGGTGGTATGAAGCGGGATATAGCGGAGTTTGTATCTCTGTGCTTGAACTGTCAGCAGGTTAAGTTTGAGCACATGAGACCTGGTGGTTTGATGCAGCGACTTCCCATTCCTGAGTGGAAGTGGGAAGGGATTACTATGGACTTTGTTGTAGGTTTGCCTCGTACTTCTCATGGGTTTGATTCCATATGGGTGATTGTTGATAGGCTGACTAAGTCAGCACATTTCTTGTCGGTTCAGACTTCTTATGGCGCAGAGTGGTTAGCTCAGATCTACCTTCGTGAGATTGTTCGGTTGCATGGGGTCCCAGCTTCTATTATTTCAGACCGCGGCACTCAGTTCACATCTCAGTTCTGGAGGGATATTCAGCGAGATTTGGGTACATAGGTTCATCTTAGTACAGCTTTCCACCCTCAGACAGATGGCCAGTCCGAGAGGACCATTCAGATTCTGGAGGACATGCTTCGGGCCTGTGTTCTTGACTTTGGAGGTTCTTGGGATCAGTTTGTTCCCTTGGCAGAGTTTTCTTATAATAACAGCTTCCATTCGAGTATCGGCATGGCACCTTTTGAGGCTTTGTATGGCAGGCGTTGCAGATCACCGGTAGGTTGGTTTGATGGTTTTAGTTCTAGGCCACAGAGCACAGAATTTCTTCGAGATTCCTTAGATCAGGTTCGAGCGATTCAGGACAGACTTTGGACAGCTCAGAGCAGACAGAAGAGTTATGCTGATCGTAGGCTTCGTTCCTTGGAGGTTAGTGTCGGTGACTTGGTGTTTCTCCGTATATCGCCCATGAAGGGCGTGATGAGATTTGGTAGGCGGGGCAAGCTTAGCCCCAGGTACATTGGGCCGTTTGAGATTCTGCAGAGGGTTGGTAGCGTTGCCTATCAGCTAGCCTTACCGCCGATGTTTTCAGCTATACATCCTGTATTTCATGTTTCGATGTTGCGTCGGTATGTACCAGATGAGTCTCATGTGTTGCAGTGGGATTCAGTTCAGTTGGATGAGGGTTTAGCCTTTGTTGAGGAGCCGTTAGCTATTTTGGCCAGAGATGTCAGGAGATTGAGGTCTCGAGAGATCCCGTTGTTAAGGTTCAGTGGAGGCACCGTCCAGTCGAGGAGGCTACCTGGGAGACCGAGAGAGATATGCGGGATCAGTATCCGCAGCTATTTTAGCCTTCAGGTACCCCCTTGACCTTGACTTTCGAGGATGAAAGCCCTTTTTAGTAGTGGATGATGTAATGACCCTTCCGGTCATTTCCACGTTTGAGTTTTGAAGTCAAGCAAATCGACAAAAGATATCGTAAGACCTTTAACAAATTTTCTGAACTTTGGGCAAATGTGTCAGGACTTTTCTCTCAATATATAAAGAGTTAGAAGTCCCCCGAAATACCAAATCGAAGGTCTACGAGTCTAGTTTCCAACGCACAAAACCTCACGTCCAACTGATCTCGGAGTAAAGAGTTATGACTGTTTTACCGCGGACTGTCTGGCAGAAAATGGGTGGCGAACCGGGTCGCGAATCGGGTCGGGTTAAACTCGATTTAAGCCTCAATTTCACGTTTTAAGACGCCGTTTCAGTTCCGAAACAGTTATAAAAAATAAGGGAGGATCCCGAGATAATTCTTGAGTATCGAAATCGTGCGTTGGCGAATTACGAGCCTAAACTTAAGAATTTTATTAGCCTCGTGCGTGTATTTGAAAATACGTTATTTAAAAGTTGAAATTGGTAAAAATTATATTATTATTGCCTTTTCAAAATATTCTAAAGGTTTATAAAAAATATTTTGTTACAATATAATTGTATATGTATTTATTTTATAAGGTTTTTATACTCCGTAATATTTTAACGGAGATAGTAAATTAGTTATGTTGAAATTTATTATTATAATCTAGTAGGTTTTATTGAAAATGATTTTCTATGAATTATGGTATATTTAAAATATTATATTTATTTTACCACGAATTTATGCAATACCCGAATATTTATTTAACGGGATAAAAATTATTTTGGTGGCACCACCACTTCCACGTGGAAGTGGTGGGAGTGGACAGCAAAAGGGGTAAGAAGCCACGTAGTGGCTTAGCTGTTGGTAAGTACCAACTCTAAATTGTTAAATATACTTTGCCCTTTATTAATCCTTTTGCCAAAATGAACTCTTAGTGAGTTATTCTTCAATATCCACCATTTGATTATATTATACAGTGCTGCATACATGTATGATAATCTTCAGGTGGGTGGGTTAGCATCTTATCCCATGATTTACATAATTTTGTGTTTAATTAATTATCGACGTCAAGTTATTCCATCCCAAATCCAATTCTGATTCCGATTTAGTTTTGGATTTTCTTGGAGTGGTTCGAGCTTGGACACCGTTGTTCTAGCAGCTTGTCGTCGGACGACAGGTAGGTTACGGTTTAATTTCCCCAGACTCCGTATATATAAAATAAAATTGTATTAATGGGCATCCTTGGGTTGGTTTATTAGGTTGGTACCACAGACCTTGACCGCTTTATTCATGTCCGCCTATTTTTATTCCTCCGTTGCTTGTAGTATTTGCGGATATATTTTATTTACCCTTGTGGTCCTGTGAGGCCTTGTTGACTCTGGAACATAGAAGGTGGGATTTTGGGAATGTCCGCGAGTCCCGGGCATAGAATTATCCTTCTAGGCTGGTTATGCTTGCTGAGTAGCTGTGGGCCTGTGCAGGGTCGATAGGTTGATTGTGAGCTGCGGGGCAGCTATTGTGTGTGATCATACCATTTCCATGCATATAAAGAGGTTTTATCCATGTTTTACTATGGTTTTGGCTTCGGGCCTACTGGCACTGTTTTCTAAACCTTGCATGGCCCCGGGGGCCGTTTTTTGATGGAAATGATTTGGAAATGGTTGATTTCACTTGTGGAGATTTTTGGGCAAGAAAGTAAAATTATGTTTTAAATCATCAGTTTTATGATTATCGCTAGACTCGGCAGGGCCGGGGTGCTAGTTGAGTTTTCTTGTACTTGAGATGATTTTTAGCCTCGGTTGGACCGAGCACCTGAGATGACTTTTTACTGTTTAGACCCGGCTACGCCCGGGCACCCTTGGAGGGGTTTTTGAGATATTTTCCTACTATTTTTAGTCCTGGACAGGGTCTGGGCATGCATATTCGAGACTGGGTCTCTATCTTGATATCGAGACTGGGTCTCTATCTTGATACATGTTCTGATACTGAGATTTAGTATGGGGTCTGGGACCTCCATGGACCTTGCTATCCGGGCCAGGGGCTACGGGCTGCGTGTGCCGGAAGAGGGGTATACGGTGGAGTAGAGGTATACGGGCAGAGTCCTTCCATGGAACCTACCTGCTGGGCCGGATCGGCGCCGGAGGAGGTACATACAGAGATACTATGGCACTTGAGATCTTCATGCATCATATCATTCATGGTTCGAGGTTCCACTCTTGTTTGCTGTTTGCTGATTGTACGCTCCGGTAGTATGGGATGCCGGAGGGTTTGTTTTCACTTGTTTGTGTTCCTCGGTTGTATGGGCGGCTGGGGGACTGTAGGTAGACTTTTGCTTTTTACTTATAGAATCGTTCTCTATTATGGGAAGTATGAGATTGGTATGATTAGTTGAGTTTGATTCATGTCTCTGAGCATGCCTATTATTACTCTTTCTCTCATCTTCTTACACTTGAGGTTACCGATATACCCTCCATTTCGTAAACTTATTTTGTATACACTGTTATTGCAAGGATCCCAGGTGCGTTGTTTCTTACTTTCACCTGTGCCTATGGTGTGTATATTCTGCTTACTAGCCTCACATGTGGTTCTGTTGATTTCCCTCTGGGCTAGTTCTTGTGTACCTTTCGTTGATTTCTGTGACTGCTTGCTTCTATTCTGTCTATTACTACGCTTTTATCTTATATGTGCCCAGTCGGCCTATGATACCTACTGGGTACCTTATGCTTCGCATTTGGTGCTCACCCCTACCCCCTGCATCTTTGGGTGCAGATCCTAGCGTGGGCCATCGCCGTTAGATCGTGTGATTCGTGCTTGGAGATCTGTTGGAGACTACTTCAGGCTGAGGGTGAGCTCTTGGCGATCGGAGCTTAGCTTTAGTTTATCTTTTGCTTCATGTACTCTATTTCCATTCAGAGACATCTGTATATATAGTTTTGGTTACTTGTACTCCATGTATGTAGTTTGGCTCTGTACTATGATACCAGGTCTTGGGGTTTGGTTTAGTTTCCGCATATGTTATATTATATCCCTGTATCTATTTTTTCGTCTTGTTCCCTTATTTGCTAGATAGTAGCCCATTACTAACTGTTCTGGGCTACGGGGATTGGTTCACCTACCGGGGGTTGTAGGTGCCATCATGACCGAGAAATTGGGTCGTGACAATAAATATCGATTTAATGAGCAATAATACGTACCTAATAAATGATGATAATAATTATAAAATACTCATATTATATATCCTTAAACAACTTAATAACGATATTAGGAGAAAAATTTACGATATTTTAGTTACTTTTGAGATAACAGAAATAATGGAACAAAGATGGATAGAACTAATTATACCAGATGACATATGTATTATCTTCTGGCTCAGTTTGGATACCTTTGTCTTGATAGGTAGTCTTCTTATTTCCTTCGTTGTCACCGAGTCTGGTATTTTTCGCGTTATCCACCACTTTACTTGCGTATTATCTGTTCTTACAATAAATTTATTATAAACAATATATGGCTCAAATGCTAACAAACATTTATATAATCCAAATAGTTCTTTTCTATTTATTTCCCATTTTAATTGTGGTTCCGTGTATGAACAATCCTCAGAACAAAAAATAATATTTGACACCAATATATTTGAACAAATAAAGGGAAAAGAATTAGATCTAAGCATAGATAAAATATTAGAGGTACCAACAATAAAAAATTGGTTTAAAAGACAAAAAGAAGAATATTATGTAATAAGCCAAAGAGAACATATAATAGATTTGTCAGTCCTTATTACCTCAATTGTAAATGTAAAATTTTGTATATTTAATACAAGCCTTCTTATTTCCTTCGTTGTCACCGAGTCTGGTATTTTTCGCGTTATCCACCACTTTACTTGCGTATTATCTGTTCTTACAATAAATTTGTTATAAACAATATATGGCTCAAATGCTAACAAACATTTATATAATCCAAATAGTTCTTTTCTATTTATTTCCCATTTTAATTGTGGTTCCGTGTATGATCCCAAATAATACCTACAATGATGTTCGATTTCTTCATTATCATATCTATATTTGAGAATTCCTCCATAACTGTGATCACTAGAATCAGTTTCTACTATGTATGTGAATTGCCTTTTTTCATTTGGAAAATATAGTTTTGGTAGTTTTTTACACAAAATTTTAATCTTTTTTATATGCATTTTATCTTTTTCGTCAAAATGGTATTCTACATCTTTCTTTAATTTTTTTTCTGCAGTGGTATAACAGAGAAAGAGGTGATTTTTCTTCTCCAAAGCAAGAGTAGGGTTCTTCAACTTCAGTCTCCAAACCCAAAGATTTCCCCAGGGGTTTCGCTGTTAGGTATATGGGATTTCATCAATGGGTTCTCATTCGCCCATTGAGTCGCAAAATTAACCCAGTCCTTCAGTTCACTTCTTTCTCCAAAGCCTAGGGCTACATGAATGCTATGAATTTCATAGTACTCATGTTTCTTATCATGAATAAACCTCGAATACATGTTTTCTTAACGTGTATCATCCTTGTGTACTTGAAATTCATGAACCCTTAGTATATTACATCATTCATGGTTTTGAACTTGTTTTAGAAAATTTCACATTCTATTCAGATTATAGAATTGACATGAATAGTGGTATGCTTCAGAGATGACGGGTAATGAACATCAATGACTTAGGATTTCATGCATTGCTTGTCGAATGCCCAGTCCTTTAGGGTTCACTGATTTAGAATGCTTTTAGATAAAGCACCTATGTTTATTTCTCAAAACATCAGTATTATTGAGCTATTTAGTATATTAGCTTATAATCAGATGGGAGTAGTACTTATCATCAAGTGGACGCAGGTATGAAGGCTCAACCATCAGTTAGGTTGGGACCTTTGGTATAAGTCCCTAAGTCCCAAAACTACGGTGCCACCGTAGGTTCTAAAGGGTCACCCGTCAGACCAAACTTGATACCTTAGTCCATTTGTACATTAGTTTAATGGATCCACATCAGTTAGTGTTCGTACACATGGCAAGGTACGGGACACCCTTCCAGCTGAGGTAATAGGTTGGACCCTTGTTAGATAAGATTGAGGTATGTCAGTTAACCGTAGCTCCTATAGGTTAGACTCAGTTATTGCATGACCTTGTAATTAGTTTATCCAGCATATTTATTGTTCAATTACGCATTTACTTATTTGGTCATTGCATCAGGTTACATACCTCAGTCCCATGTTCAGCATACTTAGAATAATGCATATCACACATGCTCAGTACATTCAAAGTAGTGACCGCATAATTCTTTTGCACTATATTGTTGGATAATATAGGTGCAGGCGCTCAGCACCCAGATCGCAATTAGCACGATTCTTCTATCATTTTGGTGAGTCTTCATATTTCGAGAAAAATATTTGTGTTTACTTTATTTATTCAAGTCATTTAGTTTTTAGACAGTTAGAGTTAGCTGGGGGCTTATCCCAGCAACTCATCTTAGTAAAGGCTTTCAGACAAATAGTAGATGTTCAGCCTTATATTATGTTAGGTGAAATCCATTTCATTCTAGTATTGACATTTAGTTTGATAATTCTATATCCTTCAAACTTTAGTTTCTACACAATTGTACTATTCAGTTTTATGTAGTATTCTTAGTGTCATGCAAGTCCATAGGTTAGCTTGGGGTCACTTGTGACTCTAACTACCATGTGGCATCTAGGGTGTAGGCTCAGGGAATGATAGAAAGAGAGGAGAACGAATAAGAAAAGAAGAAGACGAAGAAAGTAAGAGATTTAAGTAGGTCAAGTCAGAGAAGGTTAGACCAAACAACAATGATTTAAAATTTCCATACCTAGCATGTATGGACACACAACTTGGTGTGCGAACTGCACTCTCAAGCACATAAGAGCTAAATTCTCCTTCAAGTGCCAGGTGCACTTATTATGGGTGTGCTAAGCATGTGCAGTCGCACACCACGTGTAATGCACAACTTTGTTTCAAACTTCTTAATCTCCCAGGTGTTCTTTCTTGGGTGTGCTAAGCTTGACTAGCCACACACTATGGTGTAATCACCCTTTAGGTCTATGTCTATGCTAAGCTTTATGAACTATGACACGAAAGTTGCATGATGTCCGATGTGTTTTCATGCTTTATGAATAAGATGTGGCATGAGAGTATACCCTTAGTATGAATAAGATTTGGCATGAGAGTATGCCTTCATGATTATGAGCTATATGTATGCATGTTTTGGGAGTAGTATTTAGCACAGAGAGGACAAGGTGAGAGTACCCTTAGTCCCATAAACTACGTTGCTAGTGTAGGTCATGATATGATATGTGCCTTAAAGGCTTACCAGAGTGGGTCCACGTCTTTATGTATGGTGTCCTTGCCTTAGCGGGGCATAGGACAACTTTGCCAACTAGGGTTATATAATTGGGTATGGTGACTTGTTACTTGGCAGGGTTCAAAGTCAGCTTTGCTAACTAGGGTTATACAGTTAGATTCCATGTAGCTCACGTGGTCTCATGTCGATTATAATAAACTCCCGTATGTTATGTTTTCAAGTTTTCTAAGCTTTATGAACTTTTTATGAACTATCATCTTGAAGTTGGTTCTTGCCTTATGATTCAGCTTTTCATGTTCATAGCTTCTCATGATACTTTATTATGTATGAATTATGTTTAAGTACCTTTTAAAGAATCTTTTACTTACTTATGCATCGCTCAAATACTTACTACATTCCATAGTACTAACGCATATTGCGCTGCATCCTTTTATGATGCAGACTTAGGTACCCCTTCTCAGCTTCGTGGCTAGAGTCTTAGGCCACTTCCTTAGTCAACCGTGGTGAGTCCTCATGGTTCGAGGAATAGTTATGTTTTTCCTTATGTTGGCTTTACTTCTATACTCTGAGCTAACTAGGGTCTTGTCCTAGCAACTCTTTAGGTTATGACTAGAGGCTTTCAGACATAGTTCGTATTCGAGTTCCCTTTTTGGATATTGTATGTTATGTGGCTCTTAGACCCTTCATTGATGTTTCCTTATTGGATTTCCATATTATGCTTCCGCTTATCTTTGTTATGCTTGAGAGTGCTATGACCAAGGGTTAGCTTGAGATCTTTGTGGTCCCGAGTCCCGTGTTACATTTAGGGGGTAACCTTGGGGCATGACAAACTTGGTATCAGAGCCTCAGGTTCAAGAGTCCTAGGATGTCTGAAAGCCACATCGAGTAGAGTCTTTTTCATGTGTGTGAAGCGTGCCACACATATGAGATAGAAGCTATGAGATGTTTTAAGGAAACTTCACTTCTTTCATGATCACATCATGCGATAGAGCTTAAGTCTAATGTTCCTCTAATCCTTATCTTATGCGTTTCAGATTATGCCTCCTTGACGTGCTATGCCTCCCTGAGCCGCTTTGAATGCTGCTCCTTAAGTTACGGTTCCCAATGTCACAAATGATGAGTTTAGGAATGCTATTCATCTACTAGCTCAGACTTTGGCCAATCAACAGGCTCCTACCCCTGCTCATCCTCAAGGTAGGGTAGCGGTACGAGTCCGTGACTTCATCCGAATGAACCCGCCGGAGTTTTGGGGTTCGAAGGTGAGTGAGGACCCGCTCAACTTTATTGATGAAGTAAAGAAGATCTTTGAGGTTATGCAAGTAGCGGGTGTTGATTGTGTTGAGCTTGTGTCCTATCAACTCAAGGATGTGGCTCATATTTGGTTCACGCAATGAAAGGTGGCTAGGGTGAGGGATGCGATCCCCATGACTTGGAAATGTTTTGAGAGAGCCTATCTTGATAGGTTCTTTCCCCGTGAGTTGAGGCAAGCGAAAGTGGAGGAATTTGTGAACTTGAGAAAAGGTTCGATGTCGGTGCAAGAGTATAGTTTGAAGTTCACTCAGTTGTCTAGATATGCTCCCTCCATGGAAGCAAACCCGCATGATCAAATGAGTAAGTTCATCTATGGTGTCTGTGATGTAGTGAAGAAGGAGTGTAGGTCAGCCTTATTGTTTAGTGACATGAACATCTCTCGGCTCATGACACATGCCCATCAGATTGAGGGTGATAAGCATAAGGAGATGGCTAGGGAGAAAGAGAGGGATAGATCCGAGGGATCAGGTTTTGGTCATCACAGGTCTGGAGGTGGACATCACTCTTCTTTCCAGAAGAAGTCATCAGGTCCAGTTCACCTTTCTGCTAGTGCTCCTACCCAAGCTCAGAAGCCTCGTCATGATCAGGGTGGTAGAGGATTTGGTTCTTATTCCTAGTCTCAGGGTAGTGTTACTAAGGAACCCTTTTTCCCATCTTGTGCTAAGTGTGGGAAGAATCATGTTGGCGAGTATTTGGCCAGTTCAGGTGGTTTCTTTGGTTGTGGTCAGGCTGGACATCGTATCAAGGATTTCCCTTCAGCTAGGAAGGGGCAGAGAGGTGGTAGGATTCAGTCTACCCCAACAGCTTCAGGTGGTAGACCAGCCCCGAAGGGCACAGCTTCTAGTTTTGGTGGTCAGTGCCAAAACCGTCTTTATGCCATGTCTTCCCGCCAGAATCAGGAGAGTTCTCCAGATGTGGTTACCGGTATGTTGAAAGTATTCTCTCTTGATGTGTATTCCTTGTTGGATCCCGGTGCATCCTTATTTTTTGTAACCCCTTATGTGGCTTGTAAGTTCGAGATTCATCCTGAATTACTTTTAGAACCCTTTCATGTTTCTACTCCTGTTGGTGAGTCAGTCTTAGCCGAAAGAGTCTATCAAAATTGCCCTATCTCAGTCCTTCATAGAGTCACTTCAACGGATTTAGTAGAGTTGGAGATGATTGATTTTGATGTCATTCTTGGTATGGACTGGTTGTATGCATATTATGCCTCAGTTGATTGCCGCACTCATGTGGTTAGTTTCAAGTTTCCTAATGAACCTGTCCTAGAATGGCAAGGTAGCCCCTCTTCTTCGAAGGGCCGTTTCATATCATATCTTAAGTCTAGGAAGATGATTTCTAAGGGTTATGTCTATCACATAGTTTGGGTCATGGACACGGAGTTCGAAACCCCAACTATTCATTCTATTCCTATTGTAAATGAGTTTCTCAAAGTGTTCCCCGACGATTTTCCCGGAGTCCCTCCCGAGCGAGAAATTAACTTTGGGATAGATCTTCTTCCGGATACGAATTCTATCTCCATTCCTCCTTATCGAATGGCCCCCGCAGAACTTAAAGAGTTGAAAGATCAGTTGAAAGACTTTCTTGATAAGGGTTTCATCAGGCCTAGTATTTCTCCTTGGGGTGCCCCAGTCTTGTTTGTTCGGAAGAAAGATGGTTGTCTTAGAATATATATTGATTACCGCCAATTGAACAAGGTCACAATCAAGAATAAGTATCCTATTTCTAGGATTGATGACTTGTTCGATCAACTTCAGGGTGCTAGTTTCTTCTCCAAAATCGACCTTAGATCCGGCTATCATCAGCTTCGAGTTCGGGAATGTGATATCTCGAAGACAGCCCTTAGGACTCGGTATGGTAATTATGAGTTTGTTGTTATGTCTTTTGGTCTAATGAATTCTCTTGCAGCTTTTATGGATTTGATAAACCGTGTGTTCAAACAGTATTTGGATATGTTTGTGATTGTCTTCATTGATGATATCCTCATCTACTCTCGGATGTGAGGAGAAGGGAGTTAGAATTTGAGGTTGATGATTGGGTTTTCCTTAAGGTGTCACCCATGAAGGGTGTGATGAGGTTTGGCAAGAAAGGAAAACTTAGTCCCCATTTTATAGGTCCTTACCAGATTTCGAGGAGAGTTGGTAATGTTGCTTATGAGTTGGAGTTACCAATGGAGGTAGAAGCGGTTCATCCAGTTTTCCATGTTTCCTTACTGAAGAAGTGTGTTGGTGATCCGACATTGATTGTTCCTTCGGAAGAGGTGGGTGTGAAGGATAGTCTCACCTATGAGGAAGTCTCCGTGGAGATCCTTGATCGTCAAATCCGAAGGTTGAGGAACAAAGAGGTCTCTTCGGTAAAAGTCCTTTGGAGGAATCAGCTTGTTGAGGGTGCTACTTGGGAAGCGGAAGAGGCCATGAAGACCAAATATCCTCATCTCTTTCCTTCCGAGTCATTTCCAGCTTGAGGTGCTAGTTTCCTCCTTAGTATGTCCCTCCAATTCTACTCCATCAGTTCCTCTCATTATTCTAGCATGCATCCATGTTTTACGAAGTTAGTTTATCATGTTTTCAAGTTGAAAAGTTCAGGTTTTGTGATTACCCTTTGATTTCTATGTTTTGATGTTTGGTTGGGCTGTTTTCCCCTCAGTTTCCCTTGTCGAGTCTTCATTCGAGGATGAATGATCCCAAGGGGGGATATTGTAACACCCCGTACACGTATCCAGCTATCGAATCCTGAATCCATCAAGGTTACTGCACTTTCTGCAAACTAATTCGTCACCACGGGCGGTGCCACAGGCGTCGTAGCTCAGACAACTCGTGGAGTGCTCCGTGAAGACCAAATAGTTGGGCTTTGCCAGCTGCCTCAGTCCGATAGGTGGCCACAACGAGCATCACAGGTGCGATGGCCCGTAGGACCTCACCGTCAGAATGGTCCATCAATTCCTCCCCAACAACCAGTCTTCTCGATGGGCTAGGCCACGGGCATCGCAAGTGTGATGGGCCATGGGAGCTCGCTGTCTAAAGAGACCAGAAGACCTTCACCAAAGCACCCCTGCCCGACAGGCTGTCGTGGGCACGATGCCCGTCGGGTAGCCCGAAAGGCAGCCCAGTTTCCTAAAACTTTTCAATTAATTCCCAGCGGCATTATGTATTAAGTGAAGTTGTTTTGACTAATTTTTAGAAAGGTTTTCACCCATATTACCCTAAGTCCCTCTTAAATTCATCATTCTTCACTCAAAGAGGAATATTGCTCTCAAGTTCAAGTCTCCAATCTCCAAGCCAAGTCTCCTAATTCTTTTCCAATCAAGTGGGTAATTTTTCACCAAGGTATGTGGGTTTTTAACAATGGGTTCCTTTCACCCTTGTGCCCAAATTCCCCAATTCTTATTTTGAATTTATGAATTTATGAAATTAGGGTTTTGATCCAAAATTGGGGAAAGTTTATAAAATCAGTTTATATGTTTAAATTCATGGTTTCCTCTTGATTACTCATGATTTAAGTATGATTCTCTTATTGGTTTTAAAAGCCCAAGCATGAAAGTTGATTTATAGCATGAAACTATGAAATTGCATGTTTTCAAGAGAAACTTGGCATGATTAGATATCATGACCTTTATGTATTTATGAAATTGCATGCCAAATTCTTCAAGTATGAATTTAGAAAGAAAATCATGTTTTGAATTATGTCTATGCTAAGCTTTATGAACTATGACACGAAAGTTGCATGATGTCCGATGTGTTTTCATGCTTTATGAATAAGATGTGGCATGAGAGTATACCCTTACTATGAATAAGATTTGGCATGAGAGTATGCCTTCATGATTATGAGCTATATGTATGCATGTTTTGGGAGTAGTATTTAGCACCGAGAGGATGGGGTGAGAGTACCCTTAGTCCCATAAACTATGTTTCCAGCGTAGGTCATGATATGATATGATATGATATGCGCCTTAAAGGCTTACGAGAGTTGATCCACGTCTTTATGTTTAGTGTCCTTGCCTTAGCGGGGCATATGACAACTTTGCTAACTAGGGTTATATAGTTTGGTATGGTGACTTGTTCCTTGGCAGGGTTCAAAGTCAGCTTTGCTAACTGGGGTTATACAGTTAGATTCCATATAGCTCACGTGGTCTCATGTCGATTATAAGAAACTCCCGTATGTTATGTTTTCTAAGCTTTATGAACTTTTTATGAACTATCATCCTGAAGTTGGCTTTTGCCTTATGATTCGCCTTTTCATGTAGATATCTTCTCATGATACTTTATTATGTAAAAATTATGTTTAAGTACCTTTTAAAGCATGTTTTCCTTACTTATGCATCGCTCACATACTTAGTACATTCCATAGTACTAACGCATATTGTGCTGCATCCTTTTATGATGCAGACTCAGGTACCCCTTCTCAGCTTCGTGGCTAGAGTCTCAGGCCACTTCCTTAGTCAGCCGTGGTGAGTCCTCATGGTTCCAGGACTAGTTATTATTTTCCTTATGTTGGCTTTACTTCTATACTCCAAGCTAGATAGGGTCTTGTCCTAGCAACTCTTTAGGTTATGACTAGATGCTTTCAGACATAGTTCGTATTCAAGTTCCCTTTATGGATATTGTATGTTATGTGGCTCTTAGACCCTTTATTGATGTTTTCTTATTAGATTTCCGTATTATGCTTCCGCTTATCTTTGTTATGCTTGAGAATGCTATGACCAAGGGTTAGCTTGGGATCTTTGTGGTCCCGAGTCCCGTGTTACGTCTAGGGGGTAACCTCATGGCGTGACACTTTTTGTAAATTTAATCCTCTTTGCGTGCAAATCCTTGAACAAAGTGGACTTTGGGGATGTTTTAGGCCCCAAAATGAGTCCCATTTGTACTCAACTTTTGGGCATGGGTTTCTAAACGCACTGCAGACATAATTGTGAAATTTGTTTTTCATTTTATCGTGCAGGTCCCTAGGGTTGTTTTCTGACTTGATATTTTATATAGTAATATGGGCGTCATTCTTCTCGTCTTGACACTTGGATTATGTTCTTGATAGCATGGATGCATTCTGAGGCTGTTAAGAAGGGGAAGGCACACGAGTGACATTTTGTGTTTGTAGTTCGGCCTCGAGGTAGGTTACAGTTTATTTTCCTTAGACTTGGCTTAGTCAGATTCTATATTTTATAAATTACTGGAACGTTAGGTAGGATCTTAGAGTATAAATAGGCTTAAATCCTATGATCATATAATTTGGCCATTTTGGGGTCGTAGATTATAAAAATACTGTTTATCCATTGTTTAGGAGCTTATAGAATTACTGTGGATAGCCTAGAATACTTAGAATGCTTTTAGGAGGTTTTAGAGGTAGAGTAGGTGTTTTCCGTGATTTTTGTAGTTATTTTCCACTTGTTCCACTTATTTTTACAATTATTACATACTATAGGCTCGAGGCCATAGCATTGAGCTGGATGGAGTTCCAGGTAAGTACCTTGTTTGGAGGGCACCCTTGCCCTATTCCTTGATTTTACTTTGTCCTTAATTGAGTGTGAACTGCATGTACATATATACTTATCCTTTTTGGTGATCAAGCATGACCCATAAATGAGTTTTCTAAGGAAAATGGTTGGCTCTTCGGTTTAAAAGAGACTTTTCACTTTTACTACACACTTTGAACTTTGAAAAGGATTTGTACCACTTTACTATTGATTTTGGATTTTGAAACTAGAAACCTCATTTTCCACTAACTTGAACTTCGGGAAGAGCATCTGTTATTTTATCATATGTCTGATGTAAGATTCATGAATTATATTTTACTTATCGTGTGTCTGATGTAAGATTCTAGACTTATATTTACTTATTGTGTGGTCGATGTAAGATTTCAAACTCACACATGCATCGGCGTTATACTGCATCACATGGATTTCATATTGCATCATGATGGTTCCTGGCGTGTACTTTACCATGGATGTCTACTTGTTTCTTCGTTATTATTATTATTTCTATTATTTGTATAGATTATGTCTATGCTCCGTTGATAACTATATTTTAGGTGAATCCTTGTAGTTAGTTTACTTTCCTATATTTTATATTATATACTTTGTTTCTAAGATCAATCGACCTATGATGCCTACTTGGTACCAATTGTTTACTACACTCTGCATCTTTTTATAGATGCAACACCTAGTACGAGCCACTCTCATTGATCCTCCTATTATTTGTGGCCAATTTCTACTTGGATCTTGGTGAGCTCCTGTCCTATTGGAGACTTTTACTACTTTTCATCTATCTTTCTATCTAAATTTTTTATTTTGGATAGACAATGCTTGTTGTATAGCTATTACGTACCTTAGATGCTTTTGTACCTGTGACACTAGGTCCGAGTTACGTCCATTTTGTATATTTATTACAGTTTGTATGTATCTATACTGTTTGCCCTTATTTCCTTATATTTTCTCTTCCATTTTCATTATTTATATTGTATTATTATCTTTCGCATCTTTGGGTTTGCTTGCCTACTGAAGGGTTATGTAGGCTCCATCGCAGCCCAGTTTTGGGTCGTGTTAGAGTGGTATCAGAGCTCTAGGTTCACCGGTATTGCTAGTACAAGAGCAATGTATCTAGTAGAGTCTTCTGGATTGGTATGATAACATACGTATCCTATCTACAAGAGGCTATAGAATATTCCTAGGAAAGATTCCATCTTGTTTGATTCCTTACCGTACGTCCTTGACTTTATCAACTTTTAAGTATCTGTTGTTTCACTCTTTCTTAGATGGTTCAGATGAGATTTATAGTAGGTAAGGATGATGCCCCTGTACCTATAGTTAGAGCCCTAACTAGGGGATAGGGTAGAGGTCAACCTAGAGGTTAAGGTAAGAGATGGGCTGCAGTGACAGCTTGGGCCTAGACTAGGTTACCATTGCTAGAGCATGATATAAGGGTTAGGGAGGGATAGTATGAGCTGAATGGTGTAGGGCCAGCCCAGCATCCGGAAGGTTTTGTGGTTACTCCAGTGCTATAGGACACTTTGGTTCGCTTGCTTTGGTTCCTTGAGGGTATGTCATAGCCAGCAGCCTCACCCGATACTCTGATTGGTTCTCAGGTCAAAGACGAGGCTCAGACTTAGCCCAGGCAGCAGTACAGGGTTAAGGAGAACATCCTGCTACTATGGCTCCCCGATAGGTGTTGTAGGTCTCTACCATTATTCTGCCTATTCTAGTTGGGCATGTTATGTCTTCTGGGAAGCAAAAGATGCTTGGTAGGTTTCTGTAGTTGGGTACCCTGAGGTTTTCTGGTGCTCCTGGGGAAGATGCGCACGAGTTTCTGATTAGGTGCCAGGAGAGGTTGCATAATCTTGGGTTGGTCGAGTCTCATGGAACAGATTACACCATGTTTCAGATAGATGGTTTTGCGAAATAATGGTGGAGGTCTTATATAGCTTGCAGGCCAACCAAGTCACCTCTACTTACTTGGGCACCATACTACATAGCTTTTTTGGAGAAGTATGTACCTTACAGCTTAACAGAGCGATTGATGGATCAATTCTCCATATTGGAACTGGGCTCCATGCCTGTCTCAGGTATGAGGTTTGATTTCACAAGATGGATAGACATGCCACCATGATTCTGCCCATCGAGCATAAGAAGATGCAACACTTTATTTGAGGTTTGACTTTACAGCTCCATTTGTCTACAGAGGGTATGGTAGCTTTGGGCCAGTCATACTTGGAAGTAGTGGATCATGCCTGCACTATTGAGGGCATACTTCATGAGGCCCAAGGGGGCAGCGATAAGATACCCCGCCATCAAGGCAGTTATAGTGGCTCGCAGACACAAGGTAAAGGTTATTTTGGTAGGGGTTAGCACCAGCAGTGTTTCCAGTCCAGCCGACCTATTTAGGAAGCACAACAGATTACAGAGGGATAAGGTGGTCAGATTAGTCAGGGCTTGGTTCAGTCTTTGCATGGTGACTATTCTGGGGTATGACATATGGGTATACTTTATTGTACTAGATATGGTTAATTTTGATGAGATTTTAGGCATGGATTGGTTATCTTTCTACCATGTGGACTTGGACTGCTTTGCCAAGATCATTACCCTACAGATGTTTGATATCCCTCCTATAGTATAGAAGGGTAATGATAGGTACATGCTGAGTGGAGTTATATCTTTACCGAGCGCCTAGCGGTTTGTTGGGAAGGGGTGCTTGGCCTATCTTTCTTACAGCCGTGATACTAGTGCCACTACACCTTCACTTGAGTCAGTTCATGTGGTTTGCTAGTATTTGGATGTGTTTCATTTTGATCTACCAGGTCTTCCTCCTGATCGTGATATTGACTTTGGTATCGATGTTGAGCCGGGCACTTAGCCCATTTCTATTCAACCATATCAGATGGTAACAGCTAAGTTGAGGGAGCTTAAGTATCAGTTCTAGGATCCATTGAGTAGAGGGTTCATCAGGCTTAGTGTGTCTTCATGGGGTGCTCTGATTCTATTTGTGAAGAAGAAGGACGGTTCCATGCATATGTGTATTGACGACAAGCAGTTGAATAAGGTGATAGTTAAGAACAAGTATTTGATGTTGCGTATTAATAATTTGTTTGAACAACTATAGGGTGTAGAGATGTTCCCTAAGATAGACTTGAGGTTCAGTTATCACTGGTTAAGGATTAGGGCTGTGGACATCCCAAAGACTACATTTAGGACTCGATATAACCATTATGAGTTCCTAGTCATGTCTTTTGGGTTGACCTATGCCCTAGCAGCATTTATGGAGTTGATGAACTGTGTGTTCAGAGCCTACCTGGATTCCTTTGTGATTGTGTTCATCAATGACATTCTGGTATATTTGAGGTGTATAGAGGAGCATGAGCATCATCTGAGAGTTGTACTTCATACATTGCAAGACCATCAATTATATGCCAAATTCTCTAAGTATGAGTTTTGTCTTGAGTCCATGACATTCTTAGGGAACGTGGTGTCCAAAGATGGGATTATGGTAGATCCGGTGAAGATTGCAGCAGTTTGTGATTGGGCTAGGCCTACTTCTCCTACTGAGGTTTGCAGTTTTGACTGGTTGGCAGGTTACTACAGATGGTTTGTAGAGGGGTTTTCTTCTATAGCAGCTCCGTTGACTAGGTTGACTCAGAAGAATGTTCCCTTCCAGTGGTCTGATGAGTGTGAGGTGAGCTTCTTAAAGCTTAAGTCCTTGTTGACTTCAGCTTTGATTCTTACTCTTCTGATCGAGGGTCAGGGGTTTATAGTGTATTGTGATGCTTTCGGTATTGTTCTTGGTTGTGTATTAATGCAGCAGGGTTGAGTGATTGTTTATGCTTT
Source organism: Jaltomata sinuosa (assembly GCA_003996215.1). Taxonomy (NCBI): domain Eukaryota; kingdom Viridiplantae; phylum Streptophyta; class Magnoliopsida; order Solanales; family Solanaceae; genus Jaltomata; species Jaltomata sinuosa. The sequence goes on along the minus strand of QJPP01003641.1, from coordinate 15,570 downwards.
TAGATAGTTACAGGTTCACGAGAGGAACTACCCTACTCATGACTTGGATTTAGCGGTGGTAGTCTGTATTGAAGATTTGGAGGCTTATCTGTATGACATGCATTGTGAGATCTTCACGGATCATTGTGGTCTTCGGTGCATTTTCAGCTAGAAGGATCTAAATTTGAGGCAGAGCAGGTGGCTAGAGTTACTAAAGTACTCTGACATCTCCATCCTTTATCATCTGGGCAAGGAAAACATGGTAGAAGATGCCTTGAGCCAAAAGGCAGTGAGTATGGGTAGCTTGGCTTTCTTAGCAGTGGAGGAGCGACCTTTAGACTTTGACATCCAGTCCTTGGCTAACAGGTTGGTTAGATTTGATAATTCTAAGTCGGGCCATATTCTTGCTTATGTTGAGGCTTGATCTTTCTTATTGGAGTAGATTCTAGCACTACAGTTTGACGATGCAGGGATAAGGATCATTCTTGACAAGGTGTTGAGTAGTGAGGCTAGGAAGGAGACCTTAGATTCGGATGGTGTTCTGTGGATTGAGGGTCATATTGGCATTTTTAGAGTTGGTGACCTGGTTAGATTGATCTTAGAGGAGACTAATTATTCTAGGTATTCCATTCATCCCAGGGTAGCAAAGATGTATCGTGACTTGATGTAGCACTACTAGTGGTGTGGGATAAAGAGGAATATCTCAGATTTTGTGTCTAGGTGCTTGAACTGTCAGCAGGTGAAGTTTGAGCAACAAAGACCAAGTGGTTTGACTCAGAGGCTACCCATTTTGTATTGGAAATGGGAGCAGATAGCTATGGACTTTGTGGTAGGCTTGCCATATATGTTACAGAGATTTGATGCTATTTGGGTCATTGTGGATAGGTTGACAAAGTCTGCTCACATTCTGCTGGTTCAGACATCCTATAGTTCCGAAAGGTTGGCTCAGATCTATATTCGTGAGATTGTCCGTTTGCATGGGTGCCAGTTTCTATCATTTCTGACTGTGGAAATCAATTTACTTCATGCTTCTGGAGGTTTATTCAGAGAGATTTGGGTACCAGAGTTGAGTTTAGCACTGCTTTTTACCCGTAGACTGATAGTCAGTCAGAGCGCACTATTTAGGTTCAGGAGGATATGTTGCAGGCCTGTGTCATTAACTTCGAAGGTCAGTGGGACCAGTTCTTAGCCTTGGTAGAGTTCTTATACAATAATAGTTACAATTTCAGTATTCAGATGGCTCTGTTTGAGGCTTTGTATGGTAGGCAGTGCAAATCTCTGGTGGGTTGGTTTGATGCCTTCGAGGTTATACCGTGGGGTATCCACCTGCTTCATGATTCTACGGATAGAGTTCTGATTATTCAAGAGAGACTTTGCACTTCCCAGAGTAGGAAAAAGAGATATGCTGACCGAAGGGTTCAAGACTTACAGTTTATGGTAGGTGACTGTGTGTTCCTTTGGGTGTCACCCATAATGGGCGTGATATGGTTCGAGAGGAAGGGCAAGCTCAGTCCTAGATTTATTGGGCCATTTGAGATCCTTTGTTGCATTGGGGGGGGGGGTTGCTTATGAGTTGGCCCTGCCTCCTGCTCTTTCTGGTGTTCACCCAGTCTTCCATATTTCTATGTTGTGGTGGTATATTTTGGATGAGTCTCACATAATTTCAGTGGGATTCTGTTCAGTTGGATGAGTCTCTGGCTTTGAGGAGGAGTCTGATGCTATCTTAGACAGGTAGGTTAGGAAGTTGAGGTCCAAGGTGATTCCGTCAGTTAAGGTTCAGTGGCGTCATCGTCCTGTCGAGGAGGCTACTTAGGAGATTGAGACCGATATGTAGACCCGCTATCCTCACCTTTTCGAGCCTTTGGTATCTTCTTTTCATTAACTTTCAAGGACAAAAGTTCTTTTAGTAGTGGATGTTGTAATGACTCTCTAGGTCATTTTCTTGATTTTCATGCTTTTTCTGCGTTTTGAGCTTTCCCACAACGGCTACAGGTCATTTATGACTTGTCAAAACTGACGGTTCAGTTCCTAGACCGTTCATTTGTGTTTTAGGCTCATTTCCCTATTTTGCAACTCTTAAGGCTGCTAGAGTCGACTTTGGTCAACATTCAAGGAAGATGGCCTCGGATGGAAATTCTGTCAGTGTTGTTAACTCTGGAATGTCGACTTTAGGCTAGAGGGACCTTTGGTTTGGGTCTCGAGGCTTCCAAACTCGTTTCAGGCTATAGGGTTCAATTTTGGTTAAAGTTGGTTTTGGTCATGGGTCCCACTTTTCTTCAGAACAATCTCGATCAGGAGTTTCATCGATTTTGTTGAGTCTGGAATGTCATTTTTGGTAAGGTAGCATATCTGGTTTGTGTTCACGGGGTTCCAAATGAATCCTGAAGGTAGAATAGCTGGTGCTGCTGGTATCTGGAATGCCGCGCCTACGTGCCTGGGGGCACACCTGTGCTTCCGCCCCTGCGTTCACCAGCCGCACATGCAGCCCTGGGTGATGTCGGCAGGGGGCGCCCCTGCGCTCCTTTGATCGTGCCTATGGTGTTGCCCCTACAATATGTTCACCGCTCCTACGGGTGTTGGGGGTTTAGTTGGAAACCTCCCATGTGGTGTTTTGGGCACTACATTAATGTTTCACCTGCGTTATTTTGACCACAGGTGCACCGATCGCTCGTAGTTAAAATAAGTTGCCTTCTTCATTTCACTCCATTCCAACTCAATTCCTCTATTTATAAAGCCCGACCAAGGAGAGAAATCATCCATCCTAATTGATTCCGTGTCATATTAAGGTAATTCTCTTCCTATCTTCGTTCTAAGAATCGTCCTAATGGTATTTTTGTGTCTTTTTCGTAAATTTAATCCTCTTTGCATGCAAATCCTTAAACAAAACTGGACTTTGGGGCTGTTTTGGGCCCTAAAATGAGTCCCATTTGCGCTCAACCTTTGGGCATGGGGTTCTAAACTCGCTGCGGACATAATTGTAAAATTTATTTTTTATTTCATCGCACGGGCCCCAAGGGTCATTTTTTGTCTTGGTATTTGGCCTGATTTTCCGTATAGTAATATGGGTCTCATTCTTCTCGTCTTGATACCTGGATTATGTTCCTGATAGTGTGGCAGCATTCTGAGGCTGTTCAGAAGGGGAAGGCACACGAGTGATTATTTGTGTTTGCAATTCAGCCCCGAGGTAGGTTACGGTTAATTTTCCTTAGACTTGACTTAGTTAAACCCTATATTTTATAAATTACTAGTACGTTAGGTAGGATCTTAGAGTAGAAACAGGCTTACATCTTGTGATCATATGACTTGGCCATTTTGGGATCATAGATTAGAATCATACTGTAACCTTAGTTTAGGAGCTTATAGAATTATTGTGGCTAGCCTAGAATACTTAGAATGCTTTTAGGAGGTTTTAGAGGTCAGTGCTTTCGGTAATTTTTGTAGTTATTTTCTGCTTGTTCCGCTTATTTTTACTGTTATTGCATAACTATGGGCCCGAGGCCATAGATTTGAGCTGGATGGAGTTCCAGGTAAGTACCTAGTTTGGAGGGCACCCTTGCCCTATTCCTTTGTTTTATTTTGTGGTTAATTGAGTGTGCACTGCATGTACATATATACTTATCCTTTTTTGTGATAATGAGCATGGCACATAAATGAGTTTTCTAAGGGAAATGGTCGGCTCCCGGGTTTAAAAAAGACACTTCACTTTTACTATGCATTTTGAACTTTTAAAAGGATTTGTACCACTTTACTATTGATTTCGGATTTCTAAACTAGAAACCTCATTTTCCACTAACTTGAACTTCGGGGAGAACATCTGTTATTTTATCATCCATTTGATGTAAGATTCCAGGCTTATATTTTACTTATCGTGTGTTTGATGTAAGATTCAAGACTTATATTTACTTATTGTGTGGTTGATGTAAGATTTCGAACTCACACATGCATTAGCGTCATACTGCATTGCATGGATTTCACATTGCATTGTGATTTTTCCTGGCTTGTACTTTACCATGGATGTCTACTTCTTTCTTCGTTATTATTATTGTCTCCATTATTTGTCTAGATTATGTCTATGCTCCGTTGATAACTATATTTTAGGTGGATTCCTGTAGTTAGTTTACTTTCCTGTAATTTATATTATATACTATCTTTCTGAGCTTGGTTGGCCTATGATGCCTACTGGGTAACCATTATTTTGGTACTCATACTAAACTCTGCATCTTTTTCTGATGCAACACCTAGTACTAGCCACCCTCGTTGATCCTCTTATCGTTCGTGGCCAGCTGCTGCTCGGATCTTGGTGATTTCCTCGGTGTTTTGGAGACTTTTACTGCTTTTCATCTACCTTTCGGTCTACATTTTTTATTTTGGATAGACAATACTTATTGTATAGCTATTCCATACCTTATATGTTCTTTTACTGGTGACACCAGGTCTGGAGTTAGTTCTTGTGTATATATTGTCTTCTCGGTCACTTTAGGGTCATTTTGTATATTTATTACAGTTTGTATGTATCTATATTGTCGGCCCCTATTTCCTTATATTTTCTCTTCCATTTTCCTTATTTATATTGTATTATTATCTTTCGCATCTTTGGGTTGGCTTGCCTACCATGGGGTTATGTAGGTGACATCGCAGCCCAATTTTGGGTCGTGAAACGTGGTGTGCAGTCTACATGTGCTTCGCACAATCCTTCTAGTTCCTCCAATTGCCATGATTCATCCTTATTCAACTTGCATTCGTGAACACACATCCAAAAACAACAAATATTGAAGTAAGACCGAAACTAAATGAACACTTGGGTTGCCTCCAAAGAAGAACTTGATTTAACATTGCGACATGACGATGTACCTCAAATCTCAAGGTTCATCAAGATATGCCACTTCAAAAAGCGTGACCTCCTCGGGGTACCCAAATAATTTTTCATTCTTTGACCATTCACCTTAAACCTTGATCCATCTTTGCATTCACATTTAATTGCACCATAACGAAAACTTGCGTTATCTTGAAAGGGCTAGACTATTTTGACTTTAATTTTTTTGGAAACAACCAGAGTTTTGAGTTGAACAACAAAACCATTTCTTGAGATTGAACACCCATTTCATTATCTTTGAGTCATGAAAGTACTTCATCGGGGCCTTGTAAAGAGTTGAGCTCTCATAAGCTCTCAAACAAAACTCATCAAGCTCATTCAGCTTTTCAACCCTTTACTGTGAAGCATCCTCCACTTCAAATTAAACTTTTTCAAGGCTCACAAAGCCTTATGTTCAAGTTCAACTGCAAATGGCACGCCTTCCCAAAAAACAATTGGTAAGGAGACATTCTAATTGGGGTTTTGAAGGCCGTGCAATATGCCCACAATGCATCACCCAACTTGTCGGACCAATAATTCTTATTAGCATTCACCGTCATGGACAATATATTCTTCAGCTCGTGATTGGATACTTCAACCTGCCCACTAGTTTGCAGATGATAAGGAGTGGCTACCTTATTTTTGAGACCATACTTAGCAAGCAAAGAGTTGAACAAACAATTGCAAAAATGGGAGCCTCCATCACTAATAATGGTCCTCGGGGTACGAAACCTTGGAAGAATATACTTCTTCAAGAACACTGTGACACTTCGCCATTCATTATTGGGAAGCAGTATGGCTTACACCCACTTTGAAGCATAATCTACCCCGAAAAGGATATACTTTTAGCCATAGGAACTTACAAATTGTCCTATAAAGTCAATCCCCCACACATCAAACATTTCAACCTCTAACATTACAGTCAAAGCGATCTCATGCCTTCTGGAGATACCTCCATGTCTTTGGCATGGGTCACATGTCTTGACAAGATCATGGGCATCTTGATAGCTTCTTGGCCAGTAGAAGCCACTTTGCAATACTTTTGAGGTTGTTCTCATACTACTATGGTGACCACCAACCACTGAAGAATGGCAAGCCTCAAGATTTCAACTTATGGAACACATTTTTGAATCACATTGTCTGCACAAACTCGAAAGAGGTATGGTTCATCCCAATAGAATTTTTGCACATCATAGAGAAATTAATTCTTTTGGTGAGAATTCAAGTCATCTGGCATAATATCACAAATGAGATAATTCGCAATGTCAGCATATCATGGAACCAAATTATTTGATGCAACCAACACATATTTATCCCAGAATGCATCATTAATTTCCATCTCACCCAATGGTCTTCCATTTTCTTTATGCCCAGAAAGATGGTTAGCAACTTGATTCTCACAACCCTTCTGATCCTTTGCCTCGAAATCAAATTCTTGGAGAAGTAATACACACTGGATCAACCATGGTTTAGCATCCTTTTTTCCATAAGATATCAAATGGCAGTGTGATCTATGTGAACAACCACCTTGGTGTCTAACAATTAAGAACCATAAGCAATTCTTGCTCCGTCACTATATAGTTGTTTTGAGCACCATTGAGAGTCTTACTCGCATGATAAATTGGTGAAAAATCTTTTCCAAAGCAATTTTGCTAGCATCACATATCAATTCAAATGGTTTAGACCAATACGAGGCTACAATCATGGGAGAGATGGTAACCCTTTCTTTCAAATAGTCAAAAGCCTTCATACAAGCATCACCAATAGGAACTTTACCTCTGTTTCTAGCAACTTACACAATGGAGTGGCAACTAATAATGCTCAAGTGCACTCTCCTAGAAGGAGGTATCGGTGATCATTAAGCAAAACAAATTTATATTACCCGATGGGAGTCGGGGTCGATCCCACAGGTAATTCAAGCTTAGCCTAAGAGATTGTAGGACAAACTTCACAACGAGAGTAGAATGCTCAAACAACAAATAATGAAAAAAAGGGGGAATTAGGAATCTGTCACAATTTAAATTCCAAACAAAGCAATAATTAAAAGTGCAAGGTGTAAACGATTAGAGAGAAAACTAGTAGGGATATGCTTCTGATGGGACTTGAATACGGGTCAAGGTACTTGCTAAATTGCATGAATTCCTACTAAATGATATAGGTAGCATTGGTTTTAGGCACGCTTGTTAATCTCTCAATCAAACAAACATATATCCAATGGTTTTTTATTCAAACACCGTTCTTTAGGCAAATAACTAACCAACATATGCTTGGTGAGGTCACACTATTTCTAGCTTAGACCATTAAATGGGTGTTTTTGGCAAATTGAGCTATTTCTAGCCTCAATCTAGGTGGAATACCAAGTATCCACTAGAAATTTCAAATCCGAAATTATAAACTTCTTTCTCAAGCAAGAATACAACCAAGTAAGGAAAATCAATGTTTGCAACCATCAATTTTAGAGTTGAAATATGGTGAAATCACTAGACCCATATCATATTAGTTATTATAAACACAAATAAGCAAGACCCATACCCTTTTATCAAGTACCCATCATCTACACATCCCTAGATAAGAAAACTTAACTACTCATGCTAAAGGAAAAATAAAGTATACCCATAGGGAAATTCAAATTCCTTTTCATTAATTGTAGCAAGAATCCAATATCTAAGCTAAAATTTACAAGCCCAAGGTTGAAGATTGAGAGAATGGATTGAAACCCTCTTTCTTTCCTTGGGAAAGAAACTTGTTTCCAAAAGTGAAAACAATCAAAAACTCTTCAAAAACTTTCTAAAATTGTGCCTGAATTGGGTTTAAGAATGTTCCCAAAACGTCTTACAAAATTGCACAAAAATGCCCTTTGGGGGATGTGCGACACAATGTGCGGTTTGCACATCGTGAACTGTGCATCGCACAACACTCTTCAATGGTCCAGTGACTTAAGCTAACTTGGGAGCTTCATGAAAAGTGGGGTGCGGTTTTCACCTGGCAGTGTGCACGTCGCACGATGACCGTACCCCTTAACAAATTCTTTAGGTAATTTTTGAGCCTTGTGCGGTGGGAGGTGCGGACTGCACCTCGTGTTATGCGTGTCACACAAGGTTCGCACCTCTCGACAGAATCTCCATCTTGTTTAATCCTTCACACTTCAAGTCCTTTTCAGCTCTTTTGGGTCTAATTCCTTGTTTTCCATCTTAGGACAAAAGTACCTGCATTCACATAAATAAAGGCCATAAGAACCTCTAAATCTTATCAAAACATAGAAATAATTCATGATTAAGGGCTAAATGAGTTGGTAGATTACTGACTCATCAAACCCTCAAACTTGAACTATTGCTTGTCCTTGAACAAGATACTCACAAGGTAAGGAATGAATTATGCTCTAAAACTCAATCAAGGCACAAAAGAATACTCTATTCAAAAGACTAAAACAAAAGACTCAACTACTATGCTCATCTCAATTTGAACCATCACATTATCAAGGTAATTGATCATTTCAAAACCTTTTCAAAAAGACTTCATTTCTCATTTAAAATCAAGGGAATTTTGTCATTCAAAACAAGATACAAAGCTTCTCAAGTCATTGGCATGGACCATCAAGGTTTGCCTCGAGATTTGCCACATAAATTATCTCATTCTTTCCTCTCGATTGAAATAGAGATTTCATATTTCAATTTGCGTGCATGATGCCACTCAGCATAAGAGAGAATCTCACTCACAATCATGCATTTCACAAAACAAGGGGATTATAAGAGAACCAAGAAAACTCTCACTCTCTCAAGGAAGTTCAAATGCACACATGTTGAACCATAGGCTTGACCTTCATGTAAATCGCCACTAATGTAGGGTGATGAAGCTCGAAATCACTAAGGACTTGCGGGTTATTATGTTGGCTATGGATAAGGTGAGGATTTCATTTGGCTTGAGTTTTTGAATTTTGACTTCACCTTATTTCTCCCTCATACGACCCAAGCTTCTCCTTTTCAATCATGATCATTCAAGACTCCTTGTATCGCCTTTATTTTGTAGCACCCATTCTTTATTTTCATTTTGCTTATTGGATTGAACTTTTCAAAGCAATTTTCAATTCAAACATAAGGTCCTACCTTGAACTTGGAGAGCATCCTTTTTCTTCTCCTCATTGATCTTATGCGCCCCCAAACTTAGGCATTTGCCTATATTGTCTTTTCATTCCCCTCCCCCCAAACTTAGGCTTTAAGCCTACTTTTCATTTTCAAGAAATTAGGGAGGACGGGTGCTAAGATAGAGGTTCCAAAAAGGTCAAGGTGTTAAACAAGGTGCCAAGGAACGGTCACAAGCTCAAAGGGTTTCACTAGGATTGATGTCGAGGGAAGTCATTTAGGTGAAGTGACTATTAAAAGGGCCTAAGATCATTTTCCAAGCTCGGTGAATTACATTTGGGGTAAGTTCTAGACAACACGCATGCACAAGAATCAAGGTAAAGTGTCACCACACAAGGCACCATGCCATAAGACTTCTTTCATTAGTCTCAAGATCCATTGGGACAAATGACTTTTGACAAGCTATTCCGAGCTCATTACACACTCATTTGTGAATCGATCAATCCAAAATGAGAGGGTGAAAATCATGACAAGAGAATGCTTTTCTCAAAATTTCATTTTCCCTCTTTCCTTTGTTTCTAAAAAAATGTCTTGCCAATTTTTTTTTTGGTGGGTCCATTTCGAGACAAGCACACTATGGACTCAAATTAAAACTAAAACTTGGCATTTTCCTTTAACAAAGTTGCCTCTCAATCTATCATTGGAAACACCAACCCAGTTTGACACAAAAAACAAAAGAAAAAGGAAAAAGAGAATAAAGAAAACATTTGCTTCTTGGGAAAGAACCGTGGCATTAAGAAAACCCTCAGAGTTCATTGCTAAACTACTATTAACAAGGTGTTTACCAATTTGTGCACTCATGAATCATTTGAAAAATAAGCCTCGGCATAGGCCCTTAGCGCATTTTCAAGGCACGGGTAGCGAGATAATGGAATCGTGTAAGACTAACCCAGCACACAACCAAGAATTAAAAATCAAGCCCGGTGAAGGAACAATTAAGCACAAAGAAACATAATAAAAAGGCTCGGCGAAGGCACAATTAAGCACAAAGTAACATAATAAAAAGGCCCGGCAAGGGCAATATCATCACAATCATCCAACATGCCTGACAAGGACCAAATAAAATCTAGCATGGAAAAATAAAGTCAACAAGGCTTGGCGAGGGCAATAAAATATCTCAAGACTAACACAGGCACCCAAATAAAATAGCACCCCCTCACCCCATAAAAAGAAGCATTGCCCTTAATGCTTTAAGATCAAATAAGGAGAGAAGGGGTGCAACTCCCTGGAGGACTATGCATCATCATCATCATCTACTGCTTCATCACCCGCGACATATCCACTAGGACCCGCACCACCCTTTTGGGAGTGTGCTGTCACTGTGGACTCTCTGAGGACCCGTTAGAAAAGTGGGTTCTCATCATCATCTAGATCAGCATACTCAGCACCAGGATGCTCAGGCTAATCCTCTGTATAAACTGCAAATAAATCATCCATGGGTCCATGAGTCTGGCAGGGCCTGGGTAAGGTGCTCAAATCTGCCTCCTAACTGGAGCTTTCCCTTTTTCTTTGGCCACATCCTTCTTGAGTTCCTTCACCGCACCCTCATCGATGTCCACACTTTTGCAGAGTATGGTGACACTTTCCAATACCCCTTGCATGGCATTCTTGAAAGCTCTTTATATCATACCAGGCAGCTTATTAGCCAATTCATTCAGCTGCCTTTCATGACTATATGTCTTGTCAACCATGTCCTATAAGCCACTTTTGGTCAAAGTCCCTCTGGGTGCAGCGGCTGTGGGGGTGTGTGCTTTTTAAGCAGCCTTAGAAAGAGAGGAAGCATTTGCTTCAGCATCCGAGTCATCAATCTCAACTTTCACCGCTATATCAACCCTGCGTCTTTTAAAATGAGGGGAATCATTGTTAGTTTTTGTAACACCCCATAAATGAAACCAGATATCTAAGTTGAAATCTCAGATGAATTCCATATTTCAGGAACGACAGGTCCAAACCACGGACCGTGGTTCAAACCACGGGTCGTGGAATAAAACTTTGATTTCTGTCAGTTTGGTTTAGCCTATGGTCTGGAACCATGAGTGGGTTCTACGGACCATGGTCCAAACCACAGGTCCGTCCTGTCCACTCATGGAACACAAACCAGAGGAGTGGAAAATCCCTCAGGTTTCATAACTCACTTCTACGGCCCGTCGTTTGAATGACGGACCGTCGTTTTGACTCGTGGTTTAACCCAGAGATTAGCTGAGTCCCTCGCAAAGATGACTCTAAATGACGACCCATTATTTGTTCTACGGGTCTACCCTGTTGAACCATAGAAATGCTTCTGCAGCCTCTTGGTTTGGCCAGAAACCACGAATGGAAACCACGAACCGTGGTTTGTTCTACAGTCCGTGAAATCCACCCGTGGTCACTAGAAGTCAACTTTTTAACAGCTTTTCTAAATTATTTCCCAGGGGTATTTTAGTTATTACCCATCCTTTAACTCCTAAGTGAGGTCGTTTTGGCTATTGCAAGTAGGGTTTTCACCCTTATTAGCCTAAGTTCCTTCTCATTACTTCACTCTTCTCCCAAAAAGGAAAAGAATCCCCAAGCTCAAGGTCTCAAGCTTCAAGATCAAGCCTCCTAAATCTTTCCAATTCAAGTGGATTATCTTCACCCAAGGTATGTGGGTATTCAACAATGAGTTCCTCTCACCTTTGTGCCCAAAATACCTAATTCTTATGTTAAAGTATGAATTTATGAAATTAGGGTTTGATCAAAATTTGGGGAAAGCTTATGAAATCAGTTTTTATTTTTAAATTCATGGTTTCTTATTGATTTTACATGATTTATTCATGATTCCTTCATTGGTTTTAAAAGCCCAAGTATGAGAATTGATTTCTAGCATGATTCCATGAAATTGCATATTTTCAAGAGAAACATGGCATGATTAGATATCATGGCCTTTATGTATTTATGAAATTGCATGCCTAATTCTTTAAGTATGAATTTAGAAAGAAAAAAACATTTTAAATTATGGCTATGCCTAGCTTTATGAACTATGATATCAAAATTTGCATGATGCCCGATGTGTTTTCATGCTTTATGAATAAGATTTGACATGAAATGGTGCCACTACGAAATGATGAGCTATATGTGCATGTTTTGAGAGTAGTATTTAGCACCAAGAGATGAGGGTTCGATTACCCAAATCTAGAAACTACGTTGCCAGCGTAGGTTATGAAATGATATGTGCCTTATAGGAATATAGAGTGGATCCACGTCTTTACGAATGGTGTCCTGTGTCCTAACGGGCATTAGGGCAGCCTTGCCAACTAGGGTTATATAGTTGGGTATGGTGACTCGTTCCTTGGCAAGGTTCAAGTCAGCTTTGCTAACTAGGGTTATATAGTTAGATTCCATGTAAGCTCACATGGTCTCATGTCGGTTATAAGAAACTCCTTTATGTATGTTTTCAAGTTTTCTAAGCTTTATGAACTCGTATCTTAAAGTTTGGCTTTTACTTCACGTTTCACCTTTCCATTATGCTATTTACTCATGATACCCTATTATGTATGGATTCTGTCTAAGTACTTTTTTAAAGCATGTTTCTATCTTATTTATGCATTGCCCGTATAATCAGTACATTCCATAGTACTGACGCATATTTTGTGCTGCATCCTTTAATGATGCAGATTCAGGTTTCCCTTCTCAGATTCGTGGCTAGAGTTCCTACCAGTTACTCCGCCAGCTATTGATGAGTCCTCTTAGGTCGAGGACTAGTCATGTTCTTAGTTTATGTTGACTTTATTTTCGTACTTCGAGTTAGCTAGGGTCTTGTTTTAACAACTCATTATGTTATGATTAGAGGCTTTCAGACATAGACCGTATGTAACCCTTTGTGGGTGTCATATCTCTTTTGACTCGACCATCTATCTTATGCTATTATGACTTTATCTTTGATGCTTCCGCTATGTTTCCTTTATGTTTGCTTGAGAATGCTATGACTAAGGGTTAGCTTGGGATACTTGTGGTCCTGAGTCCCGTGTTATGTCTAGGGATTAACCTCGGGGCGTGACAGTTTTCTTGTCAAGATCCAGCATCCTGAGTCCCGTGTTATGTCTAGGGATTAACCTCGGGGCGTGACAGTTTTCTTGTCAAGATCCAGCACACCAGTGGTGAGAGTACAAGTGTCACAACTGAAATAAGGAATGCCAGCATTTTCACAAAGTTTACTGATGAGCACAGGAAAGGGGAATGCATCACCACCCCTACGAGCCTTCCTATTGATCACCAAGGCCACAATCTCACCAAAGTTGATATGGTCCCCCACCATGATTGAGGCTGCTAGAATGGCCCCATCATGGGTTAGTTTTTGGTAATTATGAGAAGGTAGGAAGCGAGAGAGAGCAAAATTATGCCAAAGGTAGGCCTCAAAATACAGGGACAGTCGCGGTATGTCACCCCCTATAGTGGCCCAAAGAGGTGTGTCAGGAGCAATAATAGGAGCAGCCCACTCAAGAGGTTTGTGTTTGACAGTCAGCTTGGCCATGAGTTAAGGTGCTAGTTCAATTAGGGTGCTCTAATAGATGACATTAATTGCAGCTGGAGTGATCCGGATTTCCTTGCCTCAAACTATTACTGATTTCAAAGCGGGGAAAGTTTCTGGCCCCCCTTTTATATCCCTTAGCATCATGTGTTGCTTGATATGAGGCAAAGAACTCCCGTACTATCTCCGTGTAATAGTTCCCAAGCACCTCCTGAAATAGTTTCCACTGTCGGTTGGAAAACTGCTCGAGGATGTCGGGAAAGTTATCCCCCACTGCATCTAAATTGAAACTCTACTCCATGTTGAAAGACCTGCCATTGTCGGGATCATAGATTGCCCTCATACCTTCCACCCCGAATTGAATCCTCTCCTTCTCTAAAATTTGGGCATGAGAAGATGTTGTGTGTTTCTTCTTTCCCTTAGAGGTTGAATCGGAGGAGGAGGGAATTGTTGTCCTTCTCAAACTCATCTCGGTGTTGCCCCTGCTTGAAGACATGTTCTGTACTAGAAAATTGTGAGCCCAAAAACAAAAGCAAAATCTTTTTGTATTTTTTTTTACAAATGTGAAAGAAAAAGATCAAAAAGAAGTTAATAAACTAAAAAGGACGGAATACAAAAAAGTAGAAAAACAAAGTAGGTGACTGATGGCTCATACGGACCATGTGAAAACCGCACTAGACAGAGTGTGCACCGCACGTGCCTTTACACAAGCTAACAGAAACCTTCAGTGATTTCTTCTTCAAGGTGCAAAGTTGGTGCGGACCACACCAACCAAGGTGTTTCCCCTCTCATAACAGTAACTTGTAGCATTCTTTTCAATAGGGTGCGATGCCTTGTGCGTTCAGCACATCAAGATCTATGTGTCACATGCAAAATGCACAAGAAAACAATTGGAATTTTTTGTTCCTTGTGTTCTTGTGAATTACACATGTGATTCGTAGAGCAAGAGTTGCTTTAGGCACTTGGCACCATCCAATAAACTAGCAGTTTAAACAAACAGGGAAAACATGGTATGACCACAAATTTATCCGGGTACTTAGACTTACCCAGAATTCCATTATTACTAATCAAAACAAAAGAGGAACTCAACAATTTACCTTAAGAAGGACGTTACCCCTTCTATCATTGGGAACATCAAGACTTCAATTGTAATAATTAGGCACCAACAATTAATCAATAATTTTTATGTAATGACCCTTCCGGTCATTTCCACGTATAAGTTTTGAAGTCAAGCAAATCGACAAAAGTTATCGTAAGTTCTTTACCAAATTTTCTGAACTTTGGGTCAAATGTCTCTGGGCTTTTCTCCCAATATATAAAGAGTTAGAAGTCCCCCAAAATACCGAATCGAAGGTCTACGAGTCTAGTTTCCAACGCACAAAACCTCACGTCCAACTGATCTTGGAGTAAAAAGTTATGACTGTTTTACCGCGGACTGTCTGGCAGAAAACGGGTTGCGAACCGGGTCGCGAATCGGGTCGGGTTAAACTCGATTTAAGCCTCAACTTCACGTTTTAAGACGCCATTTCAGTTCCGAAACAGTGATAAAACATAAGGGAGGATCCCGAGAGAATTCTTGAGTATCGAAATCGTGCGTATTTGAAAATATTTTATTTAAAAGTCGAAGGTGGTAGGAAGTTATATTATATTATTATTACCTTTGAAAAATATTTTAACAGAGATAGTAAATTTAGTTATGTTGAAAATTATTATTATAATATAGTAGGTTTTATTTGAAATGTTTTCTGTTAATTATGGTATATTCAAAAATTATATTTATTATACCACGAATTTATGCAATACCCGAACATATAAATAACGGGACGAAAATATTGCTTTGTTGCCTTGCAATTGCCACCTCCACTCCACGTGTAGGTGGAGGGAGTGGCCAGCAAGCATTATCAACAAATGGTGGCATCACTGGAAAGCTTATCATTCAAGTATTATAAATTGTCCATTATGAGTATTACTTTCCAATTTCAAATAGTTAATGAAACAGAGACCAATTCGTCATTGTTTAATTACTATGCTTATGATTGGAGAGGTTGTGGAGAAAAATCATTTTGATGATTTATTCGGTTACCGCAAGAAAATCAATTATCTACGTCAACGTT
>QJPP01003640.1:0-130064 GCA_003996215.1 Jaltomata sinuosa | reverse complement strand
AAAAGGGCATACGCGAAGTTGGTTGAAAGTAAGGATGAGGAGGAGAAGCGAAAGAATAGGGAGGAGTACAAGATAGCTAGGAGAGAGGCTAAGTTGGCGGTTACAGCTGCTAAGACTGCAGCTTTCGAGAGCTTATACGTTGCTTTAGAAGGTAAAGGTGGAGATAAGAAGTTGTATAGGCTAGCCAAGGCTAGGGAGAGGAGGGCCCGGGACTTTGATCAGGTGAAGTGCATCAAAGATGAGGATGGTAAAGTGTTGGTGGAGGATGTGCTCATTAGGAAGAGATGGCAGACTTACTTCCATCGGCTCCTAAATGAAGAGGGCGACGGAGGCATTGTGTTGGGAGAGTTAGAGCATTCAGAGAGGCGTTGTGACTATGGCTATTGTAGGAGTTTTAGGGTAGAGGAGGTGAGAGGTGTTATTCGTAGGATGCATAGGGGTAGAGCGGTCGGACCTGATGAAATTCCGGTGGATTTTTGGAAATGTACGGGCAGCGTAGGGATGGAATGGCTGACGGGGTTGTTCAATGTTATTTTCAGGACGACAAAGATGCCCGGAGCTTGGAGATGGAGCACGATGATTCCATTGTACAAGAATAAGGGTGACATCCAAAATTGCAACAACTATAGGGATATCAAGTTGTTGAGTCACACCATGAAGGTTTGGGAGAGAGTTGTGGAGTTGAGGTTAAGAGGAATTGTGACTATTTCTGAGAATCAGTTCGGTTTAATGCCAGGACGGTCGACTACTGAGGCTATTCATCTCGTGAGGAAATTGGTGGAGCAGTATAGGGAGAGGAAGAAGGATTTGCATATGGTGTTTATAGACCTAGAAAAGGCTTACGACAGAGTTCCCAGGGACGTTCTTTGGAGGTGCTTGGAGGTCAGGGGGGTACCCATGGCATACACTAAGGTGATTAGGGACATGTACGATGGCGCAAAGACTCGAGTTAGGTCAGCGGGGGGAGATTCCGAGCATTTCCCTGTGGGGATGGGATTGCACCAGGGATCGTCCCTTAGCCCCTTTTTATTTGCCTTGGTGATGGATGTGTTGACGCGGCAAATTCAAGGCGAGGTGCCATGGTGTATGTTATTTGCGGACGACGTAGTTTTGATTGAGGAGACACGCGAAGGAGTTAACGACAAATTGGAGGTTTGAAGAAAGACCCTGGAGTCTAAAGGGTTTAGGTTGAGCAGGACCAAGACGGAATATGTGGAGTGCAAGTTCAGTGAGGTGACATATGTGACCGACGTGAAAGTGAGGCTTGACACGCATGTCATCCAAAAAAGAGATAGCTTCAAGTACCTTGGGTCTATTATCCAGGGTAACGGTGAGATTGACGAGGATGTGACCCATCGGATTGGTGCAGGGTGGATGAAATGGCGGCTCGCATCCGGGATCTTGTGTGATAAAAAGGTGCCTCTCAAACTGAAAGGAAAGTTCTACAGAGTAGCAGTTAGACCGGCTATGTTGTATGGGGCGGAGTGTTGGCCGGTCAAGAACTCTCACGTTTAGAAGATGAAGGTGGCTGAGATGAGGATGTTGCGCTGGATGTGTGCGTTTACTAGGAGGGATAGGCTTAGGAATGCGGATATTCGAGAGAAGGTGGGAGTGTCTTCCGTGGAAGATAAGATACGGGAAGTGAGGTTGCGATGGTTTGGGCATGTGATGAGGAGAGGCGCAGAGGCCCCTGTGCGGCGGTGTGAGAGGCGGGCTATGGATGGATTTACGAGAGGTCGTGGTAGACCGAAGAAATATTGGAGAGAGGTGATTAGGCGGGATTTGGTGCAGTTGCAGCTTACCGAGGACATGACCTTAGATAGGAAGGTGTGGAGGGCTCAGATTAGGGTTGTAGGTTAGTAGGTTGGTTGGTTTCTTTGTAGGGAGGAGTGCGGGGTTTTGTTGTCTTTTTAGTAGTTGAAAGGTTACGCTTGTAGCTTTTGTTTCTTCTGCGCCGGCTACTTGCTAGTGCCTTGTGTAGTTAGATTTTTATATTATTTTGTTGTAGTATAGTTTTGTGTTTATCTGTTGTTTTGTTTATTGGTTTTATCTCCTGGATTGCTTTGAGCCGAGGATCTATCGGAAACAGCCTCTTTACTTCATTCTGGGGTAAAGGTATGGTCTGCGTACATCTTACCCTCCCCAGACCTCACTTTGTGGGAATATACTGGGTATGTTGTTGTTGTAATGTTGTATTCATCAGCATTAAGGATATGCTGGAGACCTCCAAAAACTTGTTCTCTACAAAAGTAAACAAAAACAAAAACTACTAGATTATGGGGTGCCTATGAAGTCTATAATTTGTGCTGCTTCTTCTATCCCTTCTTCTTTACACCAAAAATAAAAAGTCGTCATACAATTCCATTTGACTTTTTCTACTGTGTTTGCAATATTTTCAAAGCATCTGCTTTTCCTTTCCTTCCAGATTGACCACCAAATACATGATGGAATTATGCTCCACCACTTCTTTTGAGATTTGCTCCCCCATCTTCTGATCCAACAGCTGAGTAAGTCTGTTGTATGCTCTGGCATGATCCACTCAGTTTTGTGATAAGCCAAGGAATAAGTGCCACAGTTGTGTTGTCACCCTGCAATGAAGGAACAGGTGTTTGTTTGTCTCCTCTGCCTCATTGCAAAGAGAGCACCAAGAGGCAATCTGAAACCCTCTCCTTTTCAATCTATCATGTGTGGAACAAGCTCTTCTGGCCACCAACCAAGAAAAGCATTTTACCTTAGTTGGTACCTTGTTCCTCCAAATCTGTTTCCAGGGGCCAATCTTGCATCCTTGCTGCTCCTTGACTGCCTTGGTATATTCTATTTACAGAAAGAATTCCATTACTATTGTGCTTCCATCTGATAGAATCCTCCTCCACTGTTAGCCCTTTGCATCCATTCAAAACTTGTAATAAGTCAGCTACTCTCCCAATCTCCCAATCGTTGAGAGGTCTTCTAAACACTATGTTCCATCCTTGAGGGGACCAAGCATCAGCCACTGTTTCTTCTCTGTTATACTCAAGGAAAATAGATCTGGGAATAAAACCATCAGTGTCTCATTTGCAATCCAATTCTCCTTCCAAAACAAAATTTTAGTCCCATTTCCCACTGTATAGACTATGTTTCTATTCAAATCGGGCCACAAATTCTTTATTGTTCTCCATACTGATACACCATAGGTGTTGTTTACTGAGCTAGAGCACCAGTTACCATTCAATCCATACTTATTTACTATCACCTCCCTCCACAAAGCTTGTTCCTCAGTGGTGAACCTCCATAACCATTTTGTCAAAAGGCATTTATTTTGCATCGCTAAATTTCTGATTCCAAGTCCACCCGATTGCTTGTGTAACTGTACAGTCTGCCATTTAACTAAGTGCATACCCTTTCCTTCTTTGTTACCCAACCACAAAAAATCTCTTCTCAGCTTGTCAAGTCTTTCTTCAACCTTAGCAGGGATAGGAAATAGTGACATTACATACGTTGGCAGAGAGTCCAAAACTGAATTTATCAAGGTGACTCTCCCTCCTAAAGAAATGTACTGAGCTTTCCAATTGGCTAATTTTTTCCGTCTTTTCAATGATACCATCCCAGATTTCTAGCTCCTTGTGTTTTTGTCCCAGTGGCATGCCTAAATAGGTTGTGGGAAGCTGCTCCACTCGCATCCCAAGATACTTGCCAAACTCTGAAGTTGTAGGACTTCTTTAATAGGGAAAGTGCTGCTCTTCCTCCAGTTGACTGATAGCCCTGAGACTGCTTCAAAGACCACTAATGTCCTTCTAATAGATGCAACTTGTTCTGCCTTGGCTTCACAGAAAATAACTGTATCGTCTGCATAGAGCAGATGACATATCTGCATTTCCACGCCTGAAAGAGTGCCAATCTTGAAGCCTTTGATCCAGCTGTTTTGGATAGCCACTCTCATCATGCTATTGTAACCCTCCATTGCTAGAATAAAGAGAAAAGGAGAAAGTGGATCCCCTTGCCGGAGTCCTCTTTCAGATGGAAAAAAACCAGCAGGTTCTCCATTTACAAGAATGGAGAACCTAACAGTTTTTATACAGTAGTCTATCCACTTCAATCATTTCTCCCCAAATCCCATCTGCTCTAGATTTTGTAAAAATGATGTTACAAAATTTTTATGGTTCTTTTACATCATTTTAATCAATTTTCTATGATTCATGATCTAGGATAATATCTGTGTGCAACATTCCAATTCTTCTGAATGTGGAATTCTAAGAGGGAAAGGAGCTTAAAATAGGAGGACTGCTAAAGAAGAAGACCAATTTTAGGCATGGGAAAGTCAAGAGTGGCTACCTTCCAGAGTACTGATGGGACGCAGTGAAAGAAAGTGAAACACCGCATTGAAAATAGGCAAAACTCCAAAAAGTACTCAGCAACCATGACGAGGCGCATTAGAACAGCAGTGAGGTGCCTTGTGTGATAGGAAGGCAGAATCTTCAAGTCACTGCCATGTAGACGTGACACAACAAATAATAGTGAGGGGCCCATCAGAAGACAAAACACTTGAAGATGAGTCTGAATAGATCTGAAGTGATGCTAGAAAGGAGAGTTACACGTCACGTGAAGAATAAAAATGTCCAGTTAGCAAGGGCAGTGATATTGTTCGTGAAAAATTGGTACTTTCTACAAAATAGAAATTTATTCATTTGTATAAGAACATCAGCTTTCACAGGGAAATTTAACTTAGTAGTTGAGAGTGAAGATTGAAGAAGTTGTCCAAGCATGGAAAACTTAGTTTGCAATTTATTCTCTTACTTCAATGCCATTCATGGGGTGTATATTCTCAATGCTTGTATTTCTTAATTCCATGAGTAGCTAAGCTTTATGCTTAGGATTGAAGATGAACTGAACCCTCAAACATGACTATGTACTGAATGTGATAGACACACAATTCTTCTTTGGTATTTGATTACTTGCCCTATTGGCATTACGAATTTGGTATAGGCTCTACTTAGTTGATGTTTTTGGACTATATTTGACTTGAGCGATGAGAATTTGAATTGGAAATGGAATAGGGCAACCTAGACCAATTATTTAAGAAATTAATTAGGGATTTAGTTATTCTGGTTTACACACTTCGAAGCACTCCAAAGTGGTTCACTAATCCAGGGTCATTCCCATCTTTTCTTCCTTAGTTTTAAGTTCCTCCCTTCCAATTTGTGAAAAGTAAAGGCTGAGAAGAATATTATTAAGATGCAGAAACTATATTATTACACTGAGCCCTATATACAGACGGTACAGTATAATCCTTTTCCATGTAAGACACTATGTACAAATCATATTCCTATTGCTATCCTAACACTCTCCCTCAAGTTGGTGCAAATAAGTCATATGTACCGAGCTTGTTACAGATGTAACTAATACGAGGACCAGTGAGGTACTTGGCGAAAATATCTGCAGGTTGATCACTTGACTCCACAAATCTGTAACAATAGCTCATAAGAGTAACTTTTCTCTGACAAAGTGACAGTCAATTTCAATGTGCTTTGTCCTAAATACTGGATTTAATGCAATATGAAGGGCCACTTGATTATTACACACATGTTCCATCTGATTGATTGCTTCAAATTTTAATTCTTTGAGCAACTGTTTAATCCAAACTAACTCACAAGTTGCTATAGCCATTGCTCGATATTCTGCTCTGCACTAGATGGAGCAATAACATTTTATTTCTTACTCTTCCAGACACCAAATTACCTCCTTTTAGAACACAACATCCGGATGCTGAACGTCTACCAGAAGGTAATCCT
Source organism: Jaltomata sinuosa (assembly GCA_003996215.1). Classification (NCBI taxonomy): domain Eukaryota; kingdom Viridiplantae; phylum Streptophyta; class Magnoliopsida; order Solanales; family Solanaceae; genus Jaltomata; species Jaltomata sinuosa. The sequence continues at coordinate 124,296 of QJPP01003640.1, read as the reverse complement.
AGCCAATCAACATTTGTATATTCAACGATCTGCTCATGACCTTGATCCTCGAAGAGTAGTCCTTAGTATGGAGCGGACTTCGTATATTGTAGAATGTGGACAACTGCATCCCAATGACTATCACAGGTAGCATTCAACTTATCAACCAGCCGCCTATATCTTTCAGGATCATTGAGTGGACCCCCTTGTCCTGACAGGATCATTCCTCTCTCCTCAAGAATATATAAGGTATATTTTTGTTGTGAAATAACAATACCTGATCTAGACTGAGCAACCTCAATACATAGAAAATACTTCAGTCTGAGGTCTTTAGTCTAAGAATGTTGAAAGAGATGTTGCTTTAAATCAGTGGTATATTCCTGATCAGTGTCGGTGATAACGATGTCGTCAACCTATACCACCAAATAAATACACAGATCTAGAACAGAATGTCGAAAAACCACAAGGTGATCAGCTTCACTACGAGTCATGTCAATCTCCTTAATTACTGTGCTGAACTTCCCAAACCAGGCTTGAGGAGACTATTTCAAACTACAGGGTAACCGGTGCAATCGACATACTAGGCTACTAGACTCCCCCTAAGCAACAAAATCAGGTGGTTGCTCCATATAAACTTTTTTCTCAAGGTCATGGCGGACAACAACTACGGATAGAAAGAGACAGACAAATGCTATTTTAGCCACGGGAAAGAAAGTATCATTTGAGGAAACAATATTGAAGAAGGAATTTGATTTTAAATGGAAGATGAGAGCACCGGATTAATTATAGATAGCAAGACATGAGAACTGCCTCGCCCGAAAAACGGAGCGAATCGTGGAGAGTGAGAAAAGTGTGAGCAGTCTCAATGAGGTGTCTATTCTTCTTCTCTGCTACCCCTCCTGAACATCAAATTCCATCCTTGTTGGCTCCATACTTGGGCCACAGTGGCAGATCTTTGTAGGCTCAGAGTGTAAAGATGTGGGAATAAGTTCCTTATGCTATCATCCCCTTTCCAGATTTCAATGAAATCTGTCTTCAAGCCATTACCCACACTAATATAAATATTAATATTGAATTGTGGCCACAACCTTCTAATGGTCTTCCACACACTGCATCCAAAAGACCCCATCACCTCCTCAATAGTCCATTGGTTGAGCAAGTCATATTTCCATGCTATGAATCTCCTCCATAGGGCTCTATCTTCAGTACAAAATCTCCACAACCATTTTTGCAAAAGGCTGTTATTCTGGGTGCTGAGATTTCCCAGGCCAAGGCCTCATTGGTTCCTGCTCAAAGTGTGTATCTCCCATTTTACCAGGTTGTAGCCCCTCTTTTCTTTGTTTCCTTGCCAGATGAAGGATCTTCTGATTCTGTTGATTCTCTTCTCAATACTCCTGGGAATTGGGAGGGGTCACCAATAGGGTTGTGGTTGGTCGTGCTTAAGTTGCAGTGTTGCACCAATGCTCCGAGGTTGTTGTGATGCTGAAACTCTGATGTTGCTGGAGAGTCGTTTGAGTTCAGATTCTCTCTCCTTCAAATGTCTATGTTTAGAGCTCACTACATTCACCACAAAAGTACAACAATAAGCACAGAAGACCCTAAATTTTGAAGGATAAATACTCACCACATTAAGACAGTTTAGATTTATTTTCTTGAAAACATGTCATTTTTAATCCTTTCATGTCGCTCCATAGAAAAGGGCTACAAAGATTAGCTTACGAGGTCATATTATTTGACAAACAATTACTATTACACCTCAATCCCAAACAAGTTGGATTGGTTATATGAATCCTCCTTGACCATACTTCTCCATTTAAACTCAACTCATGTCATTAATATACCACATAAAAATAAGTTTGGAAGATGTTAGAGTGGGTGAAAGTCCCACATTGGTTGGGGAATGAACTGGCGGTCTGCTTATATATACTTGGGCAATCCTCCCCTCATGAGCTAGCTTTTGGGGTTGAGTTAGACCCAGGTGCCATATCTTTATATGGTATCAGAGCCAGGTGCATCCCTGTTTGGGCTCCCGGTCCACACTCCAGCTAGGCCCTGGGCGTGAAGGGGGGTGTTAGAGTGGGTAAAAGTCCCACATTAGTTGGGAACTAAGTTGCGCGGACTCTTCACTTTCAACGCCGCACCCGTGTCGGATTCTCCAAAAATACACTACTTTTGGAGAATCCGACACGCACCCGCTAACATTTTTTAAGAGTCCGAGCAACATAGGTTGGGAACGGACTGGTGGTTTGTTTATATGGACATGTGCAATCCTCCTCTCATGAGCTATCTTTAGGGGTTGAGTTAGGCCCATGTGCCATATCTTTACAGAAGAAATAACCATTTCTCCGAGAACAAGGATCTCGCTAGAATGGGTGCAACCTCGAGCTCAGGAACGTGTAGTTTTGGTTCTCTCGCAAGATTCCTCCATAATGAAGGAAAAGGATAAACTTGTGCACAATTTTGATAACAGAAATTACAAACCAAAAAAGGTACACAAATAGAGTACATGACTCACCTCAAAGTAGCAACACATATGATAATAATGTTCAAAAGCAAGACCACTAAGAAAATAAGAGAACCTAAAATAGGTATCTTAATAAAGTATTCAATTAGAAAAGAGAAAAAATGCATAAGGATATTCTTAGTGCCAAAAAGACAGACCTATATCCAACAGGAACTCCATTCACCCAAGCGTAGAAGGCTGAATCAACCGCTTCAAAATGTAAAAATATTCTGCGACCTGTCAAAAAGCAGTTGAAGATCACATAACATTATTGACAGCCAAATGAAGATAATGAAAATGCAACACAATTTACATTAAGACGGACAATGAAAATGCAAATGTACACATGTTTGTCGTAACAAATGTAATGGGGACAAAGGTATAATGACCAAACCAAGGACTAGTCAATAATTAATAAAATACCATAAGAAAGGGATCAGACAGTTCTAGTCTCCAATTATCCCGCCTTGGGCAACTTTAACCTTTGGGGGCTTAGGTTTATTGGTTAAGATGGATACAAGACAGGAAAATAACCCAATATCATGCCTGGAAAGTAGGGCATGTGATTGAAGCGGGAATGTTCATTCTCAATTTGGTTTATTCTTGTCTTGTTATTCCTTCGCCATGGAGTAAGATAATATCATGGGTGAGGTTAGCATTGCTAATTCAGTGTTACAGTATTAGCTTCAAACCTCCTCCCACTGTCGACTTCACCTTTTTCCTGCCACCCCATTCATAGAGCTCCTACACAAAATCCAAGTACCCTATCCTGCATCTAACCACCCATCTATTTATTTCTTCAAAATGATTTGAAAAAGGGCCAGTAAAAGATGCTTCACTATTAGATCATGCTGCAAGTTTCTACCAGTAGAAAATCAAGCTAATTTATGGCCTTGTAAACAATTAAGCAAGACAAAGGTTCCATATAAGGTAGCTTGTTTTCATGGGTTAGAGGCTAAGCAAGCATGTCTAACTATTCTCATTTTCCAAAAAAAAAAAGATTAGAAGCTGTCCAGTAGAAGTTTCCTGCGTGAGAAAAAAAACTCAGAAAGTATCAGTCATTTATTATGCATTATCTTGTCTCACTACAGCTTTAGCAGTTTTTTTTTTTAACATACCGGGATTCTGTTGGGTAATGCCTAAATCTGCACTGGACTTACTAAAATGCTGGAATAAAAGATGCCTTAACCCTGCTATGCACAAAATATGGAATACCATCCCTTCTTGTATCTGGTGTGCACTTTGGAAAGACAGAAATTTGAAGTGTTTTGAAGACAAAGCCAACTCAGTTCAGAAGATAAAGTTTAACTGTATAGTTTTGCTTTCTTTGCAGTGTAAACAGGATATTGCAAATAAGGCAGAATCTATTTTAGAATTCATAGATTCCTCCAAGGATAGATAGGGATGTCTCTTCTTTTTTGGAACATTCCTCTACATCGTATATATTATAACACTCTCTTAGTGTTGATTAATTCTTTAATAAAAGCATACCTTTTTAAAAAAGAATAGGAGATAAATTTTGCCAAAGTCTGATATTAAAGCAACAAAATAAAAGTTACTCCCTCAAATATATTATATATATGATATAAAATAGGTGAATATATAAGAGAGATGAGTATGGAATAGAAACCAAGCAGTAAATTTTAGGGTGAAACAAAATGGAAAACATAAAACTTCACCTTCCCACTCTTCAGGAAGGAAGAAAAAAGTTCTGTAGCAGCCAGTGGGATTATCATCTGGAACTTTAGGTGGATTGAAAGCAAATGGATATATAGTATTTGTGTAAATAGGCCGGTCATATCCATGCATCTGCCAATTCGAAGGAACTGTATTGATTAGAAGAACACAAAAGTCAGAAAGAGAAACTGATTAAAATAGTCAGAACGAAAAAAATGACCTGCTTAAGACAGATAATTCTACCAGTAGGTAGTTTCCACCATAAACATGAATGTTTATCATAAATGAGCAAGACAGAAATTTAAATAAACAACTTGAACAAAAAAATAGTTTTATGCGGACAGCGTTTTGACAGCTTCATGTATTTACAGATATCAGTTTCAAATGCATTAGAATCATTTAGGAGACATCTTTGATGTTCTAGATAGTTTATTTGCAACAGATATGTTTTTGAGCTTTTGATAGATTGTAATACTTTTGAAGGGGAACTACACTTTTGGTTGTAGTATACCTGTGGATATATAGAGTAATGTTACCAGTTTCAAAAAAAAGAATCATTTAGGAATGCATATCCAAACATGGTAATTGCAGAAGGGTCTGAAAATAAAAAACAAAACCTATGCATTGATGGTGGGAAGTAATAACTTTAGTTAAGGCTAGGGGCTGGAAGAATGAATTCTGATATTAGTGTACGGAGGGGGGAGGGGGGACTTCATGTTTCGAATGTAATACAATCTTGTTCAGTGGAGATGTTAAAGATGTAGGTACTGATAAATTGGGTAAATAATCATCCATAGAGGCAAGAAGAAATAACAATGATCATTAGATGAATCCAAATAAATTTAAAATGTAGAAATGGATGAGAATGGAAATGTTTCAGTAGATGAAAATTACAACTGATCATTACTCTTAAGCAGTTCAATAAGGAAATAAAGCTAGAATACACCTCAGTTCCAAACAAGTTCATTTTTTTTGATACCGGTAACTTTATTGTAAAGAAATGGACCTTGGGTTTAACTCAACCCCAAAACATGAGTGTTTTTGGGTGAGTATTACACAAGACCATATAAGGCGATAAACAACCCATCCCTCTACCAAAACGGGGCACTTAACACCACCACCACCGACATCCAGACTTGCCAATTGGAGTGTGGGCAACATAACATGGGGTCCAAAATTGGGACACACCATAACAGAGATGGGCCTGGCTACGATACTATGTGAAAAAATGGAGTTTGACCTAACTCAATCCTAAAGGTTAGCTCATGAGGTGAGGATTACATAAGATCATATAAAGAGACAAACAAACCCCATCCTTCCACTGACTTCAAACATTTTATTTTTTTGAAACAGGTAAAGTTGTATTCCTCAACATTAAGGATATGTTGGCAACCTCCAAAAAGTTACAAAGGTCCTAACAAATCTACAAGTTGAACTATATCCTCTATACACTGTTGTTTGCACAAAAAAAATAAAGATACAATACAATTCCATTTAACTTTTTGAATGGAGCTGAATCTGTTTCCAAAGCATCTGCCATTTCTCTCCTTCCACACAGTCCAAAATGGGATAATCCTCCACCATCTCTTTTGGCTTATACTTCCTCCCATTCTAATCCAGCAGCTTAGCAAATCAGCTGTGTGTTCAGGCATGATCTACCTAGTGTTTGGGAGGGTGAGGAAAAGTGTCCACAAATTGAGCATTGTTTTCCTTAATTTTTCCTAAAAGTCAAAGATATCCTAATCCTTCTTTTGATTGGGTTTGATTCATCCTTTCAATTTCGACTGAGTCTATCTCAAAATACATAATGTTCAAAACTTTCTCTTACCTTTCTATTGAAAAATAAAATGTGGATTTCATTCGCAAAATCCAAAATTCAACTTTATGAAAATAGGAAACATTAACTATTGACTTAGAATGCATGAATGATTCTTGGATTTGAATCTCCAAATTTTGTTTTCCTAATGACATAAGAAAATACAACTTGACATATAACTAATCAGTGTGAAGCTGCAATGGAGGAACAAATGCTTGTTTGTTTCCTCTGTTTTGATACAGAGAAAACACCTTGACACCATTTGCATTCCTTTCTTCTGTAGCACTTCATGTGTAAGGCAAGCTCTTTTTACCACCAACCATGTAAAATATTTCACCTTGGAAGGAGAAAGACTTCTCCAGATATAGTTCCATACACTTAAACATAGATGAATCCTCACTGACCATATTTCTCTATTTAAATTCATCTGAACACTATACAAAATAAAAAATATCAGAAGTTCTCTATAAAAGAAAATTCATAAGGAAAATTCTGTGAGTTATCTACTGGTATAAAATCTCTAATAGGACTAAAAGACTCCTAGAAAAATAGCAACTAAAGTAACTGTACTAACATGACTAAACCATACTCTCAACTGATTGAGATCTCCTATATAGATCTTTTTCTTTCATTCTGTCTTATCCTTCTGAATTTCCAGAATTATAGGTCTTTCAAAACAACTTCCTTGTGATTCAAGGTCTACCTCGTCCACTTTCACTCACCATGATTTCACACCTATGGACCGGTCTTCTGGAGGTCAACGTAGGACATGACCAAACTATTTAATTTATCCTCCAGGTGCGATGGTTACAACTTCTGGCAAATGTGATCTTTTTTATTCGTTTCTAATTTTGTATAACCGGACATCCATTTTGGATCTACATCTTTGCGACACGCATCTTACGGATGCATTGGGATTTTAGCAATCCAACATTCCCTCCAATATCACATCGTTGATCTTATAACTGTTCGCAAGGAAGTTTAAGTCTCCACTTACCTTAACCTTGGATAATATCAACTCCCAATAGTTCAATGATGTCAATATACATCAATTATAACTTAAACATGTCCAGCAGGGTTTAGTCCTTCCAATTACAACCTTCGAGTATTGGGCCTCGGCCCTAATCCTAATTCTTAACTTAGGGTAAAATCTTGATTCACCCGTACCATTCTCACTTTACCCCATACGCTTTCTATGCCATTTATAATCTTACAAGACCATTTGAGAATGAAGTCCAATTTTACCTCTTGGTGGCAAGAACCCGAAGTTGGTACTCTTAGTGGTTTGGTTTGACTTTGAAGAATCTAAACAAAAATTATAATTTTTGGATTTAGGATTAGCTTTAGGATGTTAAATAAAATAAATAGCTAAAGAGAGCTTACCTTAGAGTTGACGATGATTCTTAGGTGAAAAAACCCTAATAGTACTTGTGTGGAAGCTGGGAAAATGAAGGGAATAGATTAAATCCCGTCTATGAGGGTCTTTAAATAGTCGGAATGTGGATCTTTGGGTGGGGAAATCACACAACACAATCGGGAGGCTACTGCCTCTTCCTTTCAACTTGGGGTGATCACACCAGTTTTTGTGCCATCCTATTATTCAGTAAAATGGCCATAACTTTTGATGAAAAGCCCAAACGACAATTGCTTTGAAGCATTGGAAACTAAACTTCAAGGGCTACAATTTTCATTCAAAACCATTGCCAAATTCGATTTACATAGAGATTTATGCTCTTTTGGAGTTCGGCCTTGTTTCGCTTGTTAAAATTTCTCGCTCTTTGTGTTGTTTTCCTACTCCTCTCGTTCCCGAGCTTCCTATTTAACTCCAAAACACTTCCATTTGGTTCCAATCATCCACCAAACATATCATCATTGTTCGAAAACATAAACCATGAATTTATCACTTCCTACCATATAAAATAGTCGACCTGAGCGATGTAGAGCGTAGAATCGACTCGAAGCTTAACAAAATATTTTCCAGGATGCCACATCTATTATATGCTTTCTCCAGGTTAATGAACACTATATACAGATATTTCTTCCTCTCAATAAATTTTTATCAATCCTTTTAGCAAGAATATAGCCTCCATTATAGATCTACCAAACATAAATCCGAACTGATTTCTATCACTCTTGAAGTGTCTCTACGTCTAAGCTTTATCTTTCTTTCCCCGAGTTCCATTATATGACTCATAAGTTTATTGTCACTATAATTCCCACAATTTCAGATATCTCCTTTGTTCTTATAAATTGGAATCAGAGTTCTCTTTCTCCCTTCATCAGGCATCGTACCACTTCTTAGTATAACATTGAATAGCTTGGTAAGCTTTCCTACTCCAACCTCTCCAAGACACTTCCATACCTCTATGGGATAACATTTGGACCACAAGCTATTCTAATCCTTTTATGGCTTTTTTTACCTCTACCAACATAATTCTACAAGTATAGCTAAAGTTTCTATCACGCGCAGATGTACGGAAATCCAAAATATTATTCTTGTGGTTCGAGTTGAACAATTGACCAAATAACCTCTCCAATCTCATTGTCGCTTGTCAACACTTGTTGAGAATCGTTCTTAATAGACTTCACCTGGTTTATGTCCTTACTCCCTCTGTTGTGCTAGGTTGAGCATTTTTTTTCCCCATCTCGTGTCCCTGGCTTTTGGTAGTGTTAATATTAGATCTATTATAAGGATCCTCTTCCACTGCTGTCAATTGCTTTAGAGTTCTGTCAGTTATGGTTGTACTTCAGTCCATTCGATTCTCACTTTGATGTTTCATATGTCTGCTCAAAACTAACAAAGTTCCAAAACATACAACACAGTCTAGTGAACATTATCACAGAGGCAGGATCCTTCAATGGTAAAGTCTCCATTTTGACAAATTTTATGTGTGTCATCACTTATCAAATCAAGCAGGTCACAAGTTTTCTCATCACCCAACAAAAAATGACTCAAAAAGGGGACAGGAATTTTCAGGTATTAATAGGTCAAGCAAGCTTTCTGCTTGAAAGCAAAGCAAGCCATGCAAGTTCATTCTCACATTTTCCAACAAACATCTAGAGATAATGTGATATGATCCCACCTTTGAAGACATATTTTAGAAAAAGAAAGCGTGCAAGGGGAAATGGAGATTCAGGAACTGCACATGGAACCAGTCAGCCAAACATGAAGTGCAGTTACCAATATTTTAACTACTATTAGATTAGACTTTACAGTTTTATAGTAGTTTGTTGTAGACAATATGTATCCTATAAATATCTAGTCAGGATTACTTTTAGGGGAGGATTGAATATATGTTTTAATATCAGTTTCTGGGAGTTTTGTCCACTCCATACGGACAGATTTATTGGCAGCAAATTGTGCTTAAGATTCTTGCACAATCTATTACCAGTAGCAATTTCCTTTCTTTCACAGTCACTTTCATAAGATTTTCCAGTGTCTAACATAATGGCTGCCAAAGTAAGTACAAGATCGATGAGGAAAACACCCATATCAACTCAAAAGCCAGCAGGATGGTGTCAAAGTAGATCAGCACAAGGTCGAGGAGGAAAAAACCCTATCAACTCCACATGTAAGCAGGCAATATCATCCAAATCATTTCTTGGTGATACACATTTTTCCTAGCAACAGCAAATGTTAGTTGTCAAGTCAGACATTTGCTCCTTATTTTTTGTGTTTGGTCAACCCCTTCTAACAAGAAAACTTCGTCATTGTTTGCAGAGTCACGACCCTTGGTAAATGTCATAGAATGGAAGTGTTAAGAGAAAAATGTCGTACATCGATCAACTTTAAAGATGCTTCATAAAAATTTTGTTGAGAGGTTTTGGTTACTTTCTTCATACTATTTCACTACATGGGTCTTGCAAGGATGAATAAACTTTTATAGTTTGCCGTCTGACTATATATGTGTGTCGATATAGCAGACCCCAATTTGATAGTTTTTGTTTTGTGTGTTTTTTTTTAATTTTGTATAACCGCGAAAGTTAGGAGGACTGCAGATAAGAAAATAGAGAAGCGCAGGGCAAAAGAGAAGCTAACAGGAAGCTGCATAGTCCGTAAAACAGTAGAAGTACATATGCAATTCTACCATCATTTTCTTCGAAGAAATCCAACAGAAGATCAGAAACAACAGGGAGTACTTGTTTTACTTGAAGCAAGGTGATGACATCTCCAAAAGATAATATATCTACTATTCTGAAAGAAATCCTAATAAAGGAAGACATATAGAGGTCTGTCCGCAATCAATACAGGTACTAATATTAATGGAGAAATAAGTGCTCAGAAAATTCAAGCATTTAAGAGAGCAAAGATCAGGCAAGGACTATGAGCTGAGCCAGGTACTTTTTATTTTAAAAGTAAGTAGAGCTCTATCATACCTGGTATTGTTTCCCATGAAGAATCTTTAAATGAGTTATCATAAAAATTCAATGGAACGTTGCAAGGGCCAGGAGCCAGCCAGAATTTCCATATGCCAGACAAAGATTTAACGAAAGGTAAATCCTTAACCCAGTAAGCAGCACAATCAAGAGCTCTAGAAACAGCATCATCATCCCAAACTGCTGATTCTGATACCAATAGATCCACTTTGTTGCGCTCATTCCAGTATCTCAGAGATCCTAAATTGCACCAGAGTGTCATTAAAAGTTACGAAGTAGGAGCATCAGAAACAAATAATTCAATGAGCACCCAAGGGTGTGGCCTAGTGGTCAATGAAGTGGTTTGAGATCCCCCGTGGGGTTTCAAGTTCAAAATCCAGCAAAGGCAAAAACACTAGGTGATTTCTTCCTATCCGTCCAAGCCTTGATGGATAGAGTTATCTGATACCTGTGCTGGTGAGAAGTAGTAGGTACCCCGTGGAATTAGTCGAGATGCACGCAAGTTGGCCCGAACACCACGGCTATCAAAAAATTATAATAATAATTCAATGAAGTAACTTCTTAAAATGACAATCAAGTCTATCCAGTCAAAAGGTGACACAAAACTTATGGTGTTTAAATTTATTTAACTACCAAACTTCTACGAGCCAACATCAATATCAGGCTTTATCTAGTTTCCTAATAATGATGCCGGGATTGCATTAGGGTCCTGCTTGATAATAAAAAGGAGAGGAAGTTGTAACTTTTAAGCACTATGATAATGCACAATCTGCATGAAGGATACTATCAAGAGCGGAATATTTCTATTTTCTACAAAGACAATAAAGATGGACAAACATAAGACTTGGCAAAGTGCAAGGACTCTGGAAATACCAGAGACTCTGATAGCTAAGGTAAGTATAGCATGATGTGTGATCTTTCACTCTTATCAGTTTTCTTGACAAATGACAAAGCTTTGGATGTGTGCAGCTTCTAATTGATTTTCATGGCTTCTAGTGGAAGACTACTTATCTGTTACTAATGGATTATATGGGTATAAGCAGGTTGCAGCAAGCAAAGTCGCTATTCAACCTAACGACCTTTCAAGAGGATCAGAAATGAGCATTTAAGCTATCAATACAGCTTGAATGGAGAGGAAGTGTGGATGGTGATAGAGGAGAAAAAAGGGAGGCGAAAGAAAAAGAAAAACTAAATTAAAATGTGGGATTGAAATGATGCCACGTGACAATTCCAGTGCTAAACATCAAGAGTAAACTAATTAGACTTTTTTTTTTAATTAGACCAATTAGTATTTGAGCTCTTCTGCTAACGGCAGGGGCTCATTTGACTCCAACTATTGACGGGGACAAAGCTAGACCATTTCGCATAGTTCACGGGCAAATTTGGACCTTTTCCCTTTATATTAAAAGTCCCGCCAAGCCTCTGTGGAAGACCATTTGAGGCAGGGGCAAATTTAGGACGAAAAATAATGTTCAGGGAGTTTACGAGCCAATAGGTTAACATGGGGTATTCATAAGACAATCGAATACAATACGAGCATTGTTGGACCTTTTCCATTTGTGTAATGTATTGTTTTGAGCTCATCCCAGACAAGTATCTGAATTATTCTCCGGATAATATCTCAAAATAAATTTCAGCTCATCTCAACATTAAACTAACCTGAAGAGAAGTTTCTTAAATCTACCACAAGGGGTATTTAGATAAATCCTATTGGGAAAGGGACAGTAAAGGATCTTCGTTGTAAAATCATGCTTCCAGTTTTTTATCAATAACAGAAAACCAAACTAATGTAAGGCTTTGGAAACAACTATGGAGGGAAAAAGGTTCCCTATAAGATAGCTTGTTTTCCTTGGTTGGTGGGTAAGGAAACATGCCTAACACACGAGAACCTTCAGAAAAGAGGCTAGCAGCATATGTTTCTTGTGTGACGAAAACCCGAAAGTATCAGTCTATTTTTTTGCTTTGTCGCGTTTACACTTCGGATTTTGGCAGATTTTTTTAACATCCTGGTGTTCTGCTGGGTAATGCCTAAAACTGCACAGGACCTACTCAGATGCTGTAATAGAAGAGGCCTTAACCAGGGCATGCACCAAAATATGAAATGCCATTCCTGCTTGTGTTTGGTTGACAGTTTTGGAACGAGAGAAGTTTGACTCTTATTGAAGACAAAGTCAATTCAGTTGAGAAGACAAAATTTAACTGTGTAGTTTTGCTTTATTTTTTGACGTAAACAGGAAACTGTAAATGAGGCCCAATCTGTTTTAGTATTCATGGATTTCCTCCAAGGATAGGTAGGGAGGTTTTTGCTTTTTCGGGGTCATTCCTGTTCACTGTATACAGTACACCACTATCTCAGTGCAGATTGGTTTCCTACTTCTCTCTGATTAACATATAACTTCACAAAAATAGGAACGTAAACTGCAAAAAAGGGTACTGAGAAAATAAGAATGAAAAATACAACTGAGTATTTGTCACAATAACATTGTAAGCTTCAGTTTTACTCATATCTGTAAACCAAACTATTGATAGGCATAAGAGGAGACTCTAACAAGAACAATCCCTTAGCACAGTCGTTGCTAGTAGCATTATATAGATGCAATTGGGCATTACCTTCAATTGATTCATGGCAATGGAGTGGGACATGAGAATCTCTTTTCCTCCACTTGAAAAAGTAAGGATCTTCCCATGCCTTGTAACCATTACTTGATGGAAGAACCATTTGACTGATTAAAGAAGACATCACTTTATTTAGAGTTACACCTCTGCAAATACAGATTAATGTCTTTAGCCTGGAAATCATGAATAAAACAAATGCGCAAGAATCTCAGGATTGAAAATCAAGGTGCATCCAAGGGTGTGACCTAGTGGCCAATGAAGTGGGTGGAGAAACGAGAACCACGAGGTCTCAAGTTCAAATCCTAGCAAAGTCAAAAAACATTCTCCTATCCACCTAGGCCTTGGTGGGTAGAGTTATTTGGTACATGTGTTAGTGAAGATAGTAGGTAACCAGTGGAATAGTCAAACTGCGCCGTAAGTTGAGCCGGACACCGCAGTCATAAAAAATATCAGAGGCCAAACACAATATTTTGTCAGATTCAGTTAAATGCTTTCTTCTCCTTTTAGGCCATCTTTACGCATGACCATTTTGGTCTTGAATTTCATATCTCTACAGGTGTATTTGGTATGGAGGAAAACGTCTTCAAGAAAACAATTCAATTTTCTCATGTTTGGTTGGTCAAAATCTTTGAAAAACATTTTCTCTAGGAAAAGGGAAAACAAATTCTTTAAAAATAAGGAAAATGACTTCACTAGTGAAAGTAGGGAAAACAAGTTCTATAAATGATTGTCTCCTCCTCGCCCTCCAACTTGCCCCTTCTCCACCCCCACCCCCTAGCCCCATCCCTCCCTCCACCCCGACCTCTCAGAGTATTTTCCTAGATTATATACAAATGCTTTTGAGATACTATTTTATGCTTACATACCAAATACAAGAAAATAAGTAAGAAACCCACTTATTTGTAGAAAAACGTTTTCACATCGAAAATGTTTTCATTCATACCAAACACACCCTCAGTCTATTCTTTTATTCAATTTTACATAATCAAATAGATGGTAAAATAAGTGATGCATATTTTTATTTTATAACTGTGATGTCCGAACCAAAGGTAACTTCGTCCACCAAAGCTAAAACAAATGGGTAGAAATCACATAGTAGTATTTTTGTCTCTGCTGCGAATTGAACCTAAGACTCACAGTGCTCAACTCACTTTATTGACCACCAGGACACACCCTTGAATGCTAAGTGCGGCATATTATACTAGCAATATACCCATTCAAGGGTATACATCGACCATACTCATACCCGATAAACGTCTTCAAGTGGGCCAAATATCATTATGTAAATCTCCATAGACACATTGTATAGACCTATGTTGTTCGGACTCTTCAAAAATGTCAACGGGTGCGTGTTGGATTCGCCAAAATTAATGTATTTTTAGAGAATCCGACACGGGTGCAGCATCTAAAGTGGAGAGTCTGTGCAACTTAGGTATAGACAAATACAAACACGCAGACAGAAAATAGGTTCTAGAAAAAGGAGAGTATGAACTAAGGACATGTAAGTTGCAACACTGAATAAGAAAATTGCTCAGTACAGGAACGTGATGAAAGTTATTACTATAAAGCATCTAATGTGTTCATATTCCACATAAATTAAAAAAGAATCAAAGAAACCGTTTTGAGTGGATGTATATAGAAGAAAAAGTTGAAAGTGTAAAAAATCAAATCAAAGATTCTTACCCAAAATTGAGACGACTTTTAGAAATGGTGTTGGGTTGGGGGGAAAGGAAAATAGAGAAATAGATCGGGTATAGTGGAGACTGGAGAGTGGCTCTGCTCCAGAGAATATGCCCTCCACTAATGCTCAATAGTAACTTTACATTTTTGCCATGTGTTTCTATTAAGTAGGCGTTTGGTCACAAGAATTTTTTACTTTTTTTCGGAAAATTATTTCACTTTTTTCTAGAAATTGTGTTTGGCCATACAAATTTCAAATACAACTCCGATTTTTCTCCAACTCACTTTTCATTTTTTAATTTTTTTTTTGAAAAAATCCTAAATTTTTTATTTTCATAAAATAACCTCATTTAAATTATATTTCATTTTTAAATCATATTTTATGTTTTTTTAAAATATATATTTAAGATCTAGATAATTATTGCAAAAGTTATGGCCAAACACAACTCCAACTACAACTTTGAAAATTCCAAAAAAGTGAAATAATTTTTGGTTCTCATGGCCAAACGGCACCTAAGTTTGGAGTAAGGGTGTCAATCGGGTCGAGTTGACCCGGAATTGGACCGGTCCGACCTTGCTCTTAGTTAAGGGGTTTAGTTGGTCAAGGTTCTCTATTATAACTGGAATTGGTCGGTTCAATTTTTGAATCCGTAATTTGGAATCGGTCGAAACCGATAATGTCACGTCATTAGTAATATCGATTAACAGACTTGGCCCGACCTAGCCCGGCTCAATTTTTTAAATAATAAATAAAAATAATAAGAAATAATTTGTTTTTTATCAATATTTTAAAAAAACATTTTTTTAAAAGAGATATTTTTTAATGTAACCCACCCCGGCCCAAATCGGTATAACCCAAAACCGAACAGGTCATTTAGAACCCTTTTGGAGTCGGATCGGTTGGACCCGGATAGGGCCAACCCGATAAGCACCCCGCCTCGAACCCAGCAGATTCAATTTTATCCGCCCCGCCCCACTTGACACCCTTAGTTTAAAGGCCACAATATTTTGGATTTGTATCTATTAATGGACTGTAACACCCCGGAATTCAATTCAGCTTTTAAACTTAGAAACTCTGTGAAATTCAAAACTTCCAGGAATCACGAGTCAAGTTCACGAGTCGTGGTTAGAACCATGAGTCGTGGAAGTGACTCGTGAATCCAGTCCTGCAGATCAACCTCAGGTCTGAGAACCACGAGTCAGGTTCACTGTCCGTGGATAGTTCCACGAGTCGTGGAACCAACCCGTGGAACTCAGACTGAGGATAGTCAAATCCTCCAAAAAAAATGAGAGGTTTCTACGACCTGGGAAACGGAAGCAACCATGAAAGCCAAGTACCCTCATCTCTTTCCTTCCGACTCAGTTTCAGCTTAAGGTAATAGTTTCCTCCTTAGTACACCCTTCCGATTCTATTCTATCAGTTTCCCTCATGATCCTAATATGCATTCATGTTTTCCGAAGTAAGTTCAATCATGTTTTAAGTTGAAAAGCTCAGTTTTCATGTGTTTCCTTGAGTTTTATGTTTTGTTGGTTGGTTGGGCTGTTTTCTCCCTACTTTTCCTTGCTTAGCCTTCATTCAAGGACGAATGATCCCAAGGGAAAGATATTGTAACACCCGAAAATTTGATTCAGCTTTTAAACTTAGAAACTCTATGAAATTCAGAACTTTCAGGAACCATGAGTCAGGTTCACGGTCCGTGGATAGTTCTACGCGTCATGGAACCAACCCGTGGAACTCAGACTGAGGGTAGTTAAATTTCCCAGAAACCACGAGAGGTTTCTACAACCAGTGAAAGTTTCCACGATTTGTCCTGTTACCTCGTGGAATGTCATCCACAGCCTATCTTTTGGCTCAGAAACCACGACTCCAATCCACAAACTGTGGTTACTTCTATGGCGTGGAAAGAACCCGTGGAACCTGAAGTCGAGATTTTAAACAGCTTTCCTCTAATTAAATCCCGGGAGTATTTTTATAACTACCTACCGTTTTAACTCTTAAGTGAGGTTGTTTTGGCCACTTTTAGTAGGGTTTCTACTCCTATTAGCCTAACTTTCTCATTATTCCTCATTCATCTACCAAAAGAGAAAAAGAACTCCTTCAAGCTCTAAGTCTCAAGATCCAAGTTCAAGTTTCCATTTCTTTTCATCTTAGATCAAGCAAGCTTCAATAAGGTATGTGGGTATTCAATGAGGGATTCCTTTCACCCTTATGCCTAAAACTCCATATTTTACTTTGATTTATGAAATTATGAAATTAGGGTTCTTACCCAAATTGAGAAAAAGTTATGGGTCTTCTTTTTAAGCATCAATTCATGGTTTCTCATTACTTATCTATGATTTATTTGAGGTTCCTTAATTGATTTCAAAAGCCCATGCATTAAAGATGATTTCTAGCATGATTCCATTGAATTGCATGTTTTTAAGTGAAAATTGGCATGTTTAGATAACATGACCTTATGTATTTATGAAATTGCATGCCCAATTCTTCAAGTTATGAATTTACAAAGAAAAGTATGTTTTGGAATTATGGCTATGCTAAGTTTTAAGACTTATAATTTTGAATTGCATGACATTAGATATGTCACAAGTATAAGTTGAGCTATATGTATATTTTGGGAGTAGTATTTAGCACCAAGCGATGTGGGTTCTAGATAATCCAAGTCCAAAACTATGTTGCCACCGTAGGTTGCCCTCTGTGGCTTATGACAGGATCCTGATAGATAAGGTTCTAACCTTAGCCGGTTAGGACAATCTTTTTTTGTGTGGGTGTATGACACTGGACTCCATGTAGCTCATCATGATTTATGTCGGTTACGAGAAACTCCCGTATGAATATTTTTTATGTCTTATGCTTTGATATCTCTTACCTTATGCTTAAATTATGATATTTCTTATGATTTCTCTTATTATGCATGGATTCAGTTTTAACTATGTTTTAAGTACGTTTAACTACATTAATGCAATCTCACATACTCAGTAAATCCTATAGTACTGACGCATATTCTCGCGTTGCATCCTTTGATGATGCAGATATAGGCTCCTACCTCAGACTCGTGCTAGACATTGTCGGAGATCCAGTTTCTGTTGGTGAGTCTTCATTATTCGAGGGCTAGTGTTAGACTTACTTCTATTATGTCTTTCTTTCAGATTCTTGAGTTAGTCGGGGTCTTGTCTCATCAACTCTTTATGACAGTTTAGAGGCTTCAGACATAGCTAGACTTGTATTCCGTGTTTGAATTTGATATTTCTTAGACCTTATTCCAATTTCGTTATGGTTGCCTGTCTTCTTTATGTATGCTTCCGCTATGTTCTTTTGTTTTAAATCTGAGTATGCTATGACCAAGGGTTAACTTGGGACACTTGTGATTCTGGGTCCCGTGTTACGCCTAGGGGGTAGTCTCGGGGCGTGATATGGACCTACTCCCTCTGTCCATTATTAGTAATTCACCTTACTGAATATAGTTGTCCACCTTACTAAATCAAGAACGCATGTGTCTATTTGTTCAACTTTATAGAAGTTTAAGTGTTTACTTGTGCACATTCAAAGTTGAAGAGCATAAATGCAAATTAACGTCAAGTTAACGAGCATGTTTATGTATTATGCCTAAAAAGTTTGAAGGCCAACACTATTTTTTTGATATGTATCTATTAATGGACCTATCAAAGAAGAAAGGAAAAATAATACTTGTACCCTACAAAATAAAATATTTACTCTCAAATATCTAATTATTATTTTTTATCCTAAAATGGCATATATTTATTTTCTTTTTTTAGGTTGAAGTCGCCCTTTTTATTTTGGTCTTTTGTGCTTTATCTTTTTATTTTATTTTGAGAAAGATTTAATATTTTTTTTATTTTTTTCTTTTCTTGTTATCTTTTTTTCTTTTTATTTTCTCATTTATGATTCATTTATTTTATTTCCAAATCATGTTATTTTCTATTTTTCTTCTTTCACCACAATATGCCCTCCACTAATGCTCAATAGTAACTTTACAGTTTTGCCATGTGTTTTTATTAAGTAGGCGTTTGACCATGAAAATAAAAAAAAAATCACTTTATTTGAAATTTTCAAAGTTGGAGTTGGAGTTGAAATTGTGTTTGACCATAATTTTTACAGTTAATATTTAAAATTTAAATATTTTTTTTAAAGAAATATAAAATATTATTTGAACATGAAATATAGTTTAAATGAGGTTATTTTATGAAAATAAAAAAATTTGCAATATTTTTGAAAAAATATATATTTAAAAGTGAAAAAAGTAAAAAAAGTAAAAATGAAAAAAAGTGAAAACAAGGTTTTGGTTATTTTTCAAATTCCAAATACAACTTCAAATTGTATTTAAAATTTTAATGGCCAAACACTATTTTTCAAATAAAGTGAAATAATATTCCGGAAAAAGTGAATAATATTCATGGCCAAATGGGTCCTAAGTTTGAAGGCCAACATTATTTTGGATTTGTATCTATTAATGGACCTACTCCCTCTGTCCAATATTATTTAGCCATATTACTAAAAATAACTGTCTCATATTAGTTGTCCACCTTATTAAATCAAAAAAACATTAATTAATTTTTTCTCTTATTAACTTTACAATTAATTCTTTTTGAAAGTATTCACACTTGTTTGTAAAGTTTCAAAAAAGTTTCTTAAGTGGTGAATTAGTAAAACTACCTTCTTATTTATGATTTCTCAATATGCGTGTAAAAAAAAAGTGACCAACGAATATGGAACGGATGGAGTATTAAAGAAGAAAAGGCTCATGTTGATCACGGGCCTAAGGTTAACGTGGATGATTTTGATGAATAATTATTGTTTAGACTGTTACATATAATACAAATAATAGAAAAAATTAGATAAAATGTTTATTGAGTCAAATTTTTTTACTTAAATTAACTCAATTATCATTAATTATCTAAAATAGCCATTTGGCTCACTTTATTAGGGGTGGGCTTTCGGTTCTTCGATATTTTAGTTCGGTTCTTTGATATTTTGGTTCAGTACTTCGATTTTTAGTTTTTCAATTATGTGCACCGAATACTGAACCGAAGTTCATTTCGGTTTTTTTCAAGTTTGGTTCGGTATAATTTAATTTTTTAAATTCGATTCATCAGTATTTATAAAGAATGTCAATAATAAGAAGCAATAAATAAATTTCGCAAGTGAATTAGAAGAAGAATGTCTCTATGTCGTCCCAACGAAAAGATAATTAGTGTAGGCTTGTTAGATTTAATAATATATAAATCCACATCATTGACTTTCTTTTAAATTAATTAATGAGTATTTTGATAGCTTCGTCTGTTAATTAATTAGCACTTTTTTTACCCAAATTGAAAATAGTGATTACCTATTCCACACTATGTTCAGTAAATCTATAAAAAATGAGTACTCGTAAAACAAAAACAAAACAAGAGAAAAACAACTGCCAACTCTATAAAAAAATCTTCTTTTGATTTAGTTATTTTCCTCTCTTAATTTGAGAAATCAAATAAAAGTAAAAAATAAAATTTTGAACTTATGTTATTAAATTTCAATTTTTTGGTGCACCAAAGTATCGATGTCATGCCCCTAGCTAGGAGGGACGGACATCGAGGAGTTATATGAGCACCTACTAAACAAATATACTAAACTCGCACTAAAGTCGTAAATTGTAAGCAACAACATGGGCATCAATGTGCATTTACATACACTGAAACATAGATAACTGAAGGACCCACTAGACTAGCTGTACAACTGTACCAAAACTAGGTCTAAGAAGCCTCTAAAGAGTCTGTAACTGAGAATCTGATAACTAGTCAGGACAGGGCCTCGACATACCCACCGTAAGATATGTACATGAAGCCAAAACATAGAACCTAGACATCTAATAGCTCTAGAGAGAGGTGAAGCTTACCAACTGATCAACTAGAAGGCACTAGTCTACTGTGGATGTCTACTAGCCTGAGTACCTGAGCCTGCATTCACAAAAATGCAGCACCCTTGAATATAGGGACGTCTGTACATATAAAAGATGTATTGGTATGTAAAGCAGACTGAATAACAAGTATACATGTAAGAATGCTCAATAAATCAGATATTAAAGATAGGAAAATTTGAGCATACACACATAGGAAATATAATCTGAAACTGATACAATGACTAATATCAGAGTCCTCATATGACGTCCTATGCATTATTCATTTACATATATTTAAAATTCCTAGAATTTGCCTATGTGACATCTTTACCTTTTTATATTGCTCCCTTCTTCATTATGTAATACTAACTGTCAGGAAGTCACAAGATGGCCTACTGTCGGAGATCAGTGACACCTATATGGCATTTGTAGCCAACTGTCATAACCATGTATGAAATTTCATAGTCTATATAACGTGGTCTGTTAAGGTACGCCCTCTAGGGCTCCTATAAGGTCTGCTCGCAGGCCTATATAGTCAGGAGAATCCACGATAGAAAGTTCCAACTGACTCTATCTGAATTCTGTGCACAGAATAATATCGCATGTAGTGGCCCTAAAAATACCCACCCCACGCTCCAGAGTAGTCTATAATCTCATCTTACCTCTAAAGGTCTATAGTAAGTAACTCCTGAATCATATAACTCGTCATCTGAATATTGATTACTTTCTTTAGCTAAAAAATCATATATCTATGTGATCTATATACATATGGCTAATATATGGCTAATTACTTCCTTTAAATTCCGTGACATATATGCTCTGTAACTTCTAGGAGTTTTAACTAAAGACACGTTCTTTGACTAGAAAAGAGTACTATAACTCTATAGGTTTAGAACTCCACATGAAAGAGACTTATAATAGTAATAAGCTTTGCTTTCAAGTAGCATATAATCTATGACGACCTTTATAGGAGGAACATATGACTCTAGGTCGTGCCTTGATGGAGAAAGAGGTTTTAGCTTTACATACCTTACTTCGAGACTCTCTCTCTGACAATGTGTCATCGATGCCCTTCAAAACACTTCTTATCTATAACATAACATCATATGCAATGGTAAAAGCAGCTAACAAAGAAGTACGATGAGGTCGGAAAGATAATAATAGCTTATGAGCGACAAGCTTAACAAATATGATAAATAAATGGTGTATCGTCATACCTCTCTCTTTTCCTCCTTTACAACTGAACTTATGACCTTTTATGAGGTCAATATTACTCTCTCCATCACGAGCCCAAACTACGAGCCGTGGATTGGACCATGAGCCGTGGAATGGACTCATGGAATGTATTCTGCAAGTCTCATCTCTGGTCTGAGGACCACGAATGAGTTTTACGGTTCGTGGATGGTTCTACGGGTCGTGGAATCAACTCGTGGAACCAGATTAAAGGGTAGTCAAATTCCCCAAAAATGATGAGGGGTTTCTACGATCCCTAGAAGATTCCATGAGTCATATTGTTAACTCATGGGATCTGTTCCATAGCTTATCCTTTTGGCTCAAGAACCACGAGTACAATCCATGAACCGTGGATTGGTCTACGGTCCATGGAAAGGGCCCGTGGAACCTGAAGCTGAGGTTTTAAACAGTTTTCCCTAAATTAAATCTCAGGGGTATTTTTGTAACTACCTACCTTTTTAACTCTTATGTAAGGTCATTTTGGCCACTTTTATTAGGGTTTCTACCCCAATTAGCCTAAGTCCTTCATTACTCCTCATTCACCTCCCAAAAGAGGAAAAAAACTTCATCAACTCCAAGTCTCAAGCTCCAAGTTCAAGTCCACATTCCTTTTCATCTTAGATTAAGAAAGTTTAAGTAAGGTATGTGGGTATTCTTATTTCACCCTTATGCCCAAAACCCCATGTTTTTACTTTGAGTTATCAAATTGTGAAATTAGGATTCTTACCAAAATTTGGGAAAACTTATGGGTTCAGTTTTAAAGCATCAATTCATGGTTTCTCATTACTTATATATGATTTATTTGAGGTTCCTTAATTGATTTCAAAAGCCCAAGGTGATTTCTAGCATGATTCCATCAATTTGCATATTTTCAAGTGAAAATTGGCATGTTTAGATAACATGACCTTATGTGTTAAGAAATTGCATGCCTAATTCTTCAAGTCATGATTTTAGAAAGGAAAATATGTTTTGAATTATGGCTATGAAAAGCTTCAAGAACTTATGATATGAGAATTGCATGACATTAGATATGTTCTTATGCTTTTCAAACAGATTTGGCATTAGACATGTTACAAGTATATTATGAGCTATATTTATGTTTTGGGAGTAGTATTTAGTACCAAGCGATGTGGGTTCTAGATAACCCAAGTCCAAAACTACGTTGCCACCATAGGTTGCCCTCTGTGGCTTACGATAGGATCCTGGTAGATATGGTTCTAACCTTGGCCAGTTAAGACAACCTTTTTTGATGTGGGTGTATGACACTGGACTCCATGTAGCTCATCATGGTTTATGTCGGTTAAGATAAACTCCCGTATGAATGCTTTAAGTTTTATGCTCTTCTATTTCTCATTTTATGTTCAAACTATAATGTTTACTTATGATTTCTCTTATGATGCATGAAACCAGTTTTAATTATGTTTTAAGTGTGTTTTTACCATATTCATGCATATCTCACATATTCAGTACATCCTATAGTATTGACGCATATTTTGCGCTGCATCATTCATGATGCAGATTCAGGATCCCTTTCTTAGGCTCGTAGCTAGACGACGCCGGATATCCAGATTCTGTTGGTGAGTCCTCGTCTTCTGAGGGCCATAGCTATGCTAGTTACTTTTATGTCTCTTTTTCAAATTTCTGAGTCAGTTGGGGTCTTGTCCTAGCAACTCCTTATGTCAGTTAGAGGCTTCAGACATAGCTAGATTCTTGTATTTTGTATTGTAGAGTTGGTACTCTTAGACCTTATTTCTATATAGACTTGGTTGCCTACTTCTACTGTTTACGCTTCCGCTATGATTCTTTGTGTATGTTTAAGTTATGCTATGACCAAGGGTTAACATGGGGCACTTGTGGTCCCGAGTCTCTTGTTATGCCTAGGAGGTAATTTGAAAGCGTGACAAACTTGGTATCAGAGTATCAGGTTCGAGAGTCCTAGGGTGTCTGAAAGCCGCATCGAGTAGAGTCTCTTTCATGTTTGTGAAGCGCGCCACACTTATGAGAGGGAAGCTACGAGGCATCTTAGGAAAAACTTCACTTCTTTTATGATCAATATCATACGATAGAGTTTATCTCTATTACTCCTCTAATCCTTTCTTTATGCATTTCAGATTATGCCTCCTCGTCGTGCCATGCCTTGCCGGGCCAATACTCGAAATGTTACTCCTTCGATTCCAAACCCCAAGGTCACAAATGTGGAGTTTAGGAATGTTATTCATATGCGAGACCAGACTATGGACGCTCAGGCCAATCAGCAGGCTCCTATCCTCGTCCACCCTCAAGGTGGAGTAGCGGCCCGAGTTTGAGATTTCATTCGCATAAACCCGCCTGAGTTCTTGGGTTCAAAAGTTGATGAGGATCCACAAAATTTCATGGATGAGGTGAAGAAGATCTTGGAGGTGAAGCAAGTGGTTGATGTTGAGGATGTTGAGATAGCTTCCTATCAGCTCAAGGATGTAGCTCATATTTGGTATACTCAGTGAAAGGATGCTAGGGCTAGGGATATGGTCTCTATGACTTGGGAGTCTTTGAAAGGGTTTTTGTTGATCGGTTATTCCCTAGGGAGTTGGGGCAAGCTAAGGCCGAGGAGTTCGTGAGTTTGAGGCAAAGATCTATGTCGGTTCAGGAGTATTAGTTGAGGTTCACCCAGCTTTCTATATATGCTCCTTCTATGGTGGCTGATCCGCAAGATCAGATGAGTAAGTTCATTTATGGAGTGTCAAATTTGGTGAAAAAGGAGTGCAGGTCTGCTATACTTTTGGGCGACATGAATATTTCAAATTTATGACTCACGCTCATCAGATTGAGGGAGACAAGTTGAGGGAAATAGCAAGAGAGAACAAGAGGGTCAGATCAGAGGGTTTGGGTTTTAGCCATCAGAGGTTCAGAGGTGGACACTGCTCTTCATTTTAGAAGAAATCATTAGGACCTATTCATTCTTTAGCTAGTGCTCCTACTCAGGCCCCAGGTCTCATCATGATCAGACAGGTTGAGGATTATGTTCTTATTCACAGGGGAGTGTTGCAAAGGGGACTCTTTACCCTTCTTGCAGCAAATGTGGTAAAAGTCACCTTGGTGAGTGTTTAGCTGGTTTAGGTGGATGCTTTGGGTATGGTCAGGTTGGACACAAGATTAAGGATTGCCCTTCAGCTAAGAAGGGACAGGGAGGTAGCAGGACTCAGTCTACCCCAGCAGCCCCAGGAGGTCGATCGGCCCAGTAGGGCACTGCTTCTAGTTCTGGTGGTCAATGCCAGAACTGCCTTTATGCCATGTACTCTCGCCAGGATCAGGAGAGTTCCCCAGACGTTGTTACTGGTATGTTGAAAGTTTTCTCTCTCGATGTGTATGCTTTATTGGACCCTAGTGCCTCTTTATTTTTTATGACCTCTTATGTTGCTTACAAGTTCGAGATTAGTCCTGATCAGCCCTTAGAATCCTTTTGTATTTCTAATCCTATTGGTGAGTCAGTCCTAGCCAAAAGAATCTACCAAAATTGCGCTATCTCAGTCCTTCATAGAGTCACTTCATCGAATCTAGTAGAGTTGGAGATGACTGAATTTGATGTCATTCTTGGTATGGATTGGTTGTATGGACGTTATGCCTCGGTTGATTGTCGTACTTAAGTTGCTAGTTTCAAGTTTCCAAATGAACCTGTCTTAGAGTGGTAAGGTAGTCCTCCATTTTCAAAGGATCGTTTCATATCTTATCTCAAGGCTAGGAAAATGATTTCTAATGGTTATGTTTATCATATAGTTTGGGTTATGGACATGGAGTGTGAGACTCCATCTCTCTAGTTAGTTCCTATTGTGAATAAGTTTTCTGAAGTGTTTCCCGAGGATTTACCCAGAGTCCCTCCCGAGCGGGAGATCGACTTTGAAATAGATCTTTTTCCAGATACGCATCTTATCTCTATTCCTCCCTATAGAATGGCTCCAGTGGAGCTGAGGGAATTGAAAGATAAGCTAAAGGACCTTCTTAATAAGGGTTTTATTTGGCCTAGCATCTCTCCATGGGGTGATCTAGTTCTATTCGTGCGAAAGAAAGATGGTTCTCTCAGAATGTGTATCGACTACCATCAGTTAAACAAGGTCACAATCAAGAATAAGTATCCCATTCCTTGGATTGATAAATTGTTTGATCAGCTTCAGGGTGCCAGGGTGCAGTTACTTCTTGAAAATCGACCTTAGATCCGGTTATCATCAGCTCAGAGTTAGAGAATATGACATTCCTAAGACAGTCTTCAGAACACGGTATGGTCATTATGAATTTGTGGTTATGTCTTTTGGACTAACGAATGCTCCTGCAGCTTTTATGGATTTGATGAACCGTGTGTTCAAACGGTATTTGGTTATGGTTGTGATTGTTTCATTGATGATATTCTTATCTACTCTCGGAGTGAGGAGGAGCATGCATACCATTTTAGAGTTATGCTGCAAACTCTCAAGGATTGACAGTTATTTGCTAAGTTTAGCAAGTGTGAGTTTTGGATGTAGTCTGTTACTTTTCTGGGTCATATTGTGACTAAAGATGGTATTCGTGTTGATTTGCAGAAGATAGAGGCAGTGAAAAACTGGCATAGACCCACTTCTCCGTCTGATATTAAGAGATTTTTGGATTCGGCTGGTTACTACAAGAGATTTGTGGAGGAGTTTTCTTCCATTGCTGCCCCATTGACTCGGCTGACTTAGAAGAAGGTAAAAGTTCAGTAGTCTGATCTATGTGAGAAGAACTTTCAGGAGCTGAATACTAGGTTGACTACAACTCCAATTTTGACTCTACCCAAGGGCTCATATGACTTTGTTGTGTATTGTGATGCTTCTAGGATTGGCTTGGGTTGTGTGTTGATGTAGCATGGTAAGGTGACTGCTTATGCTTCTAGATAGCTTAAGATTCATGAGAAGAACTACCCTACTCATGATCTTAAGTTGGCGGCCGTGGTTTTTGCTTTGAAGATTTGGAGACACTACTTTTATGGGGTTCACGTGGATGTATTCACCGGTCATAAGAGTCTTCAGTATGTGTTCACTCAGAAGGAATTGAATCTTCGTCAGAAGAGGTGGCTTGTGCTTCTTAAGCATTATGATATGAGTGTGCTTTACCATCTGGGTATGGCCAATGTTGTGACAGATGCACTTAGTAGGTTTTCTATGGATAGTGTGTCATCGGTTGAGGATAGAAAGAAGGAATTTGCCAAGGATGTTCATCGACTCGCTCGGTTAGGAGTTCGCCTTATGGATTTAATGAAAGGTGATGTCATCGTTCAGAACAGTTTTGAATCATCCTTGGTAACTGAAGTGAAAGAGAAGCAAGACTGTGATCCTATTTTACACCAATTGAAGGGTGCAATCCATCAACAGAGGGTAGAGTTTTTCTCCTAAGGGGGAGATGGTGTGCTTTGATATTAGGGTCGATTGGGTGTTCCTGGCATAGATGGGTTGAGACAATGGATTTTGACAGAGGCTCATAGCTCTAGGTATTCTATTCACCCCGGTGCCACCAAGATGTACCGTGACCTACGGGAAGTCTATTGGTGGAATGATATGAAGAGGGACATAACAAGTTCTGTGGCTAAGTATCCCAACTATTAACAAGTGAAGGTAGAACATTAGCGACCGAGGTGGTATGAATTAAGATATTGACCTTCCTACTTGGAAGTGGGAAGCGATCAATATGGACTTCATTACAGGTTTGGCTCGTACTCGTAGGCAATAGGATTCTATTTGGGTGATTATCGACAGGATGACTAAATTAGCCCACTTCTTGGCTGTCAAGACTACCGACTCAACATAGGATTATGCCAGACTCTACATTCATGAGATAGTCAGAATGCATGGTGTTCCATTGTCTATCATTTCAGATAGGGGTACTCAGTTTACATCCCAATTTTGGAGATCATTTCAGAGAGGTCTTGGTACTCAGGTGAAGCTTAGCACAATTTTTCACTCACAGACGGATGGCCAGGCATAATGTACTATTCAGACTTTGGAGGATATATTGAGAGCTTGCATGATTAATTTCAAAGGTAGTTAGGATGATCACTTACCTCTCATAGAGTTTGCCTACAATAATAGCTTTCATTCTAGCATCGAGATGGCTCCCTATGAGGCACTTTATGGTCAGAGGTATAGATCTCTTATTGGTTGGTTTGAGGTAGGTGAGGCAACTTTGTTTGATCCAGATTTGGTTCATGAGACCATGGAGAAGGCTTAGATTATTACGGAGAGGTTGATGACCACTCAGAGTCGACAAAAATCCTACGCAGATGTTAGAAGAAGAGAATTGGAGTTTGAGGTTGATGATTGGATATTTCCGAAGGTGTCACCCATGAAGGGTGTGATAAGATTTGGTAAGAAGGGAAAGCTTAGTCCTTGCTATATGGGTCCCTATAGGATTTTAAGGAGAGTTGGTAGTGTTGCTTATTAGTTGGAGTTGCCAACGGATTTAGAAGCGGTTCATTCGATTTTTCATGTTTCCTTGTTGAAGAAGTGTGTTGGTGATCCGACCTTGAGTGTTCCTTTGGAAGATGTGAGCGTGAAGGATAGCCTTACTTATGAGAAGGTTCTCATGGAGATTCTTGATCATCAGATTTGGAGGTTGAGAAACAAAGAAGTCGCTTCGGTGAAAGTCCTTTGGAGAAATCAACTGGTTGAGAGAGCTGCTTGGGAAGCAGAAACAGCCATGCTCGGGAGTAGTATTTAGCACCGAGCGATGTGGGTTCTAAATAACCCAAGTCCAAAACTACGTTGCCACCGTTGGTTGCCCTCTGTGGCTTATGACAAGATCCTGGTAGATATGGTTCTAACCTTGGCCAGTTAGGACAACCTTTTCCGGTATGGGTGTATGACACTGGACTCCATGTATCTCATCATGGTTTATGTCAGTTAAGAGAAACTCCCGTATGTTAGCTTTAAGTTTTATGCTCTTCTATTTCTCATTTTATGTTCAAACTATAATGTTTACTTATGATTTCTCTTATGATGCATGAAATCAGTTTTAATTATGTTTTAAGTACGTTTTTACCATATTCATGCATATCTCACATATTCAGTACATCCTATAGTACTGACGCATATTTTGTGTTGCATCCTTCATGATGCAAATTCAGTCTCCCTTCCTTAGGCTCGTGGCTAAACAACGCCGGATATCCAGATTCTATTGGTGAGTCCTCATCTTCTGAGGGCCATAGCTATGCTAGTTACTTTTATTTATTTTCTTCGGATTTCTGAGTTAGCTGGGGTCTTGTCCCAACAACTCCTTATGTCAGTTAGAGGCTTCAGACATAGCTAGATTCTCATATTTTGTATTCCAGAGTCGGTACTCTTAGACCTTATTTCTATATAGACATGTTTGCCTACTTCTGCTGTTTAGGCTTCTGCTATGATTCTTTATGTATGTTTAAGTTATGCTATGACCAAGGGTTAACCTGGGGCACTTGTAGTCCCGGGTCTCGTGTTACACCTAGAGGGTAGTCTCGGGGTGTGATACATTCTCAATCCATTTAGGAATTTCATCAAACACTTGACGAGCAACAAGCTTGCAAGAGCTCTATAAATCATGTTTTCTATACCCTAGCATTCCTCCTCATCGCAGCAAGCTTAATGCCTCAATACACAACCATACACCCCTCATTTAGTCAACAACACAACAAATACAGCCCTCTAGATACTCCCTCCTTACCAAGCATATCAATTAAAATGGGCAAAAGATGGACTCACAACTTCCTATCACCTTCCTGTGAGTCCTACATACCCATAACCTATACTTAAAACAACTCTTAGAGTCATATTTATAGAGACAGAAGAGAAGCCATACCTTTATCAATAAGAAACCAATCCCTGCACCTTTTTACTCATCAAGAACCACACCTTTTCCTTCAAGAAAATACTTGGCTAAGTATGTTTCCATGATCTATAATGACAAAAACACTTGATTCTTGAAGGAATAAACTTACTTTAGGCTAGGGAGAGATGGAGATGAAGAATAACTGAAGAAAAATACCAAGGAACAGGTCCTTTACGTTCTGGGAAAGATGGAAAATGAAATCCCTAAGTCCCAATATAAAAATTTGACTTTTTGGCCGACTTACCCAAGGGTGCCACATGTCCCGCAGTGATTGGACAGTGCATGTTTCGGTAGTAAAATGCACATAAATTTTTACTTTAAACTCTTATGGACTAGTTATACTAAAACTACCCATAGAAAATAGTTTTAAAAAGACATTTTCTTATAATAAATAAAAACAATCTCGATCGTAGATATCTATCACTTTTAAAAATTATTTTACATTTATGTTTATATCATTGTGTGAGATTTAATGTCACAACCCAAAAATTAAGGCATGATGAGACTTATCCCACCCCCATGGTAGCTAAGAAAACCCAACACATATCCAATAAGATACAAAATAGATATGCAAAAATATGAAAGGAAATCAAGTCTTAATACCAAAAATTCAAGGACCCATCTCAAAATATGGAAATCACTAAATACAAGCCTCTAAGGGGAATAAGTATACAACCGAGAGTCTAAAGTATCTCGAATACAAGGGGAAGCGACATAAATAATAAAGATAGAAGAAATTTGAAGGAGCCACTGATCAGCCAGAAGCTACCTCGTATCTCGAAGCTTGAAGTCTCGGCACGAAGGGATGAAACAAAGCCACGTAGGGGACTTGATGCATTTCAGCATGTTCAGTCTGTCTTAAAGAAGATAGTTTCATTTATTTCTAAAATTTTACAGCAACTCGACTATAGTTTAGTTCATTACCAAGTTTTATTTTTGGCATCTACTTGTGAACGTGCACATCAGATTGAGAAAGTCATGCGACCACCTGGTGGCCACCTTAAAGTAAAGATCAATTCTTGTGTAGGTGATAACAACATTGAATAGGATAAATATATTCTATCAGCAGGTGGTATTCATCTCGTTATTGGTAGACCTTGGCGGGTGTCAGACTTTGTTGTGCACACAAAGTCAATCTCTCCATCCTGATCATATTAGAATATATGTTCTAGATGAGGCTGATGAAATGCTTTCAAGGGGATTTGATTGCCAGGTAATTCATTTATGCGGTTATGATTTACATTAAGTTTTCGATAATATATGCTTTTTTAACATGTTTAGATTTAAGGTTGGCAGGGTATTCACAATCTTGAAGTATCTCATTTATTAAATCTCTTGAATTAACCGATGTGAAATTGATCATCTTTACAGATTCATACTTTTGATTATTTCTTTTATGTTATTTTATTGGCAAATACATAATATTTTCCCGCTTTTTTTTTGCCAAAGTTGAAGTAGTGGAGCTTTATGCAACCATTCCAAAAGATGCCCTTGAAATCATAAAAAAGTTGATGATTAAGCTAGAGAGAATGAACTTATGGCAGCCCATAGTATTTTGATAAACTGACTCTTGATTGTCCATAATCTTTTGATTATTGTGAACATTAATGAGGTGTCTGAGCTTTTAGAAATTCAATGATAGAAAAATATACCTATAAATTTTTTCATGTTTTTACACCTCTACCTTAAAGTATTTTATATTAGCACTATTTTTTTCTCTTTGGATACTAATGAAGCAATTACATAAAAATTGCACGTTTTGCCATTTGAGTTGACTGGTCTTTGATTTTTTCCCCTTGACAATTTAATTTATGCATCATGAATCTAGGGACATAAGTTCTTCAGAAACTGAAGTCATGCTCAGAAATAACTTGTGGGATATTACAAAGTGAGGAATTAGGAACTATGTGATTACTAAATAATATTTATAGACGAAGATATTATTACTAATAATATTCTATTAAATCATTCATTATGTGACTCAAAATTCACGTGCAACACACATGCCAAAAAACTAGTTATACTAAAACTATCCATAGCAAACCGTTTTAAGAAGATATTTTTCAATAATAAATAGAGAACAATCTCGACAGTAGATATCTATCAATTTAAGAAACTATTTTATCTTTATCTATAATATTAATGTGCGAGATTTAAAAAATCTGATCACCCTCTTCTTTGATCATTTATCACTTCTTTCATGCTTATCTTCTTCAATACGCAAGATTTAAGATAATATCATTACCCGAATCTCCCATTAGCTTTTACTAGGACTCCGTTAGATATTTTTGCTTAATTGTGTTCTACTTTCATATTTTTATTACTAATTGTACACACACGATAATATTACTAATATTATTCTATTAAACCGTAGATTATTTAACTTAGCATACACGTGCGATGCACATGCCGAGAAATTAGTTATATTAAAACTATCCAAAGCAAATAGTTTTAAAGGTCTCAACGAGTGAATCATTGTTTTACTACCAATCACAAGTTTCATGTTCACGCAATATTCATACGAAAAATTATAACGAAAGAAACCTCCCGCCATAGAGAAGAGATCGAAAGTCTGGGTCCCAGCCCTTTATGAAAAATTATATTATTTTAAATAATAAAAAGGGGTTCCAACATATTAATATATAGTGAAGCGTTCCCCCAGATTCAGAACTTTTTTCAAAACTCACAATCCTTATTAGTTGTCACGATTCAACCTGCCGTGAGTGGCACCCACCCGAAGCCCCCGAATGAGCGAACAAATATCGACCCAACACTTAGCAATTCTAACAGCTCAAAACCAGTTTGCATTAAAAATAAACTAACATTCACCATCGAATTTCTAGTAAAACAAGATCCTGCGAAAATCCCCTAGAATCTGAAAGTCACCGTACCAAAATAAACATCTACCAAAAGTCTAGAACGGGGGTGCAACCCCAATAAAACAAGAGTTTAAGCCCGAAACAAATGGGATACAACTAAACAGGATGAAAACAAGGTAGCCCGAAAGAAACAGCTCACCCTTAAAATCTGGACTCGCCAGAACTACAATTGAAGTCGCGTAGGAGCCACCAGAGATGTCCTGTACTCATAAAAGGAAAATAAGTAAAGAATCAGTAAACAACTACTGTGTACTGGTAGAATCATCGGCCAGCTCCAATAAACAAGATATGAACAATAAACTAAAGCTGAGTAAAGTAAGGTAAACATGTAATACAAGTTAGCAATAAAACTAGTCTCTGAGTCTTTCCTCTAGCTTACCAATCACATGTAACAAGTCTGACAACCATTGCATAATACACCGTGACAATAACATATATCCCCTTCCAATAACCCGGACCAACTACGAATCTCTAAGACAACACCTAAGTGTTTAACATGCAATCTCGGTCTACACTATGACCAACCCCACAGTTACGTACAACCACCCAGCCTCTCAAGGCCATCATGCAACAACCACATATCAAGAATACAACCCAGTCCACTCATAGAACCATCGTCAGAGTACAATCAATGCAAGTAAAATCAAACCCATACCAGGCATGGTACCCGAGACAACCATTATAGAACCTGTACCAAGCGTGGTACCCGAGCCAACTATTAAATATCCCATACTAGGCATGGTACCCCAACCAATCAATATGTAACCTATACCAGGCGTGGTACCCGAGCCAACCGAATATCACACACAATCCAACAAGTCAATAAATAATGAATAACATCACATTTTTAAACCAACAAGCAACCAAACCCAGTTCATTTCACATAATTAACAAAGGATAGCTAGACATTCATAATCCCATTTCCTAAGCATGCAAACTCATACGATACTAAGCGATAGTACATGAACACATATTGTATATTGGGAAAAACAGTAACCATCACCTACCTCGAATAGCCTGAATCTTACTGGACTGGAGCCTTTCCATTTCCAAAAGCGTTCTCTTGCTCTTGGTCTAAAAACAAGTACACAATATACTAAAATCAGTCCAATGGCCTAAATTACCTGTATTATATGAAATTCCAATCTCCAGGCCAAAACTATAATCATTCCACCCATTCTCGGGCTTTCCCATTATTAATTCACCTAAATCTATCATTTTTATGGATACATTAAGTGAAATACGATGAATTAATCATAACCCAACAATAATAGTCAAGACCCAAGAACTTCTACGCCCTAGAATCCCCATCTTCCCCAGATTCTACAATTCCTAGGTCAATCCAAATCTTCCTTCAAGCCCATAACTATCAATTCTACTACGTAGGAAACATAGCATTAAGTTAGGGGAGCAATATCCCTACCTTTGGGATGAAAAATGGTGAAAAATAGAGTTGAAATTGCCCGAATCGCCCTTGTCCTTCTCCAAAATGTTCTTGAGGAAAAACTGAATGTTTTGGGGAAGTTTATGCATTAAAACTTAACTTAGTTTGCTATACCCATCCGTACATCGCTATAGGGGCACCACCATAGCAGAATCGACCGCTATGGCGGTGCTGACCGTCGTTGACTTTCACTATAGCAGAAATTATTCTGCTATAGCGGTGATCGTGGTAGAACAATGTCTACTTCTATAGTGGTTTACATGGGATAAAATCTTGGAAAATCCCAGAAAAGTGTTCATTTTACAACACACCTTAAATCCTGATGTTCCGGAACAACCCCTTCACGTCAATCTTAATACCAGGAGTTTTACTTACCCGAATTCATTTCCAAAAAGTCCCCTGGACTCCTTAACATCTTAGATAATGGAAAAACTAGCTCAATACAATATACATCACCCCATCCTCACCCATATTACCCTAGACCAAACCTCACTCCAAAATCGGCCGAGACTAGCCTAGCCCAAAATTTCCAACTCTCAAACCCGGAAGTTTTCTAACCCAAAACTTGGCACGAAAGGTTTAGTCATAATGACAGACCCGATTATTACAATAGATACCAATTTACCCATCATTCATCCCCGAACAATCAAACCCAAAAATACGAAGTAAAAAGAAGAAAAGTGTAGTACCTGAATCCTCAAACAAGTGAGGGTACTTGTCCCTCATGTCCTTCTCGGTTTCCCAAGTGGCTTTCTCAACTGGATGATGCTTCCATTAAACCTTCACAAATTTGATCTCATTTGTCCTCAACTTCTGGACATCCCGATCAAAAATCACAACCGGTTCCTCTTCATATTAAAAATCATTATCTAGAAAAATCAAATCCCATTTAATGATGTATTCCCCATCCCCTTGGTATCGCTTCAACATGGATACATGGAAGACTGGATAGAGTCTGGATAAACTGGGTAGCAGTGCTAACCTGTAAGCCAATGGTCCTGCAATTTCAAGAACCTCGAATGGACTGATAAATTGAGGGCTGAGCTTGCCCCTCTTTTCGAATCGCATAACCCCCTTCATTGGTGACACTTTCAATAACACCTGCTCACCAACTTGAAAATACATGTCTCTTACCTTGCGATCTGCGTACTCTTTCTGCCTATTTTGAGATGCTAGCAACTTGGTTTCAATTCCCCTCACCTTTTCCTGCGCTTCCATTTCCAAGTCTACACCCAAGGGTTTCACATCGCCTATCTCAAACTACCCTATAGGTGATTTACATCCCCTCCCGTACAGTGCCTCAAATGGTGCTATGTCGATACTGGAGTGGTAGCTGTTGTTGTATGAGAACTCACACAATGGTAGAAACTGGTCCTAATGACCCCTAAAGTCGATCACACATGCCCTCAGCATGTCTTCCAATACCTGGATTGTACTGCCTGACTGACCAACCGTCTGAGGGTGAAATGCTGCGCTAAAAGTGAGTTGAGTGCCAAACTCTTCGTGCAACTTACCCTAGAATTTAGAGGTAAACTGAGTACCCTTGTCTGAAATGATTGGGAGTGGCACCCCGTACAGTCTCACAATCTCCTTAACATATATCTTAGCCAACTGCTGCGAATTATAGTCCACCCTGACTGGAATGAAATGGCTGACTTGGTCAGCCTGTCTACAATGACCCAAATATAGTCGTATTTCCCCAAGATCTTAGAATGACCCACCACAAAGTCCATGGCTATCCTTTCCCATTTCCACTCGGGAATGGGCATTCTCTGAAGCAATCCTGCAGGCCTTTGGTGCTCATACTTGACCTGCTGACAATTCTAACACTTAAGACACATAATCAGCTATATCCCTTTTCATCCACCAATAAAGTTGCCTCAAGTCCCAGTATATTTTGGTTACGCCTGGATGAATTGAATACCGCGAACCATAAGCCTCTGCCAGTACTTTCTGAATTATGTCATCAACCCGAGGAACACAAGTCCTCCCCCTGAAGCTCATCACTCTATCAGTGCCCAACGTGGCATCCCCGGACTCTCCGAATACTACCTTGCTCCGAAGCTTGTTCAACTATGCATCTTTTAACTAATTAGCCTTTATTTCTTCTATGAATATGGATTTGACCTCAATACTGGCCAACAACCCACCTTGTTCTGAGATGCCCAATTGCATGAACTTAGATTCTAGGTCCCGAATCTCCTTAGCCAGTGATTGTTTGGATACCCCCAAATAAGCCAAACTGCCCATGCTAACCGTCTTCCAGCTCAATGCGTCTGCCACCATATTAGCCTTGCTCGGATGATACTGGATGGTCACATCATAATCTTTCAACAACTCCATCCACCTCCTCTGCCTCAAATTTAGGTCCTTCTAAGTAAACACATGCTGCAGGCTGCGATGGTTCATAAACACTTCACACTTAACACCATAGAGGTAGTGCCTCCAAATCTTTAGTGCAAAGACCACCGCTGCCAACTCCAAGTCGTGAGTTGGGTAATTCTTCTCATGAGGCTTCAACTTCCTCGAGGCATACGCTATAATATTCCTGTCCTTCATTAACAAAGCACCCAAACCCAAATGTGAAGCATCACAATACACAATGAATTCCTTATCTTTAACTGGCAATGAAAGAATGAGAGCTGTAGTAAGAAATGTCTTGAGCTTTTGGAAGCTCTCCTCACACTTGTCAGACCACACAAATGGTACCTCCTTCTTAGTCAACCTTGTCAAGTGAGTAGCGATAGATGCAAAATCCTTGACAAACCGACGATAGTAGCTTGCAAGCCCCACAAAACTCCTAACATCAGTCACAGAGCTAGGCCGGACCTAACTCTTTACTGGCTCAATCTTCT
The DNA here is from genome assembly GCA_003996215.1 of Jaltomata sinuosa. Lineage (NCBI taxonomy): Eukaryota > Viridiplantae > Streptophyta > Magnoliopsida > Solanales > Solanaceae > Jaltomata > Jaltomata sinuosa. Next base: position 87,501 of record QJPP01003640.1, on the reverse strand, counting down.
GGGGATCCATCATCACCCCCTCCTCTTACACTACATGCCCTAAGAAAGAGACTGAATTCAACTAAAATTCACCCTTGGAAAACTTGGCATATAATTTTTGGTGCTTCAAGATTTCCAAAACAATATGAAGATGCTCAGCATGCTCCTCCCTACTCTTAGAGTAAATCAAAATGTCATCAATAAATAGAATGACGAATGAACCCATATAAGCTTTGAATACCCCATTCATCAAACTCATGAATGCCACTGGTGTATTGGTCAACCCAAACGACATCACTAGGAACTCATAATTCCCATACCGAGTTTGAAATGCTGTCTTAGGGATGTCCTCACGCCTAATCTTTAACTGATGGTACCCTGACCTTAAGTTGATCTTTGAAATTACTGAAGCACCTTGCAACTGGTCAAAGAGGTCATCTATGCGAGGTAAGGGATACTTGTTCTAGATAGTGACCTTGTTCAGTTGCCTATAGTCTATACACATCCTCATATTACCATCTTTGTTTTTCACAAATAATACCGAAGCACCCCAAGGTGAAGCACTGGGATGGATAAAACCTTTATCTAAGAGTTCCTGAAGCTGAGTCTTAAGTTCCATTAACTCTGCCGGAGCCATACGGTAAGGAGGAATAGAAATTGGGTGAGTGCACGACTCCAAGTCTATACAAAAGTCAATGTCTCTGTCAGGAGGCATGCCAGGCAAATTCACCAAAACCACCTCCTGAAACTCTGAAACTACCAAAACTGACTCACTCGATGGGGACTCCACACTATCATCCCATAGATGAGATAATAAGGCCAAACACCCCCTTCCCACTAACTTCCTAGGCTGGACAAATAATATGATCTTAGCCGGCTTAAGCCTATATACACCTTCCCACAATAGTCTATCCTTACCCGGAATCTCTAGAATTACAGTCTTAGTATTATAATTCAACACCGCATTACATGGAGACAACCATGTCATCCCCAAAATAACATCAAAATGCAACATGTCCAGAATGACCAAATCTACCCAAGTCTGCAGCCCCACAAACACCACAGTAAAATTTGGGCCCTTGAGGCCTTTTTAGTTAAAAAAACACCACAGGACAAGTATGATAAACATGAGTTACTATCACAAACTCTCCAACTGGGGTAGAAATATAAATAGGGGAACTAAGGACATCATAAACAAAATCTAGACCCAAAGCAAAATTCACAGACATATAAGAGTAAGTAGAACTTGGGTCAGACAGTACTGAAGCCATCCTATCACAGACTAGAATTGTATCTGTGATCACTGCATCTGATGCATCAGCCTCAGACTTCCCTGAAAAAGCATAACAATGGGCCTGGTCATCAATCCGAGCAACTTTACTGGATGCCTGCGCCACACTTCTAGCCACGTCGTCATTCCCTCTATCTCCTCAGCCTCCTTGGAAGTTACCTCACCCACCCTGTGGATGACCCCTAGCATAACCACCTCTAGCTGCTGGAACCACAGCCTTAGACTGCTGTTGAGTCTGATTACCTGCCTGCCTGTGGGGGCACTCCCTCCTGAAATGACCCAGATCATCATAATGAAAGCATCCGCAGTCAAAAGTAGGCCTGCTAGTAGAAGTATAAGAAGCCCCATGGCCTCTAGGAGCTGAGAACTGACTGGCTTCCGATTGACCATCTGTAGAAGCTGGCAGGGCTGACTGAATAGGACGAGTAGAATACACCTGCTTGTTATGACCCCTAGAGTATGAACCAGTGAAATTTCTATCATTCTGGGACTTCTTGGCTCACACCTTAGCCTGCTCGACCTCTTTAACCCCCTCTAGCTTATTCACATAATCCGTTACCTCGTTAAAACTCTTTCCCGCTGAAGTCATATGCACAAACACTACATGCAACTCAGTATTCAGGCCCTTCACAAATAGACGAATCCTCTCCTCTTTTGTACCCAGAAGCTGAGTAGAAAAATGGGGCAATGCATGGAATTTGATCTCATAGGCTGAGACCAACATATTACCCTGCTTCAGAGCCAGAAACGCATTCTTTTTACAATCTCTCAAAGTACGGGGCACATACTTCTCTAAGAAAAGAACAGAAAACTTGTCTAGGTCATAGAGGCAAAGATGATGACGGATATTCCATATGAGACCTCCACCACTACTTAGCATCACTCTGCAGCTCGAAGGTGACAAACTCTACACCATGCTGCTGCACAATGCCCAGCTTATGCAGTCTCTCGTAACAGTCCAGAATGAACTCATAAGCATTCTTTTTCTCAGTACCCCAAAACGTAGGAGGTTTCAGCTTCAAAAACTTAGTCAGTATCTCATGCTAATTCTCAGTCATAACTGGACCTAGCATCGGACGAAAAAAGTCATCAGTACTCGATGCTGCATTTATCCTAGGAGCCATTGCAGCCGTTGGCTGGTTGTCCAGAACCTGATCTACAGTACCCATGGGGGTGGCTCCAGTACCAACCAGTCTACTAAAAAAACTCCACACTTGCTGAAATGCTTCGGGCATTATAGTGGGAAGGCCTACCCTCCAGCCGGTACCGCCTCCTTCTGTTCCACGCCCTTCTCAATAACAACCTCTACTTCTTCCTCAACACGATCTTGGGGTGGGGGAGGGGTCACCGCCCTTGCACCTACAGCTGCCTGAGCTCCACCCCTGGCAGGTGTTGCTCTGCCTCGGCCCCTGCCCCTGCCACTTTCTCTCCCTCTGACCGCTGGGCCCGCTGCTCGTGCTCTATTATTTCTCGTGTTAACCATCTATGGACAAAAGAATGAAAGGAGTTAGATACCAATTTGTATCACCAGATACCAATTGGAATCAAGTTATATCAGGAAGGAAGAAAGAAGAGATAGTTTTCTAAAGTCCTATAGTCTCTCGAAGAAAAGTACAGACGTCTTCGTACCGTTCTGCAAGACTCTACTAGACCTATTTTAGTCGAGAAGATCAACAAAACTAGGTCTCTAATACCATCTTTTTCACGACCTAACACAGCATGAGTGGCACCCACCCGAAGCCCCCAAATGTGTGAACCAATATCGACCCAACACTTAGCAATTCTAATAGCTGAAAACCAATTTGCATCAAAAATAAACTAACATTCACCGTCGAATTTCTAATAAAACAAGATCCTGCAAAAATTCCTTAAAATCTAAAAGTCATCGTACCAAAACATCTACCAAAAGTCTAGAATGGGGATGCAACCCTAATAAAATAAGAGTTTAAGCCCAAAATAAGTGGGCAACAACTAAATAGGATGAAGACAAGGTAGCCCAAAAGAAGCAGCTCACCCTTGAAATCTGGACTCGCCGTAACTACAACTGAGGTCGCGTAGGAGCCGCCAGAAGATGTCCTGTACTCATAAAAGGAAAATAAGTGTAGAATTAGTACACAATCACCGTGTACTGGTAGGATCATCTGCCAGCTCCAATAAACAAGATATGAACAATAAACTAAAGCTCAGTAAAGTAAGGTAAACATGTAATACAAGCCAATAATGAAACTAGACTCTAAGTCATTCCTCTAGCTTACCAATCACATGTAACAATTTTGACAACCATTGAACAATACCTCATGACAATAATATATATCCCCTTCAAATAACCCAGACCAACTATGGATCCCTAAGACAACACATAAGTGTTTAACATGCAATCTCAGTTTACACTATGACCAACCCCACAGTTACGTACAACCACCCGGCCTCTCAAGGGCCATCATGCAACAACCACATATCAAGAATACAACTCGGTACACTCATGGAACCATCATTAGAATACAATCAATGCAAGTAAAATCAAACCCGTACTAGGTGTGGTACCCGAGCCAACTATTATAGAACCCATACCAAACGTGGTACTCGAGCCAACCATTAAATATCCCGTATCAGGTATGGTACCCAAGCCAACCAATATGTAACCTGTACCAAGTGTGGTACTTGAGCCAATCGAATGTCACACACAATCCAACAAGTTAATAAATAATGAACAACATCATACTTGTAAACTAACAAGAAACCAAATCGAGTTCATTTCACATAATTGACACAGGATAACTAGACATTCATAATCCCATTTTCTAAGCATGCAAACTTATACAATACTAAGCGATAGTACATGAACACATATTACATATTGGGAAAAATAGTAACCGTCACCTACCTCGAATAGCCTGAACCTTACTGGACCGGAGCCTTCCCATTTTCAGAAGATTTCTCTTGTTGTTGGTCTAAAAACAAGTACACAATATACTAAAATCAGTCTGATGGCCTAAATTAACTGAATTATGCAAAATTCCGATCCCCAGGCCAAAACTATAATCATTCCACCCATTCCCGGGCTTTGCCACCATTAATTCACCTAAATCTATCATTTTTACGGATACATTAAGTGAATTACGATGAATTGATCATAACCCAACAATAATATTCAAGACCCAAGAACTTTTAGGCCCTAAAATCCCTATCTTCTCTGGATTCTACCATTTTAGGTCAATCCAAACCATCCCCCAAGCCCATAACTATCAATTCTACAGCATAGGAAACACAACATTAAGTTAGGGGAACAATATCCTTACCTTTGGGATGAAAATGGTGAAAAATAGAGTTAAAATTGCCCAAATTGCCCTTGCCTTTATCCAAAATGTTCTTGAGAATAAAGTGAATATTTTGGGGAAGTTTCAACATTAAAACCCGACTTAGTCCGCTATAGTAGTCCGTACACCGCTATAGCACCACCGCCGTAGCAGAACTGACTGCTATGGCGGTGCTGACCGTCATTGACTTCTGCTATAGCAGAAATTATTTTGATATCCCAGTGGCCTTAAATCCTCACCCATTTTAGAATACACCTTAAATCCTGACATTCCCGAACAAACCTTTCACATCAATCTTAATACCGGGAGTTCTACTTACCCGAATTCATTTTCGAAAAGTCCCTCGGACTCCTTAACATATTAGCTAACAGAAAAACTAGCTCAATACAAGATATATCACCCCATCCTCACCAAGATTACCCTAAACCAAACCTCACTCCAAAACTGACCGAGACTAGCCTAGCCCAAAATATCCAACTGCCAAACTCGGAAGTTTTCTAACCCAAAACTTGGCATAAAAGGTTTACCCATAATGACGGACCTGGTTGTTACATTAGTTAATAATCCTAGTGATTGGATTTCTATGCTAAGTCTGATAGGAATTAAGAGAAGCAATCAACAAATCAAGTTGAGGTATCAAAATCCTGTCTTCTTTTGTTTCGACCCTGATCTATGAGATGAGGAATCCCTCATAGCTAGATTCATCAGTAGCTTTGAAACTAGGAAATAGATGAGGGGAAGTCAATCTAATCTCAGCCTCGCTCATTCCATTAGAATAAAATAGATTCATTCAGTAACTTTCACACCAATCAGAATTTGACCTCTTGTGCCTGTGAATTAAAGAAAGAAGGTGGCCCTTAGGGTATATATACTGTACAAATTGATGATGGTTTATCATCATTAGAATAAAGATCAGTCTAGGTCGAGATCAATGTAAGATGCTTCTGGAACTAGTTTTTGATAGGGTCTATCTTAGCTCGAAGGAAAGAACAACTAAAGTTAGACCCCCAAAGAATATGGATTCAAATTAGTTAGGCGAGTGGAGTTCCACAATCCCATTCATCATTTTTGATCTACATAAGCCAAAGCCCATAGCACTGGTGATGTCTCTGGCATAAATGCAAAGAGTATTTATAACTGATATAGGATATTGTGGAGAGGTACTTAAGTGGTCATTATCCGGGTGAAGGGATGGACTGGGGTAGGTAAGGGATTGTGGAACTTTGATTTTATTTAGCGAGAAACTCTTTCACTCAACGTCAAATGATCAAGGCTAAAAGTTTTAGGCATATTTTGAGCATGTTCAGCTTCAAAAATTCCTCTAGCTAACAGCCCGCCAGGCGCTATATCATAGGCACATTGAGAACGGAGATAATTGTACCCATATATATAAAAACTGACAGCAATGGAATGCAAATCCTCGGGTTTTATTTGTAAAGTCTCTATTCCTTGGTAATTAAAGCCCAAAGATCTTTGAATTAGTTGGCCATTGTAGCACGTGTATCGCCCAGGGCATAAGGGGAATGATAACTTGACGTTATCCTCACCTTCCTTCGGCTTATCACTGGCCCCAACAAACTGATTCATGTTCTTGACAGGCTTCTTGACTCCACTGCTACCCACTCTGAGTTGACTATTGATCTATCGCTCGAGCCTATTTTCCTTTTATAGAGCAGGGCACTCTTCAAATGTGGGTAGACTTCCTAGCAGTCAATAAGGCAATCTTTTGGAACTACTATTCCATTCTGCTTGTCGTCCACTCTGTTGATCCGCTAGTAAGGCTCTTTACTAAAGAAAATAGCGAATTTTGCCATATCCCCCTTTCTTTTTGTTTTAAGATTGGCTTCTCATTGTGATGTCATTCCTTTTTCTTTTTCTTTCATTTATACTAGAACTGGGATGGAGCCGTATGACCCGAGAGTGTCACATATGATTCCTTTGAGAAGGGTGTGATACCACCACCTATCAGGCCCGATAAGCGATCCACGGTGCTGCATCCCTACTCACCTGATTTCAGAGTATCCATTCACTCAAAATTGCTCGGCTTTGGTTTCTACTTTCCGTAAGTGAGAAAGGGGTTTTATTGAGTTTTTCAATAGCCCTCCATGCAGTTCTTCTGAATTTAGAATAGTATACCGTCCGTTATTTCATATGTGATGACAGGTCGAACTAAAACAAAAAAACCTTTTCTTACTAGGTGTAATCTGTTGGACATAGACCCAATTTTTCACTTTTTTGGATTCCTTTCCTTTAATAAATAATAACAATCTCGATCGTAGATATCCATCAATTTAAGAAACTCTTTTACATTTATCTTTATATCATTTGAGAGATCTAATGTTACTTTCAATAATTCATGTCATGATGGCACATACCCCACCCCTGTGGTAGGTAAGTGAACCCAATGCATATCCAATAAGATACAAAACAAGTACCTGGAAATAGAAAAGAAAATCCAGTCTCAGTACAAAAAATTTAAGAAAACCATCCCAAAATCTAAAAATCACAAAGTACAAGACTCTAAGGGGAATAAAGATACATGTGAGAGTTTAAAATATCTCGAATACAAGGGAAAGCGACATAAAATAAGAAGGATAGAGGAATTTCGAAGAAGCCACAAATCTGCCAGCAACTACCTCAAATTTCAAAGTCCAAAGTCTTGGCACGATCAACGCCCTGTAGGGGACTTGATGTATTTCACCATGTTCAGTCTGCCTCACAGAAGATTGTGGGATATTTTGTTCTAAATTTACAGCACCTCCACTATGGTTTAGTTCATTGCCAAGTCTTGTTTTTGGCATTTACCTGTGAACGTGCACATCAGATTGAGAAGCTCACGCGAGAACTTGGTGTCCACCTTGGAGTAAAGATCTATTCTTGTGTAGGTGATAATAACATTGAGGAGGATAAATCTATTCTATTAGCTAGTGGTGTTCATATCATTGTTGGTACACCTTGGCGTTTGTCGACCTGTTGTGCACACAAAGTCAATCTCTCCATCATGATCATATTAGAATGTTTATGCTAGACGAGACTGATGGAATGCTTTTAAGGGGATTTGATCGCCAGCTAGTTTATTTCTGCAATTATATTTTACATTAAGTTTTTGACAATATATGCTTTCAGAACATATTTAGGTCTAAGGTTGACAGGGTATTCCTAATTTTAAAGTATCTCATTTATTAAATCTCTTGAATTAACCAATGTGAAACTGATCATGTTTAGAGGTTCATACTTTTGTTTATTTCTTCTATGTACCTTTATTGGTAGATACATCACATTTTGCTGCTTTTTCCTTCCAAAGTTGTAGTAGTAGCTTTATGCAACTATGCCAAAAGATGCCCTTGAAACCATGAGTAAGTCGATGAATAAGATGGAGAGAATGAATTTGTGGCAGTCCATAGTCTTTTGATGAATTGACTCTTGAGTGTCCATAGTCTTTTGATCATTGTGAACACTAATGAAGTGTCTGAGCTTTTGGAAATTCAATGAAGGCAAATACGTATAAAAAATTCATCTTTCTTCACCTTTGCCACAAAGTATTTGATATTGACACTATTTTTCTTCTTTTTGGATACTTTTGAAACAATTATATAAAATTGCATATTTTGTTATTTAAGTTGACTGGTCTTTGATTTTCGGCCATTTAATAATCAAATTTATGCATTGTTGAAATAGGGACATAAGTTGTTTAGAAACTGAAATCATACTCGGTAATAACTTGTGAGATATTACACATTGAGGAATTATTACTTATAATATTCTATAAACTCATTCATTATTTGACTCGAAATACACGTACAATGCACGTGCCAAAAAACTAGATATACTAAAACTATCCATAGAAAATCATTTTATAAAGATATTTTCTAATAAAAAATTTGAGAAAAATCTCGACTATAGATATCCATTAATTTAAGAAACTATTTTACTTTTATCTATAATATCATTGTTCTAGATTTATAAAATCTGATCATCCTCTTCTTTGACCATTTTTCACTTCTTTCATGCTTATCTTCTTCAATACACAAGATTTAAGAAAATATCGTCACCCGAATCTCCCATTAGCTTTTACTGGGACTCTGTTAGACATTTTTTCTTAATTGTGTTCCACTTTCATATTCTTGTTACTAATTTGTACAAACGCGATAATATTACTAATATTATTCTTTAAAATAGTAGATTATTTGAATCAGTATACACATGCGATGCACGTGTCGAGAATCTAGTTATACTAAAATTATCCATAGAAAATAGTTTTAAGAATACATTTTCTTATAATAAATAAAAATAATCTCAACCGTAGATGTCCATCAATTTAAAAAATTACTTTACATTTATCTTTATATAATTGTGCGAGATTTAATGTCACGACCAAAAGCTCAAGTCGTGATGCCACTTACCCTAACCCATGGTAGGTAAGCCAATGCAACACATATCCAAAAAGATACAAAACAAGTACCTGGAAATAAGAGAGGAAATCAAGTCTCAGTACAAAAAATCCAAGGAAACTATCCAAAAATCACAAAGTAAAAGACTGTAAGGGGAATAAAGATAAAATGAGAATTTAAAATATCTCGAATACAAGGGAAAGAAACATAAATTAAAAAGATAGAAGAAAGCCGAAGAAGCCACAAATTATCCATCAACTACCTCGAATATCAAAGTCCAAGGTCTTGGTACGGAAGGCTGAATAATTGTCGTGCAGAGGACTTCATGTATTTCACCATGTTCAGTATGCCTTGGAGAATAGCGGAGGATATTTTGTCCTAAAATTTACAGCAACTCGACTATGATTTAGTTCATAACCAAGTCATGTTTTTGGCATCTACTTGTGAACGTGTACGTAAATGCCCTTGAAATCACAAGGAAGTTGATGAATAAATCGGAGAGAATGAACTTGTGGTAGTCTGTAGTCTTGTGATAAACTTACTGTTGAGCGTCTATAGTATTTTGAATATTGTGAACACTAATGTCACGATCCAAAATCGGGCCATGATGGAGCCTACTACAACCCCAGAAGGCAAGCCAACACCATGTATAATACTATAAAATACAACTAAAATATGAAGGAGAAATAATAATATAGTAAGAACAGGACCACCAGTATAGATACATACATAGAGGTATAAATATACAAACAGTCCCCAAAGAGACTAAGAAGGAAGAAATATATACACAACATAGAAACCAAATCCCAGACCTAGTGTCACTAGCACAAGAGCGTCTATAGTATGGAAATAATGCTATAGAAGGTACTACTGTCTATCCAAAACACAAAATATAGATAGTAAGAGTAGAGGGAAAGCAGTAAATCTCTGGATGCCTGGAGCTCACCATGATCTGAACAACAGCAAGCCTCAAACGAATAGGAGATTAGCGAGGGTGGCTCATACTAGGTGCTGCATCAAAAAAAGATACAAAAATATAGTATGAGTACCAAAACACGGGGTACTCAGTAGGCATTATAGCCAAACCGAGCTCAGAAGATAATATATAATATAAGAGGAATGAAAGTAAACTAAGCATTTCAATCAACCTGGAAGTCTAGAAAAAATAAGGATAACTACAAGGAAAATGGAACCAAAACCTTATACAACCAGGGATTGATGGTAAAGATAATGATAATAAAGATAGTATTACTATCAAATACGAATACAAGAGAATGCAGTGCATTATGGAATGATATGATGCAATATGTGGCCAATACAGAAAAGTAAGAATCCTGAAATTGATTTATAGGCTACCTCGTAGGCTCCCTGAATCATCTCGCAAGCCCGCCGGAGCTCATCAACATATGCAATAAAGTAAATAACCTGGATATGTGCTCCTCGGGCCGCCTAGAATCTTACCTCGAACGTAAAGTTAGTAAATATAAGTCCAAAATCTTACATCGGAAGTAAAGTAAGTAAATATGAGTCCAGAATCTTACATCAGATGTAAAGTAAGTAAGTATACACTCTTCGAAGCCTTAAATTAGTAAAAGATGAGACATTTAGTTTTAAAAACTGAAATCAATAGTAAAGTAGTACAAATCTTTTTAGAAATTCGAAATATGCAGTAAGGGTGAAAAACCTCTTTTCAAAACTGGAAAACTAATATTCCTCCTCTGAATCATGCCAAGATCTATGCAAATGAATGTATGAATACATACGTGCCACCACAAGAATCATGTAAATACACGAACATATCCCAAACAGGGTAAACCACCCTTCAAGTAAGAGATACTAACCTAGAGTCTCATCCGGTATTAAAACCATGGCCTCGGACCCATAATTACACAATAAAAAGTAAATAAAAACTAAAACAGTGCAATAACCATAACTATCAGCCACAATCTATTCTACCACGAAAATCTCCTCAATTCTACACTAAGAATTCTATCCTAATCACCTTAAGAATAAAACATCCTAAACTAAGGCTTAAACAAAGTTACTAGTCTAAGGTCCTGAAAATGACAAATTTGTAAGCATGAATCATTTAAGCCTAATTCGATCCTACAATCATCCCTAACTATCATGGAACTTATAAAATATGGAATCTAACTGAGTTAAGTATAAAAGAAGTAAATTGTAGCCTACCTCGGAGCCAAACCGTAAATACGAATCGACACTCAAGAGCCTTTCTCTTTTGGTGTGCCTCGGAATGCTGCCATACTATCACATACATATTTTACACGTCAAGATAAAAAGAATGATACTCATATTAATAATAAGAATTTCAGGCTAGAAATCGGGTCAAAAAATGACTCTAGATGCCCATCAACAAAATAAAAAACAAACTCTTCAATTACGCTCCCTACGAGGTAAGGGATGCATGCCCCAAATTTAGGTGAAATGGGGAGTGACTTCGGACCTCAAATGGTCCAAAACCCATCACTTTGATGTTAATAAGATCATGCACAATGAGACCCAAATTGGAAATGGAAGACAAAATTGAAGACTAAACATGTAATAGAACGAGAGAGGGAGGGAATTTACCTGAAAAGCTTAATAAATTGCCAAGAAATTGTGAAAATCACCTTATACCGAGCTCTATATCAATGGTGAAAATGTCTCAAGGACTTATGGAAATTTGAAGAAGGAAGTACATTAAATATACAATGATCGTCGATCTTGCAGACAATCTATTATAGGAGCGACGCCACAATGGTGACCAAACCACTGCCGGAGCAAAACTGGGAGCACAGTGCTCCCTTCACATCGATGGCTCCGGCTCTGGCTCTGAATCTGCAGAAGCAGAAAACCTTCGCAAGAGCAGACGCTGCTGATGTCAACCTCTTTTGTAGCTGTGGTTGCTTCTCCACAGGTGCGGATCCACTGATGCGGCTCAGCTCCACAAGAGCGGTTGCACAATCCAACTTCCACAACTCAACAAGTCTCTGAATGGACCTTTGAGATTCATTCAAAACCCCATGAACATATACCAAACATGCTACCCAACTGGAAATGGTATTCCAAACTCAATAAAATCATCAAAATGGCCAACAGAGGACGTCTTGATGGAATATTGACCAAAGTCAACACTTTGTTAGTTTTTTTTAAAAACCACCCAAGTGCCCAAAATGTGTCCGAAAGACTCAAAACCCAAACCAAAGATCCCACTAGCCCAAAATCCATATTTCGAAGCTAACAACACTGACATAATTTTCATCCGAGACCGTTTACTTTGAATTTTGATCGAAATCAAATATTTCAACTTTAAGAGTTCTATAATAGGAAAACTATTCTTAAACTCGACTGAAAGCCTCAGGAAGCGTGCCACCTATCCCAGCAAGTCAAACAAACTATGAAGAAGCTACAAGAGGGGTAAAAATGGTAAAAAGCCAAGAAAATGACCACGAGGGTCATTACAACATCCACTATTAGAAGGAATTTCATCCTCAAAAGTTAGAGAAAAGAAGGTACCTAAAAACTCAGAAAGGTGAGGATATCAGGTCTGCTTATCGATCTCGGTCTCCCAAGTAGCCTTCTTGATCGAACGATGCTGCCACTGAACCTTAGCTGACAAAATATCCTTGGACCTCAACTGTCTAACTTGTTTGTCCAAAATAGCATTAGTCTCCTCCTCATGTAACGACCGGGTCCATCATTATAGGTAGTCCAATCATGCCAAGTTTTAGAGTTAGAAAACTCTGAGTTGGGGAGTTTGAAATTTTGGGCTAGGCTAGCCTCAGCCGGATTTGGAGCGAGGTAGAGTCTAGGGAAATCCGGGTAAATATTGGGTTAGGTGTCTTGTTTTGAGCTAGTTTTACATGTAGCCAAGACATAAAGGAGTCCGGGGGACTTTTTGGAATCAAATTTGGGTAAGTAGAACTCCCGGAATCGCGTTTGACGTGGAGGGGTTGTTTTGGGTCATCGGGGGAAGCAAGTGTGTTGTAAAATGACCAAATTTTGGAGATTTCCAGACATTTTGTCCGTGACAAGCGCAACTGCTCCGCCATAGCGACCTCTGCTATAGCAATGGAAAATACCGCTATAGCGGTGGTTAAGTCGGTCAACGCCGCTTAAAACTGCTATAGCGAAAGTCATCCGCTATAGCGGGACCGCTATAGTGGAGGGAGGACCGCTATAGCAGGAAGACGGGTTTTTAATGCAGAAACTTTCCCAAAATAGTTCAGTTTTCTACAATTCATTTGGGAGAAGAACTAGGGCAATTTCAGGCATTTTTCCTCCGTTCTTCATCGTTTTTCTTCCCTTAGGTAAGGTTTCTACTCCCCAAACTTCGCAGTACTTTTCCTATGCGGTAGAATTTCTAGGAGGGAACTTGGGGGAAGGTTGGAATAACCTAGGAATGGTGGAATCCGAGGAAGAAAGGGGATTCTAAACATGAAAGTTCTTGGGTATTGTTAAAAGTGAAATATAATGATCATATGTTGTTAAATTCTCTATTTTTATTTGTGAAAATGATAGAACTAGGGAAATTAATGGTGGGAAAGCCCGAGAAAAGGGTGGAATGATCATGGGTGGCTTGGGGTTCTGGGATTTGGTGTAATCTGGGTAATGTGCAGGCCTTGTTTGTTAATTTCATGTACTTGTATGTTATTTTAGACCAAGGACGAGAAAGGAATCTGGAACACAGTAAAGCTCGAGTTGAGTAGAACTTGGATCATTTCGAGGTAGGTGATGGCTTACGATTCTTGTGAATGTGATATATGTTTGTATTATTATCTAATTGCTCGTATGAATTGCATTGCTTTGTGAATTGAACGGTGTGTTGCTTGTTAATTTACAAGTTGTTTGTTTATCTATTGACTGTGAATTTTTGACACTCAGTTGGCTTGGGTACCACGCCTAGTATGGGAATACTAACGGTTGGCTTGGGTACCACGCCTGGTATGGGATACTAATAGTTGGCTCGGATACCACGCCTGGTACGGGTTTGTTTTACTGTATCATTATTATTGTTGTATTGCATTGACTGTTATTGATTCTGTGAGTGGACTGGGATGTTTTACTGAAATGTGATACTTATTTTGGTGGTCCTTGAGTAATCGAGAAATTTTGTTATAATTATTGAGTGAGTCTTGGATTAGGCCGGGTTGTTCACTGACACTTAGGTGTTATTTAGAGGAGATCCCAGGGTGGGTCCGGTCTAGAGGGAAAGGTATAGTTATTGGTATATGATTGTGGTTTAGAGTAATCAGAGATGGATTTTGTGCGGGAACAAGCTAGGTAGAGACTTGTAGTTTAGGGTCTGTTGACTTGTAGCATGTCTTCCATACTAATGACTTGATTGTTGTACTGCTTATACACTGTTTATTTGGAAACTAGCTGATGATCCTACCAGTACACAGTGGTTGTGTACTGATACTGCACTTGCTTATTTTTGTTGTGTGTACAGGAAATCTTTCGGAGGTTGATGCACGACCTTATCTGTAGGCCAGACTGTTCCAAGATATCAAGGGTGAGCCGTTCGACCAAGCCGCCTTGATGCTTATCTTTTAAGTTATAGCCCAATTGTTTCAGACTTAGACTATCTCTTTTATTGTTTAAGTTTTGGGGTTGCATTCTCGTAATCTAGATGTTGGTAGAATTGTTTGGTACTGCGACTTTCAGTTCCTAGGGGAATTTTACGCAGGATAATTTTAATGATATAGTTCTTTGCTGATTTGAATTGCTAGTTTACTTTTTGCTGCTGGTTTTAGGCTGTTAGTCTAGGCTAAGGGTTGAACTCTATTGGTTTTCTCATCCGGGGGTTGGGTGGGTGCCACTCACGGCTATCTGGGTCATGACACCTCAAAACACAAGACTCATCCAACTGAACCGACTCCCACTGAAGCACGTGTGACTCATCCAAAACATATTGCCTCAGCATAGAATTATGAAAAATGGGGTGAACACCTAAAAGAGCAGGAGGCAAGGCTAACTCATATGCTACCTACCCAATGCGATGAAGGATCTCAAACGGCCCAATGGACCTAGGGCTAAGCTTTCCCTTCCTCTTGAACCTCATCACGCCCTTTATGAGTGACACACGAAGGAAAACTCGATCACCAACAATAAGCTCTAAGTCTCAAATCCTCCGGTCAGCAAGCTCTTCTGCCTACTCTGGGAAGTACAGAGCCTCTCCTGAATAACCTGAACTCGATCCATAAAATCACATAACAAGTTAGTACCTCACAACTGAACCTAACCACCAAACTAACCCACTAGAGACCTACACTGCCTACCATACAATGACTCAAACGGAGCCATCTAAATACTTGAGCGGTACCTATTATTATACGCAAACTCTACAAAGGCTAAGAACTAGTCCCACTGACCTCTGAAATCAATAACACAGGCCCAAAATATATCCTCCAGAACCTGAATAATACACTCAGACTTACCAACAGTCTGCGGGTAAAAAGCAGTGCTAAGCTCAACTCGGGTACCCAACTCTCTCTTCATGACCTCAAAGAAACACAAGGTAAACTTAGACCACAGTTAGAAATGATGGAAACAGGCATCCCACACAAACGGACAATCTCATGAATGTCGATCTAAGCCAACCTCTCTGAATTGTAAGAAGTCTGAACTGATAGAAAGTGAACAGACTTTGTCAACCTATCCATGATCACCCAAATATCATCGAATCTCTGAAAAGTATGTGGCAAGCCTTCTACGAAGTCCATATCTATCCGCTCCCTTTTCCACTCAGGAATGGGTAGTCTCTAGGTTAAATCACCTGATCTCTAGTGTTCGTACTTCACCTGTTGATAGTTCAAGCACCTAGACACAAAATTTGCAATATCCCACTTCATCCTACACCACTAATAGTGCTACCTCAAGTCACAATACATATTAGCTGCCCCCGGATGAATATAATATCTAGAAAAATGGGTCTCCTTTAAGATCAGTCTAACCAAATTTCTAACTCTAGGAACACATATACGACCCTCAATCCTTAAGATACCCTCCGAATCTAAGGTCTCCTTCCTAGCCTTTCCACTTAACACCTTATCACGAATGATCTTCAACTTCTCATCATCAAACTGTTGTCCTCAAATCTGCTCTAACAATAAAGATCTAGCCTTAACACATGCAAGAATGCAACCTGGCTTAAAAATGTCAAGTCTAACCAACCTGTAATCTAAGAACTAGATATCCGAAGCTAAAGGTTTCTCCTCTGCTGCCAAGAATGCCAAACTCCCTATACTCACCATCTTTTGGCTCAAGGCATTCACCACCATGTTTGCCTTGCATGAGTGATAGAGAATCGAGATGTCATAGTCCTTCAGTAACTCCAACCACCTACGGTGTCTTAAATTTGGGTCTTTCTGGCTGAAGACATACTGAAGACTATGTTGGTCGGTGAAGATCTCATAATGTACCCCATAGATAGTGCTTCCAAATCTTTAACATGAAGACTACCACCGCTAACTCCAAATCATGAGTGGGATAGTTCCTCTCATAAACCTTCAGCTGTCTGGAAGCATAAGTAATAACTCAGCCCTACTACATCAATAAACAACCCAAACCATCTCCAAAAGCATCACAATAAATGGTAAACCCCTAGCCCTCAATCGGTAGAGTAAAACTTAGAGTTGAAGTCATAGGGCCTTGAGCTTCAGAAAGCTCGCCTCACACTCGTCATACCACTGGAAAGGGATATTCTTCTAAGTCAATCTAGTCAAAGGCACTGCTATAGAAGAAAATTCCTCCATAAACCATCTGTAATACCCTACCAAGCCGATAAAATTGCGAACCTCAATAGGAAAATTAGGCCTAGTTCAGTTATGAACTGCTGCAATCTTTGTCGGATCTATAATAATCCCATCCTTGGACACCACATGACCCAAGAATGCCATGGACTCAATCCAAAACTCGCACCTAGTGAATTTGGCATACAACTACTAATCTCACAAGGTCTGAAGCACAACTCTCAAATGCTGCTTAAGCTCCCCCTACTCCTCAAAAAAACCATAATGTCATTTATGAACACTATAACAAAGGAATTCAGGTAGGCTCTGAACACACGGTTCATTAACTCTATAAATGCTGTTGGAGCATTGGTCAACCTAAAAAACATGACTAGGTACTCATAAATGGCCGTATCGAGTCCCAAATATAGTCTTTGGGATGTACGCAACCGTGATCCTTAACTGATGATAACCTGACCTCAAGTCTATCTTAGAAAACACTGCTGCACCCTATAGCTAATCAAACAGATCATCAATATACAATATTAGATACCCATTCTTAATGGTCACCTTATTTAGTTGCATGTAGTCAATACACATACGTAAGAAACCATCCTTTTTCTTCACAAACATAACAGGAGCACCCCACTAAGACATACTCATTCTAATGAACCCCTTACTTAGAAGATTCTAGAGTTGTTCCTTAAGCTCCCTCAACTCTGCTGGTGCCATCTGATATGGCAGAATAGAAATAGGCTGAGTGCCTAACTCAACATCAATCTCAAAGTCAATATCACAATCAGGAGGAAGACCCAATAGATCAGTAGGAAACATATCCAAATACTCGCCAACCACAGGAACTGACTCAATAGAAGGCGTGGTGGCACTAGTAACATGAATGTAAGCAAGATAAGCCAAGAACCCCTTCCCAATCAACCATTGGACTCTAAAAAATAATATAACTTCTCTCGGCATGTGTCTATCAATACCATTCCATACAATAGGAGGGATACCAGGCATAGGTAGAGTAATAATCTTGGCAAAGCAATGCAAAACCGCATAATAAGGAGATAGCTAATCCATGCCTAGAATTACATTAAAGTAAACCATATCCAACACAAGTAGGTCTACCCACATGTCATACCCAAGATAGTCACTGGACAATCCTGATACACACGATCCACTACTAAAGAATCTCTTATTAGGGTAGCCATACATATAAACACATGTAATAGCTCACAAACAGACTCCAAATGAGTAGAACAATAAGAATATACATACAAAAATGTAGACTCCAGATTAAACAATATAAAAGCTGACTGACGACAAATGAAGATATACCTATCATGATATCATGTAAAGCCTCAGCCTCTGATATGCTCAGAAATGCATACATGTGGCTCTATCCACCACGACTACCTGATCTATCTGACTAAGTGTAACACCTCGGAAAATGTATTCAGCTATTTAAAGAAGAATCTCTGAAAAATCCTAAGTTTCCAGAGATCACGAGTCCAAATCACGATTCATGATTTGAACCACGAGTCATGGTTCTGAGTCGTGACCCCAGACTTGTAAAGTTTAGTCTTTGGTTTGAGACCACGAGTGAGTTCTACAGACCGTGATTCTTTCTACGGACCATAGAATGCACTTGTGAAATCAGACCTGAGGACTGACTTAGTCCCAGGGACCACGAGTTGCTTCTATGGGTCATCATTTGATTCATGGACCGTAGAGACGACCCGTGGAACTTGTTCAGAGGCCTTACTAGTTTACCAAAAATGATGACTTAATTCTATGGACGTAATCCTTTCTACAGTCCGTCATGTTTATCCGTAGATGATATTCTAAAGCCTGAAACTTTGGCTCAGGAACCACAACTCAAGTCCATGAGCTGTGATGAGTTCTACGGTCCATGGAAATGACCCGTGGAACCTGAAGCCGAGTTTTAAAACAACTTTTTTCTAATTAAGTCCCAAGGGTATTTTAGTTATTACCCACCCTTTTAACTCATAAGTGAGGTTGTTTTGACCATATTTAGACTGATTTCTAAACCTATTAGCCTAAGTCCCTTCTCATTACCTCTTTTTCTTCCAAAAAAAGAAAAGGACTCTCTCAAGCTCAAGTCTCAAGCTCCAAGTTCAAGTCTCCTAATATTTTCAATTTCATGTGGGTTAACTTCAATCAAGGTATGTAGGTATTAAACAATGGGTTCCTTTCACCCTTGTGCCCAAAACCCGCAATTCTCAAATTGATTTATGAACTTGTGAAATTAGGGTTTTGATCTAAATTAGAGGAAAACTTATGAAATCAGTTTCTATGCTTAAATTCATGGTTTCTTATTGCTTATTTATGATTTGATCATATTTATTTTATTAAATTTAAAAATCCAAGCATTGAAGTTGATTTCTAGCATGATTCCATTGAATTACATGTTTTTAAGTGAAATTGGGCATGATTAGATATCATCACTTTATGAATTTATGAAATTGCATGCCTAATTCTTCAACTATGAATTTAGAAAGAAAAGTATGATTTAACTTATGGCTATGATTTACTTTAAGAACTTATGATATGAGAATTGCATGGTACCCGATGTGTCTTTACGCTTTTCAAAAGAGATTTGGTATTTGATTATACCTTCATGAACTTATGAGCTATATGTATATTTTGGGAGTAGTATTTAGCACCGAACGATAAAGGTTCGATTACCCAAGTCAAAAACTACGTTGCCAGCGTAGGTTACGATTTGCCCTATGAGCATATAAGAGTGGATCCTTATCTTGATTATGGTGTCATGTGTCTTAGCAGGCATTAGGGAAGATTTTCCAAATAGGATTATATAGTTGGGTATGGTGACTCGTTCCTTGGCAGGGTTCGAGTCAGCTTTGCTAACTAGGGTTATATAGTTAGATTCCATGTAGCTCACATGGTCTATTGTCGATTATAATAAACTCTCGTATGAAAGCTTTGACTTATTTAAACTTATGATATCTACTTTGAGTTTTGACTCTTGTTTCATGATTTACTATTCAATTTATGACATCTACCTTTGAAACTTCATTTATGCATGAACTAAGTTCTTATTCACATTTCAAGCACGTTTTCATTACATTCATGCATCTCTCACATATTCAGTACATCTTGTAGTACTGACGCATATTGCGCTGCATCCTTTTACGATGCAGATTCAGGCACCTGCCCTCAAACTCATGGCTAGGCTACGCCATACGTTCATCTGGTTGTTGGTGAGTCCTCATACTTCGAGGACCAGACTTATGAGTTATTCTTATTTCTTTTATGTTGGATTCTGGAGTTAGTTGGGGTATTTCCCATCAACTCGTATTATCAGACTTAGAGGCTTCAGACATAGCTAGTTGTATTCTAGATTTGTATTCCGTAGATCTTATGTTATATCAGTTTATGGATTTTTATCTTATCTAAGTATACTTCTGCTTTATTTTCTTAAGTATATCTGAGTATGCTATGACTAAGGATTAATCTAGGGCATTCGTGTCCCGGATCCCGTGTTACGTCTAGGGGAGAGCCTCGGGGCATGACAAACTTGGTATCAGAGCCTCAGGTTCAAGAATCCTAGGGTGTCTGAAGCTGTATCGAGTAGAATCTCTTTCATATGTGTGAAGTGCACCACACTTATGAGAGGGAAGCTATGAGATGTCTTAGGAAAAAGTTCACTTCTTTCATGATCAATGTCGCGCGATAGAGTTAACTCTGTTACTCCTCTAATACGTTCTTGTTATGTTTTAAATTATGCCTCCACGATGTGCTATGCCTCCCCGAGCCGCTCATAATGCTTTCCCTCCAGTTTTGATCCCTAAGGTCATGAATGCAGAGTTTTGGAATGCGATCCACCTATTGGCTCAGACTATAGCTGCCCAAGCCAATAAACAGGCTCCTATTCCCGTTCACCCTCACGGTGGAGCAGCAACCCAAGTTTGAGATTTCATCCGTATGAACCCACCGGAGTTCTGGGGTTCGAAGGTGGGTAATGACCCTCTTAGCTTTGTGGATGAAGTGAAGAAGATCTTTGAGGTGATGCAGGTTGTCAGAGTTGAGAGTGTTGAGCTTGCGTCCTATCAGCTAAAGGATGTAGCTCATATTTGGTTCACGCAATGGAAGGAGTCTAGAGTTAGGGACGTGGTCCATATGACTTAGGAGTGTTTCGAGAGAGCTTTTCTCAACCGATTCTTTCCGTGAGAGTTGAGGCAAGCCAAGGTTGAGGAGTTTGTGAACTTGAGACATAGATCTATGACTGTTCAGAAGTACATTTTGAAGTTCACTCAATTGTCTAGGTATGCCTTCTCTGTGGTAGCAGACCCGCATGATCATATGAGCAAGTTTATCTATGGGGTTTTAGATTTGGTGAAGAAGGAGTGTAGGTCCGCTATGCTGTTGGGTGATATGACTATTTCTAGGATCATGACCCATGCTCACCAGATTGAGAGAGACAAACTTAGGGAGATGGCTAGGGAGAATAAGAAGGATAGATCCGAGGGTTCAAGTTTCAATCATTAGAGGTCCGGAGGTGGACATCGCTTTTTGTTTTAGAAGAAATCATCAGTCCCCATTCACTCTTCACCTAGTACTCCTACCTAGGCCTCTAGGCCTCATCATGATCAGACTGGTAGAGGAGTTGATTCTTATTCTTAAGGAAATGTTGCCAAGGGGTCTAGCTACCCCGCTTGTGGCAAGTGTGGGAAGAGTCATCCTGGTGAGTGTTTAGCCGGATCAGGCAGTTATTTTAGTTGTGTTCAGACTGGAAATCGTATTAAGGAGTGCCCTTCAGCTAAGAAGGTACAGGGAGGTAAGACTCAGTCTACCCCAGCAGCTTCAGGTGGTCGACCAGCCCAGCAGGGTGCAACTTCTAGTTCTGGTGGTCAGTGCTAGAACTACCTTTATGCCATGTCCTCTCATCAGGACTAGGAGAGCTCACCCGATGTGGTTATTGGTATGTTGGCAGTTTTTTCTATAGATGTGTATGCTTTGTTAGTTCTCGGTGCCTCCTTGGCTTTTGTGACCCCGTATGTTGCTTGTAAGTTTGATATTTGTCCTGATCAGCTTCTAGAACCCTTTTGTGTTTCTACTCCTGTTGGTGAGTTAGTTCTAGCCAGAAGAATCTATCGAAATTTCCCTATCTCAGTCCTTCATAGAGTCACTTCAGTGGATCTAGTAGAGTTGGAGATGACCGACTTTGATTTTATACTTGGTATGGATTGGTTGCATGCTTGTTTTTCCTTGGTTGATTATCGTACCCGAGTCGTTAGTTTCAGATTTCCAAATGAACTTGTCCTAGAATGGTAAGGTATTCCTCCATCCTTAAAGGGTCATTTCATATCTTATCTTAAGGCTAGGAAGATGATCTCTAAGGGTTATGTGTATCACATTGTTCGAGTTGTGGACACGGAGTCCGAGACTCCTTCTCTTAAGCCAGTTCCTGTTGTGAGTGAGTTTCTTGAGGTGTTTCCTGAGGATTTGCCTGGAGTCCCTCCTGAGCGAGAGATCGATTTTAGGATAGACCTCATTCCAGGTATGCATCTTATCTCTATTCCTCCCTATAGAATGGCTCCAGCGGAACTTAAAGAATTGAAGGATCAGTTGAAGGATCTTCTTAATAAGGGTTTCATCAGGCCTAGTATATCTCCTTGGGGTGATCCAGTGTTGTTTGTGCGTAAGAAGGATGGTTATCTCCGGATGTGTATTGATTACCGAGAATTGAACAAGGTCTCAATTAAGAATAAGTATCCCATTCCTAGGATTGATGACTTGTTCGATCAACTTCAGGGTGCTAGTTGTTTCTCTAAGATTGATCTTAGATCCGGTATCATTAGCTTCGAGTTAGAGAATGTGATATTCCAAAGACAACCTTCAGGACCCGGTATGGTCACTATGAGTTTATAGTCATGTCTTTTGGACTAACCAATGCTCCTGCAGCTTTTATGGATCTGATGAATCGAGTGTTCAAGCAATATCTGGACTTGTTTGTGATTGTGTTCATTGATGATATCCTTATCTATTCTTGGAGTGAGGAGGAGCATGCGGGCCACTTGCGAGTTGTGTTGCAAACTCTTAAGGATCGTCAGTTGTTTGCTAAGTTTAGCAAGTGTGAGTTTTGAATGCAGTCCGTGGCTTTTCTGGGTCACATAGTGACAGGAGATGGTATTCGTGTGGATTCGCAAAAGATTGAAGCAGTGAAGAACTGGCCTAGACCTACTTTCCCATCGGACATTCGGAGTTTCTTGGGTTTGGCTGGTTATTACAGGAGGTTCGTAGAGAGGTTCTCTTCCATTGCTTCTCCTTTGACTCGATTGACTCAGAAAAGGTAAAATTCCAGTGGTCTGATTTGTGTGAGAAGAGTTTTCAGGAGTTGAAGACTAGGTTTGTCACACCCCAAAAACCATTCCAGCTTTTAAACTCAGAACTTGCAGAAATTTTTGAACTTTCAAGGATCACGGGTCAAGTCAACGAGCTGTGGATGGTTCCACGAGTCGTGGAAGTGACTCATGATTCTAGTACTGCAGACCATCCTCAGGTCTGAGAACCACGAGTCAGGTTCACGGTTTGTGGAATTTTCCACGGGTCATGGAACTAACCCGTGGAACTCATACATAGAGTGATCAGGTCCCCTGATTCCCATGACTTGTTCCTTCGACTCGTGGAAGCTTCCACGAGTCATCCTGTTGAGTGGTAGGGAACCTTCAGCAGCCTGAAATCTTGGGCAGTTTCCACGACAAGGATTCACGAGTCGTGGTTAGGTCTACGAGTCATCGACTCCACCCGTGGAACCTGAAATCGAGATTTAAATTAGCTTTTTTCCTAATTAAGTCTTAGGGGTATTTTAGTCATTACCCACTCTTTTAACTCCTAAATGATGTCGTTTTGACTATTTCAAGAAGGGTTTTCACCTTCATTAGCCTAAGTTACTTCTTATTACTTCACTCTTCTCCCAAAAAGGAAAATTCTTCTCCAAAGCTTCAAGTCTCAAGCTCCAAGTTCAAGCTTCCTTAGTCTTTCCAATTCAAGTGGGTTATCTTCAAATCTAGGTATATGGGTAATCAACAATGGGTTCCTTTCACCCTTGTGCTCAAAACTCCTAATTCAACTTTTGATTTCATGATCTTCAAATTAGGGTTCTTATCCAATTCTCATGGGTTTTGCTAAATATGATCTTCTCATGATTTAATTATGAAATTACTATTAAAATTGCATGATTTCACGTGGGTTTTTATATGTTAACTCTTATTTCATGAATTGAAGCTTAACCATGGGAATTTTTACATGCATGAAGTTGGTTTAAGCAAATTGGATTTTGATAACATGTTCATTATGTATTTTCAAGCATGTGCATACCTAGTTCCTATGTTCTATGAAAATATATGTATTATGAAATTAAATTAGAGCCATGCAACTTTTTACAAGTCATGAAGTATGTAAATTTCACAAGTTATGAAGAATTATGCAAGACAAGACACTCGATGTTCCATCAATGCTCATGAATTAATTTCTAAACCCTAATCATGAGTAGTATGACGATTCGGGGTATGAACACATTATGAACAAGTTTGGCATCAGATATGTCACATGTATATGAGCGCATGTTATATATATTGGGAGTAGTATTTAGCACCAAGAGACGAGGGTTCAGATAACCCAAGTCCAAAACTACGTTGCCACAGTAGGTTGCCCTCCGTGGCTTATCATGACAAGATCCTGGTACGACATGGTTCTAACTTTGGCCGGTTAGGAAAGCTCTTTTCAGTGGGGGTATATGACACTAGACTCCATGTAGCTCAGCATGGTTTAATGTCAGTTAAGAGAAACTCCCACATGTTTATTTTCAAGCTATGAAGTTATATGATTCTATACTATGAAACTTCAGCTTTATTTCATGTTTCATGTTTTATACCTTGATATTTATTCATGTTCTTTCTTTACATAACAAGCTCATTCTTAAGCATGTTGTAAACTTTTTTTTTTATCATGATTCATGCATTGCTCGCATACTTGGTATATCCTATAGTACTGACACATATCTTGCGCTGCATCCTTTGATGATGCAAATTCAGGTGTTCCTTTCTAGATACGTGGCTAGAGCTTCCAGGCCACTTTTCTGTCAGCTGTTGGTGAGTCCTCTTAGGTTGTGGACTAGATATGTTTTAATTTGTGCCGATTCCTTACTTCCGTTCTTCGAGTTAGCTAGGGTCTTGTCTTAGCAGCTCCTTATGTCATGTAGTGGCTTTTCAGACATAGACAGTGTTCGAGTTTCTTTCCATATTTTGTATTTCTTTAACTTGATTACTTATTTATGTGATTCCAGATTTATCTGTTATGCTTCCACTTATCTTTGTTATGCTTGAGTATGCTATGACCAAGGGGTTAACTTGGGGCACTTGCGGTCCCAAGTCCCGTGTTACGTCCAGGGGGTAACCTCAGGGCGTGACAAACTTGGTATCAAAGCCTCAGGTTTAAGAGTCCTAAGATGTTTGAAATCTGCATCGCGTAGAGTCTTTTTCATATGTGTGAAGCGCGCCACACATATGAGAGGAAAGCTATGAGATGTCTTATAAAACTTCACTTCTTTTATGATCATGTTGTGCGATAGAGCTTAAATCTTATGTTCCTCTAATCCTCATCTTTTACATTTCAGATTATGCCTCCTCGATGTGCTATGCCTCCCCGAGCCGCTCAGAATGCTGCTCCTCCCATTTTGGTCCCTGATGTCACGAATGAGGAGTTCAGGAACGCCACTCATTTGCTAGCCCAAACCTTGGCCACTCAGGTTAATCAGCAGGCTCCTACCCCCGTTCATCCTCAAGGTGGGGTAACGGCCCGAGTTCGTAACTTTATCCGTATGAACCCGCCTAAATTCTGGGGTTCGAAAGTCAGTAAGGACCCGCTCAACTTTATTGATGAAGTGAAGAAGATCTTCGAGGTTATGCAAGTGGTTGGTGTTGATTGTGTGGAGCTTGCATCCTACCAACTCAAGGATGTAGCTCATATTTGGTTCACCCAATGGAAAGAGGCTAGAGTGAGGGACACGGTCCCCATGACTTGGGAGTATTTTGAGAGGGCCTTCCTTGATAGGTTCTTTCCCTGTGAGTTGAGGCAAGCAAAGGTAGAGGAATTTGTGAACTTGAGACAGGGGTCAATGTCGGTTCAAGAGTATAGTCTAAATTTCACTCAGTTGTCTAGATATGCTCCCTCCATGGTAGCGGATCCGTATGATCAAATGAGCAAGTTCATCTATGGGGTTTCTGATATGGTGAAGAAAGAGTGTAGGTCTGCTTTGCTATTGAGTGATATGAACATTTCTCGACTTATGACTCATGCCCAACAGATTGAGGGTGACAAGCTAAGGGAGATGGCGATGGAGAACAAGAGGGCTAGATCCGAGGGATCAGGTTTTGGTCATCACAGGTCCGAAGGTGGACATCGCTCTTCATTCTAGAAGAAGTAATCAGGATCCGTGCATTCTTCTGCTAGTGCTCCTATCCAAGCTCAGAGGCCTCATCATGATCAGAGTGGTAGAGGACCTAGTTCCTATTCCCAATCTCAGGGAAGTGTTGCTAAGGGACCTTCCCATCCTAGTTGCAGCAAGTGTTGGAATAATCACCCGAGAGAGTGTCGTTTGGGCACAGGTGCATGCTTTGGGTGTGGACAGGCTGGACACTTGATTAGAGATTGCCTTCAACTAAGAAGGGGCAGAGAGGTGGTAGGACTCAGTTTGCCCCAGCAGCTTCAGGAGGTAGACCATCCCAGCAGGGCACAACTTCTAGTTCTGGTGGTCAGTGCCAGAACTGCCTTTATGCTTTGTCCTCTCGCCAGGATCAGGAGGGTTCCCCAAATATTGTTACTGGTATGTTGAAAGTCTTCTCTTTCGATATGTATGCTTTGTTGGACCCCGGTGCTTCCTTATCTTTTATGACCCCTTATGTAGCATGCAAGTTCGAAGTTTGTTCTGAATTGCTTTTAGAACCCTTTTGTGTTTCTACTCCTGTTGGTGAGTCAGTCTTAGCCAAAAGAATCTACTAAAATTTCCCTATCTCAGTCCTTCATAGGGTCACTTTAGCGGATCTAGTAGAGTTGGAGATGACTGATTTTGATGTCATTCTAGGTATGGATTAGTTGTATGCATGTTATGTCTCTGTTGATTGCCGTACTCGTGTGGTCAGTTTCAAGTTTCCTGATGAACCTATTTTAGAATGGCAAGGTAGTCCTCCTTCCTTGAAAGGTCTCTTCATATCTTATCTTAAGGCTAGGAAGATGATTTCAAAGGGGTATGTTTATCACATAATGTGGGTTATGGACACGGAGTCCAAAACCCCACCCCTTCATTCTGTTCCTGTTGTGAATGAGTTTCTAGAAGTGTTTCCCAAGGATTTACCCGGAGTTCCTCCTGAACGAGAGATAGACTTTGGGATAGATCTTCTCCCGGATATGAACCCTATCTCTATTCCTCCCTATAGAATCGCTCCCGCAGAACTTAAGGAATTAAAAGATCATTTGAAGGATCTTCTCGATAAGGGTTTTATCAGGCCTAACATTTCTCTATGGGGTGCCCCAGTTTTATTTGTTCGGAAGAAAGATGGTTTTCTTAGAATGTGTATTGACTACCGTCAGTTGAACAAGGTCACAATCAAGAACAAATATCCCATTCCTAGGATTGACGACTTGTTCGATCAACTTTAGGGTGCTAGTTTCTTCTCCAAGATCGACCTTAGATCTGGTTATCATCAGCTTTGTGTTACAGAGTGTGATATCCCGAAGACAGCCTTCAGGACTCGGTAAGGTTATTATGAGTTTGTTGTTATGTCTTTTGGTCTAACGAATTCTCCTGCAGCTTTTATGGATTTGATTAACCGCGTGTTCAAGCAATATTTGGATTCGTTTGTGATTGTGTTCATTGATGATATTCTCATCTACTCTTGGAGTGGGAGGAGCATGCAGACCACTTGAGGGTTGTGTTGCAAACTCTCAAGGATAGACAGTTGTTTGCTAAGTTTAGAAAGTGTGAGTTCTGGATGCAGTCAGTTGCCTTTCTAGGTCATATTGTGACTAGTGATGGTATCCGAGTTGATTCTCAAAAGATAGAGGAAGTAAAGAACTGGCCTAGACCCACTTCTCCGTCTGATATTAGGAGCTTTTTGGATTTGGCTTGTTACTACATGAGGTTTGTGGAAGGATTTTCTTCCATTGCTGCCCCTTTGACCCGATTGACTCTGAAGAAGGTAAAATTTTAGTGGTCCGACTTGTGTGAGAAGAACTTTCAGGAATTAAAGACTAGATTGACCACAACTCCAGTGTTAGCTCTACCCGAGGGCCTAGATCATTTTGTTGTGTATTATGATGCTTCTAGGATTTGTTTGGGTTGTGTTTTGATGCAGAATGGTAGGGTGATTGCTTATGCTTAGAGACAACTTAAGACTTATGAGAACAATTATCCTACTCATGATCTTGAGTTGGCAGCGTTGGACTTTTCTTTGAAGATTTGGAGACATTATTTGTATGGGGTGCATGTGGATGTATTCACCGATCATAAGAGTTTTCAGTATGTGTTCACTCAAAAGGAGTTGAATTTGTGACAAAGGAGATGGCTTGAGCTCCTTAAGGATTGTGATATGAGTGTGCTTTACCATCTGGGTAAGGCCAATATTGTGGCGGATGCTTTGAGTAGACTGTCCATGGGAAGTGTGTCTTATGTTGAAGATGGGAAGAAGGAATTAGTTAAAGAGGTTCATAGGCTAGCTCGGTTGGGAGTTCGCCTTATGGACTCGACAGAAGGTGGTGTGATTGTACAAAATGGTGCTGAATCATCTTTGGTAGATGAGGTAAAGTCAAAGCAAGACAAGGATACCATTCTACTTCAGCTTAAGGGTACAGTTCATCAGCAGCGGGTGGAGGTTTTCTCCCAAAGGGGAGATGGTGTGCTTCATTATCAGGGTCGCTTATGTGTGCTAAATGTAGATGGGTTGAGATAATAGATTCTCCCTGAGGCTCACAGTTCTAGATATTCCATTCATCTGAGTGCTACTAAGATGTACCATGATCTACGGAAAGTCTTTTGGTGGAATGGTATTAATAGGGACATAGCCCAGTTTGTGGCTAAGTGTCCCAACTGTCAACCAGTAAAGATGGAGCATCAAAGGCCAGGTGGCATGATTCAGAATATTGACCTTCCCACTTGGAAATGGGAAGCAATCAATATGGACTTTATTACTGGCTTGCCTCATACTCGAAGGCAACATGATTCTATTTGGGTGATTATCGACCAGATAACCAAGTCATCCCACTTTTTGGCTGTTAAGACTACCAATTCAGCAGACGATTATGCCCGACTCTACATCCGGGAGATAGTTCGATTGCATGGTGTTCCCTTGTCTATAATTTCTGATAGAGGTCTTAGTTTACATCTCAGTTTTGGAGATTGTTTCAGAAAGGTCTTGGTACCCAGGTGAAGCTTAGCACAACTTTTCACCCTCAAACAGACGGCCAAGCAGAGCACACTATTCAGACTTTGGAGGATATGTTGAGAGCCTGTGTGATTTATTTCAAAGGTAATTGGGAGAATAACTTACCTCTTATAGAGTTTTCCTACAACAATAGCTTTCACTCTAGCATCGAGATGGCTCCATATGAGGCACTTTATGGTCGGAGATGTAGATCTCCTATTGGTTGGTTTGAGGTAGGTAAGGCAGCCTTTATTGGTCTAGATATGGTTCATGAGACTATGAAGAAGGTTCAACTTATTAGGGAAAGATTGAAGACTGCTCAGAGTCGACAAAAATCTTATACGGATGTGAGGAGAAGGGAGTTGGAATTTGAAGTTGATGATTGGGTTTTCTTAAAGGTGTCACCCATGAAAGGTGTGATGATATTTGGCAAGAAGGGGAAGCTTAGTCCCTATTTTTTAGGTCCTTATCAGATTTTGAGGAAGGTTGGTAAGGTTGCTTATGAGTTGGATTTGCCATAAGAGTTGGAAGCGGTTCATCCTGTGTTTCATGTTTCCTTGTTGAAGAACTGTGTTGGTGATTTGAGCTTGATTGTCCCTTTGGAGGATATGGGTATGAAGGATAGTCTCTCCTATGAGGAGGTTCCCGTAGAGATCCTTGATCATCAGATTCGGAGGTTGAGAAACAAAGAAGTTACTTCGGTAAAGGTTCTTTGGAGAAATCAGCTTGTTGAAGGAGCTACTTGGGGAGCGGAAGAGGCCATGAAGGCCAAATATCCCAATCTCTTTCCTTTCGATTCCACTCTAGATTGAGGTAATAGTTTCATCCTTAGTATGTTCCTCCGATCCTGTTCCATCAGTTACTCTCATGATCCTAGCATGCATTCATGTTTTCGAAGTTGATTTAACCATGTTTAAGTTGGAAAGTTCAGTTTTCATGTTTATTCCTTGATTTCCATGTTTTGTTGCTGGTTGGGCTATTTTCTCTTCAGTTTCCCTTGCTTAGTCTTCATTCAAGGACGAATGATCCCAAAGGGGATATATTGTAACACCCCAGAAACCAATCCAGCTTTTAAACTCAGAACTTGAAGAAATTTTTGAACTTCCAGGGATCACAGGTCAAGTCCACGAGCCGTGGGTGGTTCCACGAGTTGTGGAAGTGACTCGTTATTCCAGTCCTGCAGACCATCCTCAGGTCTGAGAACCACGAGTTAGGTTCACAGTTCATTTAACTTTCCACGGGTCGTGGAACCAACCCGTGGAACTCAGACAGAGAGTGATCAGGTCCCTTGATTCCCACGACTTGGTCCTACGACTCGTGTAAGCTTCCACGAGTCGTCCTGTTGAGTCGTAGGGAACCTTCAGTAGCCTGAAATCTTGGGCAATTTCCACGAGAAGGAATCACGAGTCGTGGTTAGGTCTGCGAGTCGTAGACTCCACCCATGGAACCTGAAACCGAGATTTAAATCAACTTTATCCTAATTAAGTCCCAGGGGTATTTTAGTCATTACCCACTCTTTCAACTCCTAAATGATGTCATTTTGACTATTTCAAGAAGGATTTTCACCCTCATTAGCCTAAGTTCCTTCTCATTACTTCACTCTTCTCCCAAAAAGGAAAATTCTTCTCCAAAGCTTCAAGTCTCAAGCTCCAAGTTCAAGCCTCTTAAGTCTTTCCAATTCAAATGGGTTATCTTCAATCAAGGTATGTGGGTAATCAACAATGGGTTCCTTTCACCCTTGTGCCCAAAACTCCTAATTGAACTTTTGATTTCATGATCTTAAAATTAGGGTTCTTATCCAATTCTCATGGGTTTTGCTAAATATGATCTTCTCATGATTTGATTATGAAATTACTATTAAAATTGCATGATTTTACGTGGGTTTTTACATGTTAACTCTTATTTCATGAATTTAAGCTTAACCATGGAAATTGCTACATGCATAAAGTTGGTTTAAGCAAATTGGATTTTGATAACAAGTTCATTATGGATTTTCAAGCATGTGCATGCCTAGTTCCTATGTTCTATGAAAATATATGTATTATGAAATTGAACTAGAGACATGCAAATTTTTACAAGTCATGAAGTATCCAAATTTCACAAGTTATGAAGTATTATACCAGACAAGACACCCGATGTTCCATCAATGCTCATAAATCAATTTCTAAACCCTAATTCATGAGTAGTATGACAATTCAGGGTATGAACACGTTATTAACAAGTTTGGCATAAGATATGTCACATGTATATAAGCTCATGTTATATGTTTTGGGAGTAGTATTTAGCACCGAGAAATGAGGTTTCAAATAACCCAAGTCCAAAACTACGTTGCCACCATAGGTTGCCCTCCGTGGCTTATCATGACAGGATCCTAGTACGACATGGTTCTAACTTTGGCCGGTTATGACAGTTCTTTTCAGTGGGGGTACATGACACTAGACTCCATGTAGTTCAGCATGGTTTAATGTCGGTTAAGAGAAACTCCCACATGTTTATTTTCAAGCTATGAAGTTATATGATTCTATACTATGAAACTTAAGCTTTATTTCATGTTTCATGTTTTATACCTTGATATTTATTCATGTTCTTTCTTTACGTAACAAGCTCATTCTTAAGCATGTTGTAAACTAATTTTTTATCATGATTTATGCATTGCTCTCATACTCGGTACATCCTATAGTACTGACACATATCTTGCATTGCATCCTTTGATGATGCAGATTCAGGTGTTCCTTTCCAGACACGTGGCTAGAACTTCCAGGCCACTTTTCTGTCAGCTGTTGGTGAGTCCTCTTAGGTCGAGGACTAGATATGTTTTAGTTTATGTCGATTCCTTACTTCTGTACTTCGAGTTAGCTAGGGTCTTGTCCTAGCAGCTCCTTATGTCATGTAGAGGCTTTTCAGACATAGACAGTGTTCGAGTCTCTTTCCAGATTTGGTATTTCTTTTGACTTGATTACCTATTTATGTGATTTTGAATTTATCTGTTATGCTTCTGGTTATCTTTGTTATGCTTGAGTATGCTATGACCAAGGGGTTAGCTTGGGGCACTTGCGGTCCCAAGTACCATGTTACGTCCAGGGGATAATCTCGGGGCATGACAAAGTTGACCACCACTCCATTGTTGAACCTACCCGAGGGTTTGGATGATTTTATGGTTTATTATGATGCTTCCAGAATCGGGTTGGGCTGTATGTTGATGCAACAAGGAAAGGTAATTGCTTATGCTTCTAGATAGCTTAAGACTCATGAGAAGATCTACCCTACTTATGATCTTGAGTTGGTAGCCGTGGTCTTTGCTTTGAAGATTTGGAGACATTACTTGTATGGCGTTCATGTGGATGTGTTCACAGATCACAAAAGTCTCCAATATGTGTTTACTGAGAAAGAATTGAATATTCATCAGAGAAGGTGACTTAAGCTTTTGAAGAACTATGATATGAGTGTGCTTTACCATCCTGGTAAGGTGAATGTTGTGGCAGATGCACTTAGCAGACTGTCTATGGGTAAAGTGGCCTCGATCAAGGATGTGAAGAAGGAATTGGTGAAATATGTTCATCGACTTGCCCAATTGGGAGTGCGACTTATGGACTCTACTGAGGGTGGTGTTATTATTCAGAATGGTTCCGAGTCATCCTTGGTAGCTGAGGTAAAGGAAAAGCAAGACAGTGATTCAATTTTGCTTCAGGTAAAGGGTGCAGTCCATCAACAAAGGGTTGAGGTTTTCTCCCAAGGGAGAGATGGTGTGCTTCGTTATCAGGGTCGTTTGTGTATGCCAGGTGTAGATGGGTTGAGACAACAAATTTTGACTGAGGCTCACAGTTTGAGATACTCTATTCACCCTGGTTCCACTAAGATGTACCATGATCTACGAGAAGTCTATTGGTGGAATGGTATGAAGAGGGACATAGCCGATTTTGTGGCTAAGTGTCCCAACTGTCAGCAAGTGAAGCTAGATCACCAGCGACTAGGTGGCATGATTCAGGATATTGACCTTCCTACTTGGAAGTGGGAAGTAATTAATAAGGACTTCATTACGGGTTTGCCTCGTACTCAAAGGCAACATGATTCAATTTGGTGATTGTCGATAGGATGACCAAATCAACCCACTTCTTGGCTGTCAAGACTACAAATTCAGTTGAGGATTATGCCAGACTCTACATTCAGGAGATAGTTAAATTTTATGGTGTTCCATTGTCTATCATATCAGATAGGGGTACTGAGTTTGCATCCCAGTTTTGGAGATTGTTTCAGAGAGATCTTGGTACTCAGGTGAAGCTTAGCATAACTTTTCACCCACAGACAGATGGCCAGGCAGAGCATACTATCCAGACTTTGAAGGATATGTTGAGAGCCTGTGTGATTGATTTCAAAGGTAGTTGGGATGATCATTTGCCTCTTATCGAGTTTGCCTACAACAACAGTTTTCGCTCCAGCATCCAGATGGCTCCTTATGAGGCCCTTTATGGCCGGAGGTGTAGGTCTCCTATTTGTTGGTTTGAGGTTGGTGAGGCAGCCTTGATTGGTCCAGATTCGGTGCATGAGACCATGGAGAAGGTTCAGCTTATTAGGGAGAGTTTGAAGACCTCTCAGAGTTGATAGAAATCCTATATAGATGTGAGGAGGAGGGAGTTAGAGTTCGAGGTTGATAATTGGGTGTTTCTTAAGGTGTCGCCCATGAAGGGTGTGATGAGATTCGGGAAGAAAGGAAAGCTTAGTCCCTATTTTGTAGGTCCTTATCAGATTTTGAGGAGAGTTGGTAAGGTTGTTTATGAGTTGGATTTACCATCGGAGTTAGAAGAAGTTCATCCAGTTTTCCATGTTTCCTTGTTGAAGAAGTGTGTTGGTGATCCGACCTTGATTGTTTCTTTGGAGGATATATGTGTGAAGGATAGTCTCACCTATGAGGAGGTTCCCGTAGAGATTCTTGATCGTCAGACTTGAAGATTGAGAAACAAAGAAGTCACCTCAGTGAAAGTTCTTTGGAGAAACCAACTTGTAGAGGGAGCTACTTGGGAAGCGGAAGAGGCCATGAAGGCCAAATATCCCCATCTCTTTCCTTCCGATTCAGTTTCAGCTTGAGGTAATAGTTTTCTCCTTATTATATCCCTCCGAATCTACTCCATCAGTTCCCTTCATGATCTTAGCATGCATTCATGTTTTTCGAAGTTAGTTCATTTATGTTTTAAGTTGAGGAGTCACTTTTCATGCTTGTTCATCAGTTCTCATGTTTTGATGTTTGGTTGTACTGTTATTCCTCTAAGTTTTCCTTGCTTAGACTTTATTCGAGAATGAATGATCTCGGGGGGGATATTGTAACACCCCAGAAATCTATTCAGCTGTCTAAAGAAGAATCTCTAAAAAATCCTAAGTCTCCATAGATCACGAGTCCAAATCATAGTTTGTGATTTGAACCACGAGTCGTGATCCCAGACTTGTAAAGTTTAGTCTCTGGTTTGAGACCACGAGTGAGTTCTATGGATCTTGATTCTTTCTACGAACCATAGAATGCACTCGTGGAATCAGGCCTGAGGACTGACTTGGTCGTACGGGATGTAACTCCGATGCGACATAATGGTTGTAGACCTCCGAAAAAAAGATGTGTGTAGAACTGCACATAGAAAAAATCTCAAGAAACCAAGGATCCAAACTGCGCTCTTGAACCCTGTGCCACTGCCTGTGCTGAAGTCTGAGCCTCATCTCAAACCTGTGAGCCAGTAGGAGTACCAGGAAAAGTCCCAGGCTGCGACATACCTCCAAGAAACTAAGGATCCAAACTAAAGTATCCTGCGAACTTGGTGTAGCCACAAAACCTGTTGGGTGCTGGGCTGGCCCCATGCCTTCCGACCTATGCTAAATATCATGTACCTCAACCACTTGCTCTAGTGATAGTACCCTAGCCTGAGATTGAACTGGCATAATAGCCCGTGCCCTACCTTGACCTTTGGATCGACCTCTGCCGCATTCCCTAGTTGGGGCTCTAACTGCAAGCACAAGGGCCTCATCCTCACCTGCTGCTGATCTCATTCGAGCCATATGAGAAATAGTGAAAAAATGAAATTTAGAAGTCGATAAAATCAAGGACGCATGATAAGGAATCAATCAAGATGTAATTTTTTCTAAGAATGCCCTATAGCCTCCCACAGATAGGATATGAACATCATCGTACTGATCTATAAGAATTTACTAGATACTTGATCTTGTAATAGTAAGACCGGTGAACCTAAAGCTCTAATACCACGCTATCACAACTCAAAATCGAGCCATATTGGCAGCTACTACAACCCCCAGTAGGCAAGCTGAACCCTATGTATAATACTACAAAATACAACTAAAACATAAAGGCGAAAATAATAATATAGTAAGAATAGGGCCACCAGTATAGATACATACATAACAGTATAAAATATACAAATGGGCCCCAAAGATACCAAGAAGTACAAAATATATACATAACATAGAAACCAAACCCTGGACCTGGTGTCACTGGTACAAGAGCATCTAAAGTACGGAAATACGCTATACAAGATACTACTGTATATCCAAAACACAAAATATAGACAGTAAGAGTAGAGGGAAAGCAGTAAATCTCTGGACGCCAGAAGTTCACCATGATCTGAACAGCATCAAGCCTCAAATAAATAGGAGATCAGCAAGGGTCCCTGGTACTAGGTGCTACATCAGAAAAAGATGTAGAAATATAGTATGAGCATCAAAATATGAGGTACTCAGTAAGTGTCATAGGCTAACCGAGCTCAAAAGATAATATATAATATAAGAGGCATAAAAGTAAACTAAGCATTTCAATAAACATCTTATTTGATGTATATGCTTTGCTAGACCCAGGGGATTTGTTGTCTTTTGTGACCCCTTATGTTGCTTGCAAATTTGGAATCAGTCCTAAACAACTCCTA
The DNA here is from genome assembly GCA_003996215.1 of Jaltomata sinuosa. Taxonomy (NCBI): domain Eukaryota; kingdom Viridiplantae; phylum Streptophyta; class Magnoliopsida; order Solanales; family Solanaceae; genus Jaltomata; species Jaltomata sinuosa. The sequence continues at coordinate 51,409 of QJPP01003640.1, read as the reverse complement.
GAGCCCTTCTATGTTTCTACTCCAGTTGGTGAGTCAGTCCTAGCCTAGAGGGTATATAAAAATTATCCTATCTCAGTCCTCTATAGAGTCACCTTAGCCGACCTAGTAGAGCTAAAGATGACCGATTTTGATGTTATTCTTGGTATGGAATGGTTACATGCATGTTATGCCTCAGTCAATTGCTAAATCAGAATAGTCAGCTTCAAGTTTCCAAATGAGCCTGTCTTAGAGTGGCTGATTAGTCCTCCATCCTCAAAGGGTCATTTCATATCTTATCTCAAAGCTAAGAAAATGATCTCTAAGGGGTATGTCTACTATATAGTTTGGGTTATGGATTCTGAGACCGAAACCCCATCTCTCCAGTCAGTTCTGGTAGTAAATGAGTTTCCTTAAGTCTTTCTTGAAGATCTACTCTGAGTCCCTCCTGAGCGGGAGATTGACTTTGGGATAGACTTTCTCCCAAATACGCAACCTATATCTATTTCTCCTTACAAAATGGCTCTAGTAGAGCTTAAATAATTTAAAAAGTAGTTGAAAGACCTTTTAGACAAGGCTTTTATCTGGCCCAACATCACTCCATGGGGTTCTCCAGTTCTCTTTGTGCATAAGAAAGATGGTTCTCTCAGAATGTGACTATCGTCAGTTGAACAAGGTCATAATTAAGAATAAGTATCCCATTCCTAGGATTGATGACTTGTTTGACCAGCTTCAGGGTGCCAACTATTTCTTCAAGATTGACCTCATATTCGATTATCATCAGATCAGAGTGAGAGAGTGTGACATTCTGAAGACAGCCTTCAAAACTCAGTATGGTCACTATGAATTTGTGGTTATGTCTTTTAAACTAATGAATGTTCCTGCAACCTTTATGAATTTTATGAACTTGGTATTCAAGCAATACTTGGATATGTTCATCATTTTCTTTATTGATGACAGTCTTATCTATTCTCGGAGTGAGGAGGAGCATCAAACCATTTGAGGGTTATGTTGCAGACTCTCAAGGATCGAAAGTTATTTGCTAAGTTTAGCAAGTATGAATTTTGGATCAAGTCCATTGCCTTTCTGGGTCATGTAGTGTTTAAGAAAGGCATTCAAGTAGATTCACAGAAGATAGAGGCAGTGAAAAACTGGCCTAGACCCACTTCCCCGACAGACATCAGAAGCTTTTTGGGTTTGGCTAGTTACTAATGAGATTTATGGAAAGGTTTTCATCCATAGCTGCCCCATTGACCCGGTTGACTTATAAAAAGGTTAAGTTTCAGTGATTTGATGAGTATGAAAAGTACCTTCAGGAATTGAAGACTAGGTTGACCACAACTCTAGTTTTGGCTTTACCAGAGGGTTTAGATGGCTTTGTTGTGTATTGTGATGCATCTAGAGTTGGCTTGGGTTGTGTTTGATGCATCGTGGTAAGGTGATTTCTTATGCTTCCAGACAACTTAAGATTCATGAAAAAAACTACCCGACTCATAATCTTGAGTTAGCATCGGTGGTTTTTGCTTTGAAGATTTGAAGACACTACTTGTATAGTGTATATTTGGATGTGTTTACTGACCATAAGAGCCTCTAATATGTGTTCACTCAGAAAGAATTGAATCTTCATTATAGAAGATGGCTTGAGCTTCTTAAGGACTATGACATGAGCGTGCTTTACCATCCTGGTAAGTCCAGTGTAGTGGCTGACGCACTTAGCAGGTTGTCTATGGATAGTCTATCACTAGTTGAAGAAAGGAAGAATGAATTAGCTAAGGATGTTCATAGGCCTTCTCGGTTAGGGGTTCGCCTTATAAATTCAGCATATGGTGGTGTGATAGTTCAGAATGGGTCAAAATCTTTGTTGGTAGTTAAGGTAAAGGAAAAACAAGACAGTGATCCAATTTTGCATCAATTGAAGGGTGTAGTCCATCAACAGAGGGTAGAGGTTTTCTCCCAAGAGAGAGATGGTGTGCTTTGCTATCAGGGTCAGTTAGGTGTTCCAGATGTGGATGAGTTGAGATATTGGATTTTGATAGAGGCTCATAGTTCTAGGTATTCTATTCACCCCGGCGCCATCAAGATGTACCGTGAACTATAAGAATTCTATTGGTGGAATGGCATGAAGAAGGACATTGCAAATGTTATGGTTAAGTGTCCCAATTGTCAGCAAGTGAAGGTAGAATATCAACGACTGGTGATATGACTCAAGATATTGACATTCCTACTTAGAAGTGGGAAGTGATCAATATGAACTTCATTACAGATTTACCGCGTACTCGCAGATAACACGATTCTATTTGGGTGATAGTAGACATGATTACTAAGTTTGTGCACTTTTTAGCTGTCAAGACTACTGATTCAACAGAGGATTATGCCAGGCTCTAAATTCGTGAGATAGTCAGGATGTATGGGGTTCCCTTGTCTATCATCTCAGATAGGGGTATTCAGTTTATATCCCAGTTTTGGAGATCATTCTAGAAGGACTTGGTACTGAGGTTAATCTTAGCATAATATTTCATCCACAGACAGATGGTCAGGCAGAGCATACCATCCAGACCTTAGAGGATATGTTTAGGGCTTGTATGATTGATTTCAAAGGCAATTAGGATGATCACTTACCCCTTATAGAGTTTGCCTACAATAACAGTTTTCACTCCAGCATTCAGATGACTTCTTATGAGGAACTTTATGGGTGGAGGTATAGATCACCTATACATTGGTTTGAGGTAGGTTAAGCAACATTGATAGGGCTATATTCAGTCTGTGAGACTATGAAAAAAGTTCATCTCATTAGGGAGAGGTTGAAGACTGCTCAGAATCAACAAAAATCCTATGCAGATGTGAGGAGAAGAGACTTAGAATTTGAGGTGGATGATTGGGTGTTTTTGAAAGTATCAACCATGAAGGGTTTGATGAGATTTGGTAAGAATGTGAAGCTTAGTCCCTGATTTATAGGTCCCTACAGGAGTCTAAGAAGAGTTAGTAGTGTAGCTTATGAGTTAGAGTTGTCAGCTGAGCTAGCAACGGTTCATCCGATCTTCCATGTTTCATTGTTGAAGAAGTGTGTTAGTAAACTGACATCAGTTTTTCCACTAGAGAATGTGAGTGTAAAGGATAGTCTCACTTATGAAGAAGTTTCAGTTGAGATTCTTGATCATCAGGTTAGAAGATTGAGGAATAAGGAAGTCACTTCAGTGAAGGTTCTTTGGAGGAACCAGTCAGTTGAGGGAGCTACTTGGGAAACAGAAGCAGTCATGATGGCCAAGTACCCTCATCTTTTTCCCTCCGATCCAGTTTCAGCTTGAGGTAATAGTTTCCTCCTTAGTATGTTCCTTCGGTTCTATTCAATCAGCCTTTCTCATGATCCTAGCATGCATACATGTTTTATGAAGTTAGTTCAGTCATATTTTATGTTTGAACTCAGTCATGGTGCCTGTTCTTCAGCTTTTTATGTTCTGTTGGAAGGAGTTGCAGCTCTTTCCCTCTAAACTCAGCTTACTTAGTCTTCATTCAAGGAGGAATGATCCCAAGGGGGAGATATTATAACACCCGAGAATTTGAACCAACTTTTAAACCAGGAAATTACATGGAGTGTCCTCAAAAGTAGGTTTTCAATTTATGCCCCTCATAAGAAAAGTCTTTAAAATATACCCTTCCTTCCTTTTTATGTATAGAACATATACATTTTTGCCCCTCTACACCATAACTCTCCATGTTCATTTGTCTCTCAACTTTTAATTTTCATTTTTCTTTTTTCTTTTATCTTTTTAATTTTTTATTTTTTTTCTTTTTTCTCAATTTTTTTTTAATTCTCGTTTTCTTTTTTCTCAACCTTTTATTTTCTTTTTTTTTCTTAACTTTTTTTTGTTCTTTTTTTTCTCAACTTTTATTTTTTTTCGCTTTTTTTTTAATCTTTTTTTTTTTTTTTTTTTTTTTTTTTTTTTTTTTTTTTTTCTTTTTTTTTTCTTTTCTCTTTTATTCTTCTCTTTTTTTCTTTTTTCTTAACCTCTATTATTTTTTGCTAATGAACAAAAAAAGTTGGATAATCCGCAAAGAAGATCTTCTTTCTTTGAAATCGAAGTAAACTTAAGAGCGTGCTTTGTTGTTTGAAAGTCCTTTGGAACAAGTCTTGCCTCTAAGACAAATGTTATAGAACATCTCATAAATCAAGACACAATGAGATAGTGTCAAGCCTTGCTCGTGGGGCATAACTTGTTGTTTGAAAAATTCTTGAGCTAAGTCTTACCTCTAAGGCAAGAGTTATAGAGCATCTCATAAATTAAGACACAATGAAGTAGTGTTAACTCTTGTCCATGGGGCATAACTTATTTTTTGGGAGGCCCTTGGGCTAAGTCTTGCCTCTAAGGCAAACGTTATAGAGCATCTCATGATCAAGACATAATGTGCTAGTGTCAACTCTTGCCAATGAGGCGTAACTTGTTGTTTGAAAGTCTTTGAGCTAAGTTTTACCTCTAAGGCAAGAGTTATAGAGCATCGCATAAATCAAGACACAATGTGGTAGTGTCAACTCTTGCCCATGGGGCGTAATTTGTTATTTGGAAGTCCTTGGGCTAAGTCTTGCCTCTTAGGCAAGCGTTATAGAGTATCCCATAAATCAAACACAATATGATAGTGTCAACTCTTTCCCATGGGGCGTAACTTGTTGTTTGAATGTCCTTGGGATAAGTCTTGTCTCTAAGGCAAGAGTTATAGAATATCTCATAAATCAAGACACAATGAGGTAGTGTCAAGTCTTGCTCGTGGGGCATAACTTGTTGTTTGAAAATCCTTGAGCTAAGTCTTGCCTCTAAGGCAAGAGTTATAGAGTATCTCATAATTTTAGACATAATGACGTAGTGTGAACTCTTACCCATGGAGCGTAACTTGTATTTTTTGAGAGGTCCTTGGGCTAAGTCTTGCCTCTGAGGCAAGTGTTATAAAATATCTCATAAATCAAGACACAATATACTAGTGTCAAGTCTTGCTCATGGGCGTAATTTGTTGTTTGGAAGTCTTTGGGCTAAGTCTTGCCTCTAAAGCAAGAGTTATAGAACATCTCATAAAAAAAATAAAGGTCGAAAAAATTGATTAAAAAAAAGAGAAGAAAAATTAAAAACCAAAGAAAAAATAAAAAAATAGAAGTTGACAGAAAAAAATAAAAATTGAGAAAAAAAGAAAAAAAAGACAACAAAAAATAAAGGTTGAGAAAAATAAAAAAAATAAAAAAATAAAAAATAAAAGGAGAAACAAATAGAATTGAGAGGAGAAAAGAAAAAAAATAAAGATTGAGAAAAAAGAAAAAACGTAGAAGAAAGAATAAAACAAAAAATAAAAGAAAAATAAAGGTCGAGAAAAAAAGAAAAAAGAAAAAGTAGAAATAAAAAAAAGAAAAGAAAAAATAGAAATAAAAAAAAGAAAGGAAAAAATAGAAATAAAAAAAAGAAAAGAAAAAAGAGAAAAAGAAATATATATAAAAGTTGAGAGACAAATGAGCATGTAGAGTTATTTAAAAATATTTGAGGTGTAGAGGGGCAAAAAGGTAGTTGCTCTATACATAAAAACAAGGAAAGCTATTTTTGTAAGACCATTTTTATGGGGGGCAAAAATGCAAAGCCACTCCCTTTAAAGAGCATTTGTGTAGTTGTCCCCTTTTAAACTTATATTTCTGAAATTTCTAGAATCCATGGGCCCAAACCACGAGCCATGGATGAAACCACAGGCTGTGAAAAGGCCTCGTGGAATGAACCCTGCAGACCCATCCTCTGATCTAAAACCACGATAAGGATTCATGGGTCATGGATCAAACCACGGACCATGGTTATCCCTCGTGAAATCAGACCTGAGGGTCAGTCAAATTCCTTAGGAACCACGGACAGGTTCTATGAGCCGTGGATTGTTTCTACAGGCCGTGAAACCTATGCATGGGAATCAGACCCACAACATGTCATCTTGGCCAGGAAACCACGACCTCCAACTATGATCCGTGGTTTTATCTATGGGTCATAGACTTCATCCGCGGAACCTGGGCCGAGAAATTTTAACAATTTTTCAAATTTAAATCCCTAGGTTTTTTTTTGTAATTTTTCACTCTTTTAACTCCTAAGTTAAGTCGTTTTATGCAAAATTAAAGGGGTTTTAGTCCCACGTAGTTAAATTTTCATTCATTCTCTCAATTCAAGCTCCAAAAGAAAGAAAAAAAGATTCTTCTCTCAAGCTCCAAGGTCTAGGGTTTCATCTCCAAGTCTCCATCTTCATATTTTGGCTAAGAAAAGCTTTCAGTTAAGGTATGTGAGTATTCAATAAGGGATTACTTTCACCCTTATACTTAAAATCTCAAGTTTTACTTTGACTTTATGAAATTATTACACTAGGGTTCTTACTCAATTATGCAAATCATTATGAATTCAGTTTATTTACATCAACTCATGATTTTTATTCCTAAATACATGATTTGGCATAAGTTTCTGCAAGTATTTATTAAACCCATGATTTGAGAAAGAATTTAGCATGATGTGACATTGTTACATGTTTTCAAGCATAAATTGACATGTTTAGAAAACATGACCTCGAGTTTTAAAAATTAAGTTTTTTTCACGAATTATGTGACATCTTGTTTTGTCATTAATGCTTATGAACTAGTTTTCAAAAGTAAAAGTTCATGAGTAATATGACATCTATGAATGTTTACATGAATTATGAACAGTATGACATCCAGATATGTTCACACGATTTATGAACAGTTTTGGCATCCAGATACGCCACAATATATATGAGCTATAGCATATTTTTGGGAGTATTATTTAGCACCGAGTTGGACTAAGGTTAGCATCCCCTTAAGTCCCAAAACTACATTACCAGTGTAGTTTATTTATCCCAATGGGCATACGATAGTGGTTCCACTCTAAACATGGTTTGTACCCCGGCAAGTTATAGACAGCTCTGCCAACTAGGGTCACAAAGTTGGATGCCATGTAGCTCACATGGTCTATGTCAATTACGAGAATATCCCACATAAATGGTTTAAAGCTTTTAAATATATTTGACTCTTTGCTTTCAGATTTCATACTTACTACTATGACTTACGATTATAAACATATTTTTAGCCTATGATATTGCAGTGAGTCATTACAATACAAATTTTACTATTATTATATAATTTCAGCTTCAAGTATGTTTTAAGCATGTTTTACCACATATTGTGCATATCTCTAATACTCAGTACATTTCATAGTACTGACTGCATACCTCTTACTGCTTGATCTTATCATGATGTAGATTCAGGTACTCACTCTCAGACTCGTGGCTAGACCCAGCAGAATTTCCAGTCAGAGTTGGCGAGTCTTCATCATTTGAGGGCTAGTTATGATTCGTAGTTAGCTTTGATGTCTTTTATTCATTACTTAGAGTTAGCTGGGGTCTTGTCCCAACAACTCATTCTATCAGTTTTAGAGGCTTGTCAGACATAGCTAGACAATCAGTATTTGGTGTCTCAGATTTTTGATACTCTTAGACTTTTATCTTATGATGATTTGGTTTGCCTACTATTTTGATTTATGCTTCTTCTATGAATGTCCATGTTATGTTTAAGTCATGCTAAGGCCAATGATTAGCTTGGGTTCACTTGTGATCTCAGATCCCATGCTACATCCAGGAGGTAGTCTTGGGGCGTGACATTGAGTTGAGTGGTCTTTGATTTTTTTCCACTTAACAATCGAATTTATGCATTGTGGGACTAGGGACATAAGTTCTTTAGAAACTGAAGTCATGCTCGGGAATAACTTACGAGATATTACACATTGAGGAATCAGGAACTATGTGATAACTAAATAATATATATAGACGAAGAAATTATTACTAATAATATTCAATTAAATCATTCATTATTAGATTCGAAATACATGTACAATGCACGTGCCGAAAAACTAGTTGTACTAAAACTATTTATAGCAAACCATGTTAAAAAGATATTTTCCAATAATAATTAGAGAACAATCTCAATTGTAGATATCCATCAATTTGAGAAACTACTTTACCTTTATCTATAAAATCATTGTGCGATATTTAAAAAATTCGATCATCCTCTTTTTTGACCATTTTTCACTTCTTTCATACTTATCTTCTTCAATACGCAAGATTTACGATAATATTATCACTTGAATCTTCTATTAGCTTTTACTGGGACTCTGTTAGACATTTTTAATTAATTGTGATCCACTTTCATATTCTTGTTACTAATTTATACAAACACGATAATATTATTAATATTATTTTATAAAATTATAGATTATTTAACTCGACATTCATGTGCAACGCACGTGCCAAAAAAATAATTATACTAAAATGATCCATCGTAAACAATTTTAAAAAGATATTTTTTTATAATAAATAAAAACAATTTCGATCATAGATATCCATCAATTTTATAAACTATTTTACATTTATCTTTATATCATTGTATGAGATTTAATGTCAAAACTCAAAACACAAGTCATGATGGCACTTACCCCACCCCGTGATAGCTAAGTAAACCCAATACATATCCAATAAGATGCAAAACAAATACGAGGAAATATTAAGGCAACTCAAGTCTCAAGACCAAAAATCCAAGGAAACTATTCCAAAATCTAGAAATCACAATATACAAGCCTCTAAGGGGAATAAGGATACAACTGAGAGTCTGAATTATCTCATATACAAGGAGAAGCGACATAAATAAGAAAGATATAGGAAATTCAAAAAAGCCAGAGATCAACAAAAAGCTACCTCGAATCTCGAAACCTGAAGTCTAGGCATGAATGGTTGAATCAATGCCATGTAGTGGAGTTGATGAATTTCAACATGTTCAGTTTGCCTCAGAGAAGATAGTTGCATTTTGTTCTACAATTTTACAGCAACTTGACTATAGTTTAATTTATTGCCAAGTCTTGTTTTTGGCATCTGCTTGTGAATATGCACATCAGATTGAGAAGGTCATGCGACCACTTGGTGGCCACCTTGGAGTAAAGATCCATTATTCTATAGGTGGTAACAACATTGAAGAGGATAAACATATTCTATCAGCTGGTGGTGTTCATCTCATTGTTGTTACAGCTTGGCGGGTGTCTAACCTGTTATGCACACAAAATCAATCTCTCCATCCTGATCATATTAGAATGTTTGTGCTAGATGAGGCTGATGAAATGCTTTCAAGGGGATTTAATTGCCAGGTAATTCATTTCTGCAGTTATATTTCACACTAAATTTCTGACAATATATGCTTTCTGAACATGTTAAGGTATGAGGTTGGCAGGGTATTCACAATCTTGAAGTATCTTGCTTATTAACTCTTGAATTAACCAGTGTAAAATTGATCATGCTTATAGTTTTATACTTTATATTATTTCTTCTATGTACTTTTATTGGCAAATACATAATATTTTACTGCTTTTTCCTGCCAAAGTAGAAGTAGTAGCTCTTTATGGAACCATGCCAAAAAATATCCTTGAAATCATGAGAAAGTTGATGAATAAGGTGGAGAGAATGAACTTACGTGCATATTCTTTTGATAAACTGACACTTGAGCGTCCATAGTCTTTTGATCATTGTGAACATTAATGAGGTGTCTGAGCTTTTGGAAATTCAATGATGACAAATACCTATTCAAAATTTCATCTTTTTACACCGGTGCCACAAAGTATTTTGTGCTGGCTCTATTTTATTTCTTTTTTGATACTAATAAAGCAATTACATAAAATTATGCGTTATTCTATTTGAGTTAATAGATCTTTGATTTTTTGCCCCATAACAATCAAATTTATGCATCGTGGGACTAGGAAAAGAAGTTTTTTAAAAACAGAAGTCATTCTCAGGAATAACTTATGGGATATTACACATTGAGGAATAAGGAACTATGTGATTACTAAATAATATATATAGACTAAGATAATATTACTAATAATTTTCTATTAAATTATTTATTATTTGACTCGAAATACACGTGCAATGCACGTGCCGAGAAACTAGTTATACTAAAACTATCCATGACAAACAGTTGTAAAAAGACATTTTCCTATAATAAATAAAAACAATCTAGATCGTAGTTATCCATTAATATAAGAAACTATTTTACATTTACATTTATATCATTGTGCGAGATTTAATGTCACAACCCAAAACTCAAGTCGAGATGGCACTTACCCCACCCTCATGGTAGCTAAGCAAACCCAACATAAATCCAATAAGATACAAAATAAATATGCAAAAATAAGAAAGGAAATCAAGTCCCAATACCAAAAATCATAGAAAACCATCCCAGAATCTGGAAATCACAAAGTACAAGCCTTTATGGGAAACAGGGATACAACTGTGAGTCTGAAATATATCGAATACAAGGGAAAATGACATAAATAAGAAAGATAGAGAAAATTTAAAGAAGACACAGATTAACTAGAAGCTACCTCGAATCTCGAAGTTTAAAGTCTCGGCATGAAGGGCTGAATCAATGCCATGCAGGAGACTTGATGCATTCAGCATGTTCAGTCTGCCTCAGACAAGATAGTTGCATTTTGTTCTAAAATTTTACTGTAGCTCGACAATAGTTTAGTTCATTACCAAGCCTTGTTTTTAGCATCTACTTGTGAACGTGCACATCAGATTAAGAAGGTCATGCGACCACATGGTGGCCACCTTGGAATAAAGATCCATTCTTGTGTAGGTGGTAAAAACATTAAAGAGGATAAACATATTCTATCATCTGGTGGCATTCATCTTGTTGTTGGAACATCTTGGCGGGTATCGGACCTATTGTGCACACAAAATCAATTTCTCTATCGTAATCATATTAGAATGTTTGTGCTAGTAGAGGCTGATGAAGTGCTTTCAAGGGGATTTGATCGTCAGGAAATTCATTTCTGAAGTTATATTTTACATTAAAATTTCAACAATATATGCTTTCTGAACATATTTAGGTCTAAGGTTGGCAGGGTAATCACAATCTTGAAGTATCTCATTTATTAAATCTCTTGAATTAACCAGAATGAACTTGATCAGGCTTACAGATTCATACTTTTGATTATTTCTTCTATGTACCTTTATTCACAAATACATAATATTTCATAGCTTTTTTCTGTCAAAGTTGAAGTAGTAGCACTTTATGAAACCATGCAGAAAGATTCCTTGAAAATCATGAGAAAGTAGATGAATAAGCCGAAGAGAATGAACTTATGACATTCCATAGTCTTTTGATGAACTGACTCTTGAGCGTCCATAGTCTGTTGATTATTGTGAATACTAATGAGGTGTCTGAGCTTTTGGAAATTCAATGATGGAAAATATCGATAAAAAATTTCATCAATTTACACCTTTACAACAAAGAATTTTATATTGGAACTATTTTTTTGGATACTGTCACAACCCAACCTACAGGGTCGTGCGGGCGCCTACTCTAATCACCTAGATAGACGAACACTTACCACCCATCCAACAGGTAACATGCGGATTTAAAGTAAACCTTTAAATTAAGCCACCTTTACAAATTCTGTTCAGAAATAGGCTACATAAGAAATTGCAGAAAAACCTTTACAATATTTAAATCCCTCCCTAGGATCTAGTCTAAACAGGTACAAGAGCTTCTACAAGGTGACACAAAGAGATAAGAGACCCAACTTCCGCCATGGAATCGAAGACAGAAGTTGCTGGAGAACCTCATCGCCGTGAACCTATGAAACATCACCAACCTGCAACCAGATTGTACCAAAAAGGTATAGCAAGAGTAGAGTCAGTACAAACACACGTACTGGTAGGCATCATCGGTCGACCCGAATCCATTTCTACCATCATATAAGAAAAACAGGGAAAGACATGAAATAAACATTATAGCTCCCTCCTTCACCTTTAACCTTGACCCCAGTCAACTACCTTTACTAAATATTCAGACTAGACTCGGCTAGCTGCCCAACCAAAATCGCTATTATACCCAAGTATTACCTACCATTTTCCAGCACTTTCCCGGACCTCTAGGACAACTTTACCACCTGGTTATATTAACCAATAACCATGCCCAGACTCTCCGTCTTCCTCTATATTTACCAATCACATGCAACTCACCTAGCAACCATTGACACCTTCAATGACAACAACAAAGTTATATCTAAATCCCTTTCTCATCCCAAAACCCAGACCCTCCAAGGATCCTCTAACCACACCTAAGTGTTCAACAGGCTACCCAGTCTACCCCAAGACCCATCCCTATGCTTATTAACGCAATTAATCCTTGACCGTCATTAGTACACTTAATGACAATAAAACATGAACTCATAACCTCTTTTACATAGTCCGGACCCACCCGGATCCCCCTAACACATCTAGGTGTTAAACATGACAACCCGGTCTACACCAAGACCAACTCATAACATGATGCAACAACTCGGCCTACACCAAGACCAACTAATAACATGATGCAACAACCCGGCCTACACCAAGACCAACTAATAGCATGATACAACAACCCGGCCTACACCAAGACCAAACTAATAACATGATATAACAATCCGGCCTACACAAAGACCGAACTAATAACATGATATAACAACCCGGCCTACACCAAGACCAAACTCATAACATGATATAAAAACCCGGCCTAAACAAAGACCAAACTAATAACATGATATAACAGAATTCCCGATCACTCAAGGACCACCATTAGACATCACGATTCAACAAAAACAGCCCGGTCCTCTCACGGAACCAATACCAAGTATCACATTCAGTAAAATAACATGGTCTAATCACGGAACCAATATCAACCAATGTAATACAATAGTCAATGAAACAATGCAAGATGCAATAAAGTAAACCCGTACCAGGCGTGGTACCTGTGCCAACCAAATATTATACCCGTACCAGGTATGGTACCCGTGCCAACTATATGTTATACCCGTACCAGGCGTGGTACCCGTGCCAACCATATGTTATACCCGTACCAGGCTTTGTACCCGAGCCAACCAAATGTCAACAAACCACAGTCAATAAATGAACACACAAAACTTGTAAAACCAACTAGTAAAACCGTTCAATCACAGACTGTAAACAGGAACCTAGACATTTCACACAATTTTCCTAAGCAATGTAATGCATACAATCACTTAGACATGAGTACATGAATATACACATTCACAGAAAATCATAAGTCATCACCTACCCCATTTCCAGGTAACCAGTGAACCATTAAATCCCGTCCAAAGACAATTCCCCGGTTCACCCTTTTTATTATAACATGTAACTAGCGATTTCCCTTTTTAGATAAACACACAAGCATGTGACACGCTTCCCTTTTCTAACCTTAGCCAGACCGCCGCTAAGCCTCAAGCACTAAACATTCCTGAAACCCCACCTAGGAGTCCCAAGCATTTCCCCGGTTCCCCGAACCTTTCCGATACGCTAGTCCCTCAACCCATTATTTTATCACGACAATAAGAATAAGTTAAACACATCATACCATTCACAAGACTAGCCAATCCGTACATCCTAAAAACAACACAACCAATCTCGAATCCACCAGACTCCGTGCCCGGAGGCCTAAAACATGGTTTCTCCATTTCTACTATACAATAAGTACAAAAAGTAAACAGGTCTAACTACTCATGAAAACCTAGCCTAACTGGGCGCCAAGAAGCTGTAACCATGCATTTTTGGCTCCGTGGAGGCATTCCTGGCGGTCCTGCAGGCCTGGATCCATGGTTTTGCATCCTTTTTACTAGAATTCTTTTCTCGTTCTTGGTCTAAAAATAACACACAGTACATACAATTAACACACAAGGCCTGCACATTACCTGGACTATACCAAATCCCAAAACCCCAGGCCACCATGATCATCCCACCTTTTTCCCAGGCTTTCCATCGTTAAATCTCCTAGTTCTATCATTTTTACGGATAAAACAGAGAATTTAACAACCTATGATCATAATAACATACTATTAACAATACCCAAGAACATACATGCTTGGAATCCCCTTCTTTCCCCAAATTCCACCATCCCTAGGTCATTCTAACCCTTTCCCAATTTTCCTCCTAGCAATTCTACCACATAGGAAACGTATTACAGAGTTTGGGGAACGAAAGCCTTACCTTAGGGAAGATTTTTGACGGAAGAATGAGAAAAAATGCCTGGAATTGCCTAGCCCTTCTCCCAAAATGAACTTGTGAAAAACTGATGTTTTGGGGAATGTTTCTGCATTAAAACCCCATCGGACCGCTATAGCGGTCCCCGCTCCACTTTAGCGATCGGCTGCCGCTATAGCAGTCTTAAGCAGGTTGACCGCCCTTTGACCACCGCTATAGCAGTATTTTCCATCGCTATAGCAATGGCCGCTATCGCGTGTGGTCGAGCTTGTCACGGACAGAATGTCCAGAAATCTGCCAGTTTTGGCTATTTCACAACACACTTGCTTCTCCCGATGACCTCAAGCAACCCTTTCACGTCAAACGCGATTCCGAGAGTTCTACTTACCCAAATTCGATTTCGAAAAGTCCCCCGTCCTCCTCTATGTCTTGTCTACGCGGAAAACTAGCTTAACCCAAGACACCTAGTCTAATCCATATCCATATTTCCCTAGACTCCACCTCGCTCCAAAACTGACCGAGGCTAGCCTAGCCTAGAATTTTAAACTCCCAAACTCAGAGTTTTCTAACTCTAACACTTGGCACGATTGAACTACCCGTAACGACAGACCTAGTCGTTACAACAGATACCAATTTACCTATCGTTTGTCCCCGAACAATCTCTATGGTGGAGGGAGAGAACAAGCCCATCCATCAATCTTATTGCTCTACCATGACAACGTAAATATAACCTTACGCAAACCACCGAAACTTTCGAATCCCTTGGTATACCCAATTCAACCAAATTTTAATTCACTCCCACTCTGTCAAGGAATCCCTTCCTTCGAGCTACACAAGGCAACTAGATTACCCCTCCCCGAGTGCCTAAGAAATATGGGGCCTCGTCGAATCACCGGAGCAAAAGAAACTCACCTAATGAACAAAATAGCTTTTCCCCACCAAGGAGGCTAGATCCCACCATGGCGATCCCCTTTCCACTATGCCCGGAGTTTTGCTAGCCCGAACTCCATTCCGGAAGCTTCCTACGGGGTACTATGCCCCTCACATATCATAGTATCACCTTATTCCTATTAGCACTATGCCCCGAGACACCATATGTCTCTAAATCATGCAACAACAAAGATTCCATTGGAACTCATCCTAGCTTGAGGTTTTGGCGACTCCCGCTCTAGGGGAAAAGTCTATCCGGGTACTTACACCCCAACCAATCCTATGGAGAGCACACCCTCACCACTAGTGATCATCAATACTAACACAAGTCAATAATCACCCTCACAATACAAGCCCATGAGCAGTCCCACACTACACAGTCAATCACGAGTCATTTATCAAATTCTACATGAGTGACTATTCCACCGATGGTCAATCACAATTTTATCAACATCCCGGGCTACCATATCTATCCTTTCCTTTTTATCACACATGGGTGCTAAATTCCCATCAAATACCTTATATGCATACTATATTAACTATCTGGATGTTTTTCTTGCTTCACATAGCAACTCATAATGTAACTATTGCCTTTAGATGCCCTGAGAATGAAATGAAAATAAGGGAAAGCAGGGCAGGCTCTCTGCCCCGCGCCCTTCCGCTGTGGCGGTAAAAATCCAGCTATAGCGGCATCTCTTTAGTGGTCTAGTCCCCTATGGCGGTCCCGATGGTAACAACCCCAAAATTCAAAATTTCCAACAAGTGTATCCTTCCCCTTCCCCGGTTACCATTGTCTAGTCCTGTAAATCCCGCCATGGTCTTAAACCATCCTTAGGACCATTCCTGGCATCAAATGCATCAGAATTCACAATAAAATATTATCAATCACAAAGAGTTAACACTAGACAATTGTTCCCAACAATATCTTCCCGCCATTACACACTACTGACTCATTTGTTCCCATGGTTCCCAACCAAGTCCCGACTGTCCTTAAACCAAAGCTTCCCTATAGTCACAGTTCCCAATTCCTTTCTCTTACCATCTATACCAATGTTAAGTTTATACCTGAATGTAAATGCAAACCATTCCAATTGGGGCCTACCATAATTTATCACTAAAGCAAATCACAAACCTTTAAGTCAGAATAAATTTACTGAAGTCACGATCAGGAGTTATCACAAAAGAAAATTTCCTTACCAAAATCCCCGCTATCAAGCAATGATAGCCCCTTTTTCCCCTTGGTTACCAATCAAGTCCTGACTGTCCTGAAACCGAAACTTCCCTACAGTCGTAAATCCTTTTTCCCTCACCATCTTAACCAATGATGAGTCCTTTCTCGAAAGTATTATTAAATTTTACTTTGCACACATAGTATTTTATCACCAACCAAATCATACCAATTCAATTGATGATGACCTTTAGACCCACAATTTCACAGTAAGGCAACCAATCACATACCAATCAAGAAATCATACAAGCATTGTAACACACAAACAATTCAGTTTCAGACTACAACGAAATCAAGTCACCTAATTTACTCTCTATTCATCCCATGGATGACCATTAGCCGATCATCCATGTCTTACCATAACTCCCGCTATTAAGCAATAATATCCCTTGTCCCTGGTACTTATTCACATACCAACCACTTGAAACCTGAGTTTCCACAGGTATATTTATCATTTTCCCTTATCATTTTTACCAATGATAAGACCCTGCCCCGCATTTAGCATACTATTTTCCACTTGAATTACAAAATAAGAACTCCTTCAATTATTAACACATAACCAAGTTAAGATTCCTTGTCAACCACAACTTTCAAAGTAACTCAAGTAACTACACACCACACAATCGCGGTCATTCAAATAATGCAATGCATGTAATCATGAGTCTCAAGCTCTAACACTCAATCAAACCAGTTTCATCACCTTTCATTCGCTTCATGGATGACCGTTAGCCAATTCATCCATCCTTTACATAGCCTCCCAGGCCAGATACCAATTGGAACCTTCCCGGTACCAATTTCCCTTGCTTGTTTATCATACCCAGAGTCCAATGACATCCTTCACCTTGTTGAGATACCAATTGGAATCGAGAGATACCAATTGGACTCAACCCATACAAGCAAGTAACGAAACCGCACGAAAAGGAATGAAAGAAGAGAAGTGTTTCCTAGAATGCTTCATAGCTTCCCTAGGATTAAATGTGGATGTCTACACACCAACCTGCGGGACTCTATTCGACATTTTTCTCTTGTACTGGGAGACCGGTAACCTAGGCTCTGATACCATTTGTCACAACCCAACCTACCGGGTCGTGCGGGCGCCTACTCTAATTACCTAGACTCGTCCAACAGGTAACATGCAGAATTAAAGTAAACCCTTAAATTAAGCCACCTTTAAAAATCCTGTTCAGAAATAGGCTACATAAGAAATTGCGGAAAAACCTTTACAATATTTAAATCCCTCCCTAGGATCTAGTCTAAACAGGTACAAGAGCTTCTACAAGGTGACACAAAGAGATAAAAGACCCAACTTCCGCCATGGAATCGAAGACAGAAGTTGCTGGAGACCCTAATCGCCGTGAACCTATGAAACATCACCAACCTGCAACCAGACTATACCAAAAAGGTATAGCAAGAGTAGAGTCAGTACAAACACACGTACTGGTAGGCATCATCGGTTGACCAAAATCCATTCCTACCATCATATAAGAAAAATAGGGAAAGACATGAAATAAACATTATAGCTCCCTCCTTCACCTTTAACCTTGACCCCAGTCAACTACCTTGACTAAATATTTAGACTTGACCCGGCTAGCTGCCCAACCAAAACCGCTATTATACCCAAGTATTACCTACCATTTTCCAGCACTTTCCCGGACCTCTAGGACAGCTTTACCACCTGGTTATATTAATCAATAACTATGCCCAGACTATTCGTCTTCCTCTATATTTACCAATCACATGCAACTCACCTAGCAACCATTGACACCTTTAATGACAACAACAGAGTTATATCTAAATCTCTTTCTCATCCCAAAACTCGGACCCTCCAAGGATCCTCTAACCACACCTAAGTGTTCAACATGCTACCCGGTCTACCCCAAGGCCCATCCCTATGCTTATTAATGCAATTAATACTTGACCATCATTAGTACACTTAATGACAATAAAACATGAACTCATAACCTCTTTTACATAGTCCGTCCCCACCCAGATCCCCCAACACATCTAGGCGTTAAACATGACAACCCGGTCTACACCAAGACCAACTCATAACATGATGCAATAACCCGGCCTACACCAAGACCAACTAATAACATGATTCAACAACCCAACCTACACCAAGACCAACTAATAGCATGATACAACAACCCGGCTTACACCAAGACCAAACTAATAACATGATATAACAACCTGGCCTACACCAAGACCGAACTAATAACATGATATAACAACTCGGCCTACACCAAGACCAAACTCATAACATAATATAACAACCCGGCCTAAACCAAGACTAAACTAATAACATGATATAACAAAATTCCCGGTCACTCAAGGACCACCATTGGACATCACGATTCAATAAAACAGCCCGGTCCACTCACAGAACCAATACCAAGTATCACATTCAGTAAAATAACTCGGTCAACTCACGGAACCAATATCTACCAATGCAATACAATAGTCAATGAAAAAATGCAAGATGCAATAAAGTAAACTCGTACTAGGCATGGTACCCATGCCAACTGAATGTTATACCCGTAATAGGCGTGGTACCCGTGACAACCATGTGTTATACCCGTACCAGGCGTGGTACCCATGCCAACCATGTGTTATACCCGTACCAGGCATGGTACCCGTGCCAACCATGTGTTATACCAGTACCAAGCGTGGTACTCGAGACAACCAAATATTAACAAACCACAGTCAATTTATGAACACACACAACTTGTAAAACCAACTAGTAAAACCGTTCAATCACAGACTGTAAACAAGAACCTAGACATTCCACACAATTTCCCTAAGCAATGTAATGCATACAATCACTTATACATGAGTACATGAATATACACATTCACAGTAAATCAGAAGCCATCACCTACCCCTTTTCCAGGTAACCGGTGAACCATTAAATCCCATTCGAAGACTATTCCCTGGTTCACCCTTTTTATTATAACATGTAACTAGCGATTTACCTTTTTAGATAAACACATAAGAATGTGACACACTTCCCTTTTCTAACCGTAGCCAGACCGTCGCTAAGCCTCAAGCAATAAACATTCCTGAAACCTCACCTAGAAGCTTCCTATTCCCGCTTCCCGTGCTCCTAAGCACTTCCTCGGTTCCCCGAACCTTCCTGACACGCTAGTCCCTCAACCCATCATTTTATCATGACAATATGAATAAGTTGAACACATAATACCATTCACAAGACTAGCCATTCCGTACATCCTAGAAATAACACAACCAATCCCGAATCTCCCAGACTCCGTGCCTGGAGGCCTAAAACATGGTTTCTCTGTTTATACTATACAACAAGTACATAAAGTAAGCAGGTCTAACTACTCATGGAAACCTAGCCTACCTGGGCGCCAAGAAGATGCAACCATGTATTTCTGGCTCTGTGGAGGCATTCTTGGCGGTCCTGCAGGCCCAGATCCGTGGTTTTGCATCCTTTTTACCGGAATTCTTTTCTCATTCTTGGTCTAAAAATAACACCAGTACATACAATTAACACACAAGGCCTGCACATTACCCAGACTATACCAAATCCCCAAACCCCAGGCCACCCATGATCATCCCACCCTTTTCCTGGGCTTTCCACTGTTAAATCTCATAGTTCTATCATTTTTACGGATAAAACAGAGAATTTAACAACCTATGATCATAATAACATACTATTAACAATACCCAAGAACATACATGCTTGGAATCCCCTTCTTTCCCCAAATTCAACCATCCCTAGGTCATTCCAACCCCTTCCCCAATTTCCCTCCTAGCAATTCTACCGCATAGGAAACGTATTATAGAGTTTGGGGAACGAAACCTTACCTTAGGGAAGATTTTTGACGGAAGAATGAGGAAAAACGCCTAGCCCTTCTCCCAAAACAAACTTGTGAAAAATTGATGTTTTGGAGAATATTTCTGCATTAAAACCCCATCGGCCCGCTATAGCGGTCCCCGCTCCGCTATAGTTGTCCCGCTATAGCGGTCGGCTGCTGCTTTAGCGGTCCTAAGCAGGTTGACCGGCCTTTGACCGCCGCTATAGCAGTAATTTCCACCGCTATAGCGGTGGCCGCTATCACGCGTGGTCGCGCTTGTCATGGACAGAATGTCCAGAAATTTGCCAGTTTTGGCCATTTCACAACACGCTTGCTTCTCTCGATAACCTGAAGCAACTCTTTCACATCAAACGCGATTCTGGGAGTTCTACTTACATAAATTCGATTTTGAAAAGTCCCCCGTCCTCCTCTATATCTTGGCTATGCGGAAAACTAGCTTAACTCAGGACACCTAGTCCAATCCATACTTGGATTTCCCTAGACTCCACCTTGCTCCAAAACTAGCCGAGGCTAGCCTAGCCTAGAATTTCAAACTCCCAAACCCGGAGTTTTCTAACTCTAACACTTGGCATGATTGGACTACCCGTAACGACGGACCCATTCATTACAGATACTAATGAAGCAATTATATATAATTGCGTGTTTTGCTATTTTAGTTGACTGGTCTTTGAATTTTTGTCTTTTAACAATTGAATTTATGCATCGTAGGAGTAGGGACATGAGTTCTTTAGAAACTGAAGTCATGCTCAGAAATAACTTGTGGGATATTACACATTGAAGAATTAGAAACAATGTGATTACTAAATAATATATTTAGACGAAGATATTATTAGTAATATTATTCTATTAAATCATTTATTATTTGACTCAAAATACACGTGCAATGCACGTGCCGAAAAACTAGTTATACTAAAACTATACCAAACCATTTAAAAAAGATATTTTCCAATAAAAAATAGAGAACAATCTCGACTCTAGATATCCATCAATTTAAGAAACTATTTTACCTTCATCTATAATATCATTGTGCCAGATTTAATAAATCTGACCATCCTCTTCATTGATCATTTTTGCTTGTTTCATGCTTATCTTCTTCAGTATGCAAAATTTAAGACAATCTCATCACCTGAATCTCCCATTAACTTTTACTATGACTTCATTAGATATTTTAACTTAATTGTGTTCCACATTCATATTCTTGTTACTAATTTGTACAAACGCGATAGTATTTCTAATATTATTCTATAAAATCATAGATTATTTAACTCAGCATACACGTGCAGCACATGTGCTGGGTAACTAGTTGTACTAAAACTATCCATAACAAATAATTTTAAAAAGACATTTTCCTATAATAAATAAAAACAATCTCGATCGTAGATATCCATCAATTTAATAAACTATTTTACATTTATCTTTATATCATTGTGTGAGATTTAATGTCACAATCCAAAACTCAAGTCATGATGGCAATTACCCCACAATATGGTAGCTAAGCAAACCCAACACATATCCAATAAGATACAAAACAAATATGCAAAAATATGTAAGAAAATCAAGTCTCAATGCAAATAATCCAAGGAAACCATCCCAAAATCCAAAAACCACAAACTACAAGCCTCTAAAGGAAATAAAAATATAATTGAGAGTATGAATGTCACGACCCATCCCGTCGTGAGTGGCACCCACCCAACCCCCGGATGAGTGAACCAATAGAGTTCCACCCTTGCCTACACTAGCAGCCTAAAACCAGTAAGCATAAATGAAAACTAGCAATAGACATAAGATCACTAATCAAGAACTTATCATTAATAGTAAACTGCGGAAATTCTCCACCTAGGAACTGAAAGTCATCATACCAAAAATTAACCAAATCTAGAGTACGAGGATGCAACCCTAACAAAATAAGGAATAGTTTGTAAGTCTGAACAAATGGACTAAAACTCCAGAGATAATCCCAGATAGCTCGAATCATTAGCTCACCCTTGATGATTGAAATCGCCGGTGCTAAATCTGAGGTCTCGTCTCAGCCGCTGGAAGATTTCCTATACTTACCAAAAGAAAGACAAGTGTAGTATCAGTACACCACCACTGTGTACTGGTAGGATCATCATCCAGTATTCAAGAAAACAGTATATAAATAGTATGCAAAATCCAGTAATAAGTATGGCAAACATGCAACAAGTATCACAGGCATCTCTAGACTACAGGTCTCTACCTAGCTCATTATCGCATGAATCCATCTCTTACAGTTCTATTCCACCAATAAGAATAACCATATCCACACCTTACCATCTAGCCCAGACCCACCCTGGAATCCCCTCTAGACAAATACCACGAGAGTGATTACCCAGCCAAAACCAAGACCAATTCAATAGTCATACAACAGTTCCCGACCACTCAAGGACCACTAATCAATAGCACTTT
Source organism: Jaltomata sinuosa (assembly GCA_003996215.1). Lineage (NCBI taxonomy): Eukaryota > Viridiplantae > Streptophyta > Magnoliopsida > Solanales > Solanaceae > Jaltomata > Jaltomata sinuosa. Next base: position 28,912 of record QJPP01003640.1, on the reverse strand, counting down.
TCAATAACAACCCGGTCCACTCACGGAACCAATATAAAGTATCACATTCAGTAAAATAACCTGGTCCTCTCACGGAACCAATATCAACCAATGCAATACAATAATCAATGAAACAGTGCAGAATGCAATAAAGTAAACCGGTACTAGGCGTGGTACCCGTTCCAACCAAATGTTATACCCGTACCAGGCGTGGTACTGATGTGTCGGCATTCTTTGACATATTTGACTCCTTTAACTAAGAACAATCATGAGTTTTCAAACAACCATTGTTGTTTTTGATGGGTTTTATGTTTAACTTGCAGGAACTTGAACCAAAATTGAAAAATATGGATTTTTGACACTAAAGGGCTCTACTGGTTAGTGTGACAACTCACTTGATGAATCGTCAAGGTTCTGATGAGTCGTCACACCAACCATCAAGCTAAACAGTCAATTTACTTGCAAGTCGTCACTGGCGGACGACTTACCAGAATTTACCAGCAAGTCGTCATAGGCCCAACGACTTACGAAAAAATACTAGCAAGTCGTCACAGGCCCAACGACTTACCAAAATATTTGTCAGGCTGGGAACCTCAGCTCACTGGATAGTGGCAACGGATGGCTTGACGGCTCGTCACAGACCTGACAGACCTTCAGGAAAGCCGTCAAGCTTTGATAGTCAAAGTTCATCCACTTCCTAAGAGTGATGGTTCATCTGACGGCCAGTCACATGCTTGACGGCCTGTCATGTGAAGCCGTCAAAGTCAAAAGCGGGATTCCGATTCTATTTTTGGACTTTATTTCCTAGACTGCTATAAATACCAAGTGTTAGGGTTATTTTATGATTCATTACCTGATACTTTTTCTCACATTTTGGACGAGTTTGGGAGGAGAAAACACGACACAAACATGTTTTCTTCTTCTTCTTCGATTGTTCTTGGGATTTTGGCTTATTGTTCTTGGAAAGCTTGAAGCTTGTGTTCATCTAGTTTGTAAGAACCTTTTCTTATTATTATGAATACTATTACTTCATTCTTTCATTTTGTAAGCATGAGTGGCTAAAACTCCCACAACTAGGGTTGTGGAAGCCATTGCAAAAGTCGTAATCTAGGGTTCGGGTGATATTGGGTTTGGTTGTATGCATATCACGTTGTTAATCTTACGTTTTTACTGTCTTCTAGTGGTTGCAAACATTAGAACATGCCTAGGTTTGATTTGCTTGAACAAAGAAATTAAAACTGGGAAAATTAGATTAACAACAAGGATTCGGGACTACTAACTCTCGTCTAATTATTGACGCTCTAGCGAGGTTAATCTACTTGAAGTGTAAATTGTGTTTTGTATTGTATTCTTTTCAAGTTTGAGAGAATTGAAAAGATAAAGCGTCTATTTGGTTGAGAAACGTTTAGACGTAGGAATGAATTCAATTACTTCATGATTATGCATATGAAAAGAACCCGATTGAACTCTAACCTGAGGTTGTTTACGAAACCATGGTGAACACATTCCTAGTTTGCCTATCTTATTGAATTTTACTCATTGTAATTTGTTGCTTACTATTTGAAACAATCAAAGTTTGATCAATACAAACCCCCCATTTACAGGAAACAATTGATTACTAGTCAACCAAGTCACTAACGACTTAATTTGCACCTTATTCCCTGTGGGATCGACCCCAACCTTTGTTGGGTTCTATATTTGACAACGACCGCTTGCGCTTCTTAATTGAAGTGTAGTTTGGGCGTTATCAGGTAAATGTGCCAACCATGTGTTATACCCGTACCAAGCGTGGTACTCGAGCCAACCGAATGTCAACAACAACAGCCAATAGAATGAAAGCACACCCATTGTAAAGCCAACAAGTAAAAACCATTCAAACATAGACTGTAAACCGAACTTAGACTTTCCACACAATTCCCCTAAGCAATGTAATGCACACAATTACTTAGACAACGAGTACAATGAATATACACATTCACAGAAATACGAAAGCCATCACCTACCTCGAATGTTCCAAGCTCTATTCAACCCGAGCTTTCCCATGTTTTGGATTCCTCTCACATTCTTGGTCTAAAAATAACACATAATGCATACAATTAACATAAAGGCCTGTACTTACCCAGATTATACCAAATCCCCAAACCCCAGGCCATCCATGATCATCCCACCCTTTTGCTGGGCTTTTCAACCGTTAATTCTCCTAGTCTTATCATTTTTTTACGGACAAAACAGGAAATTAAACAGTCTATGATAATTTTAATGTACTTAAATCAACACCCAAGAACATACATGTTTGGAACCCCCTTCTTCCCCGAATTCCATCATCCCTAGGTCATCCCAACCTTCCCCAATTTCCCTCCTAGCAATTCTACCGTATAGAAAATGTAGTACAAAGTGTGGGGAATGAAAACCTTACCTTAGGAATGATTTTTGGTGGGGGAATGAAGAAAATAGCCTGAATTCTCCCAGGCCTTCTCCCAAAACAAACTTGTGAAATTTTGATGTTTATAGAGCTGTTTCTGCATTAAAAACCCATCGGCCCGTTATCGTTGTCCCCACTCCTCTATAGCGGTCATCTGCCGCTATAGCGGTCTTAAGTGAGTTGACCGCCCCTTGACCGCCACTATAGCGGTAATTTCTACCACTATAGTGGTGGCTGCTATCGCACGTGACAGCGCTCGATTTGCCAGTTTTGGCCATTTTACAACACACTTAGTTCCCTCGAAGTCCCAAAATAACCCTTTCACATCAAACGCGATTCCGGGAGTTCTACTTACCTAAATTTGATTCTTAAAAGTCCCTCGGACTCCTTTATGTCTTGGCTACATGGAAAACTAGCTCAATCCAAGACACCAAAACTCATTTTTACTTAGATTTCCGTAGACTCTACCTTGCTCCAAAATTGGCCGAGGCTAGCCTAGCCCAGAATTTTAAACTCCCTAACCCGGAGTTTTATAACTCTAAAACTTGGCATGATTGGTCTACCCGTAATGACAGACCCGGTCATTACAACAAATTTGCCCATCATTCATCCCAATGATCAAACCTGAAATTATGAAATTAAAAGGAAGGAAGTGTAGTACCTGAATCCTCAAACAATTGAGGGTACTTATCCGGCATGTCCTTCTCGATTTCCCAAGTGGATTCTTCAACTGGACGATGCTTCCACTGAACCTTCACCATATCAATCACCTTTGTCCTCAACCTTCAGACATCCCGAGCAAGAATTAAAATCGGTTCCTCCTCATAATGAAGATCTTTATCAAAAAGTACCTTATCCCACTTGATGATGTAGTCCCCATCCCCATGGTATCGCTTGAGCATGGATACATGGAATACCGGATGTACACCCGACAAACTAGGTGGCAGTGCTAACTTGTAAGCCACTGGCCCCACCATCTTAAGGACCTCAAACAGAACGATAAATTGAGGGTTAAGCTTGCCCTTTATACCAAACCGCATAACCCCCTTCATTGGTGACACCTTTAGCAATACTTGTTCACCAACTTGAAAGTCCATGTCCCGGATCTTACGATCTGCATACTCCTTCTGTCTGCTTTGAGCAGCCAACAACTTAGTCTGTATGCCCCTTAATTTTTCCTGCGCTTCCCTCACCATGTCTACGCTAAGAGGCTTCACATCACCTTTCTCAAACCACCCAACCGGTGATCTACAGTTTCTCCCATACAGGGCCTCAAACGGTGCCATATCGATACTAGAGTGATAGTTGTTGTTGTACGAGAATTCGCACAATGGTAGAAACTGGTCCTAATAACCACCGAAGTCCATTACACATGCTCTCAGCATGTCCTCCAGTACCTAAATCGTTCTCTCTGACTGACCATCAGTCTGAGGATGGAAGGTTGTGCTAAAGGTGAGTTATGTACCCAACTCTTTATGTAACTTGCCCCAGAACTTAGAAGTAAACTGCGTACCCCTGTCTGAAATGATGGACAGTGGTACCCCATGCAGTCTTACAATCTCCTTCACGTATATCTTGTCCAACTGCTATGAATTGTAATCTACCCTGACTGGAATGAACTGAGCGGACTTGGTCAGCCTGTCAACAATGACCCAAATTGAGTCATACTTCCCTAATGTCTTGGGAAGACCCACCATGAAATCCATGGCTATTCTCTCCCACTTCCACTCTGGAATTGGCATCCTCTGAAGTAATCCTGTAGGTCTCTAATGTTCATATTTTACCTGCTGGAAATTCTGACACTTGGACACAAAATCAACTATGTCCCTTTTCATCCCGGGCCACCAGTAACGCTGCCTCAAGTTCCTGTACATTTTGGTTACACCCGGATGGATCTAGTACCGCGAATCATGAGCTTCTGTCAGAATTTTCAGAATTATATCATCAACCCGAGGAACACAAATCCTCTCCCTGAAATGCAATACACAACCAGAGTCTAACATGACATCTCTGGACTCCCCGGATATCACTTTACTTCGCAACTTGCCCAGTTTCGAATCCTGAAACTGTTTTTCCTTTATTTCCTCTATGAAGTTGGCCTTGACCTAAATGCTGGTCAATAACCCTCCTTGGTCTGAGACACCCAAGTGCATGAACTTGGCCTCCAGAGCCCGAATTTTCTTAGCTAGTGGTCGTTTGGACACCCCCAAACAAGCCAAGCTACCCATGCTAATATTTTTCCGGCTCAATGCGTCTGCCACCACATTAGCCTTACCCGGATGGTACTGAATGGTCATATCATAATCTTTCAATAACTCCATCCACCTTCTCTTCCTCAGATTCAAGTCCTTCTGAGTGAAAATGTGCTGCAGACAGCGATGATCTGTGAATACTTCACACTTGACACCATAAAGATAGTGTCTCCAAATTTTCAATGAAAACACCACCACTACCAACTCTAAGTCATGAGTCGGGTAATTTCTCTCATGCACCTTCAACTGCCTGGATGCATAGGCTAGCACATTCCTATCCTGCATCAACACATCACCCAAACCAGAATGTGAAGCATCACAGTAAACAATAAAGTCTTTACCTTCAACCGGCAAGGACAATATAAGACTGTGGTCAAAAGTGTCTTGAGCTTTTGGAAGATCTCCTCGCACTTGTCGGACCACACAAATGGTACCTCCTTCTGTGTCAGCCTGGTCAGGTGAATAGCAATAGAAGCAAAGTCCTTCACAAACCTCCGGTAGTACCCCGCGAGCCCAACAAAACTTCTCACTTCTGTCACGGAGCTAGGCCGGACCCAACTCTTAACTGCCTCAATTTTCTGGGGATCCACCATCACCCTCTTTTCTGACACCACATTCCCCTAAAATGCCATAGAAGTCAACCAAAACTCAAACTTAGTGAATTTTGCATAAAGCTTTTGATGCCTCAAGATGTCCAGCACAATGCGAAGATGATTAGCATATTCCTCCCTACTCTTAGAGTAGATCAAAATATCGTCAATGAACATGATAACAAAATAATCCAAGTAGGAGTTAAGCACCCCATTCATCAAACTCATGAATGCTGCCGGCACATTGGTCAAACCAAACGACATCACTAGAAACTCATAATGTCCATACCGAGTCTGAAAAGCAGTTTTTGGAATATCCTCAGGTTTAATCTTTAGCTGATGGTACCCCGACCTCAAGTCGATTTTCGAAAACACCGATGCACCCTGAAACTGGTAAAAAAAATCATCTATCCAGGGTAAAGGATACTTATTCCGGATGATCACCTTGTTCAACTGTCTGTAGTCTATGCACATCCGCATACTACCATCCTTTTTTTTCACAAACAAATTCGGAGCCCCCAAGGTGAAGCACTGGGACGTATAAATCCCTTATCTAGGAGTTCCTGCAGCTGAGTCTTAAGTTCCCTTAACTCTGCTGGAGCCATTCTATACAGAGGAATAGAGATGGGATGAGTGCATGGCTCCAAATCAATACAACAATCTATTTCCCTGTACGGAGGCATACCAGGAAAATCCGCTGGAAACACCTCTACAAATTTGGACACCACCGGAACTGACTCAAAATATGAGGGGACTCCACACTATCATCCCAGAGATGAGCCAAGAAGGATAGACACCCCCTTCCCACTAGCTTTCTAGCTCGAATAAATGATATTATCTTAACTGGCTTAGGCCTATATACACCTTCCCACTCTAATCTATCCTTACCCGGAATTTCTAGAGTCACAGTTTTGGTGTTAAAGTTCAACACACCATGATAAGGAGATAGCCAAGTCATACCCAAGATAATATCAAAATCAGCCATATCCAGAATTATTAAGTCTACCCAAGTACATAGCCCCACAAATACCACAGAACAATCACGATACACATGAGTCACAATCATCGACTCTCCAATCGGGGTAGATACATGGATAGGGGAATCAAGGATATCGCATTTCAAATTCAGACCCAATGCAAAACTAACAGACACATAAGAATATGTAGATCCTGGGTCAAATAATACTGAGGCCATTTTATCACAGACAATAATAGTACCTGTGATCACCGCATCTGAGGCTCCCGCCTTAGTCCTTCCTGGAAAAGCATAGCAATGTTCCCCATCATTAATCTGGGCAACTTCCCAAGACAGTTTCGCCGCACCCCTGCCTGCACCGCCGTTCTCTCGGTCTCCCCGGCCTCTCTGGAAATTACCTCGCCCACTCTATGGATGACCCCTAGCATTACCACCTCTGCCTACCAGAACCACTGCTCTAGTCTGTTGCTGACCCTGATTAGCTGCCTGCCTATGTGGACACTCCCTCTTAAAGTGGCCCCACTCGCCACAATGAAAGCAACCATGGTCCAAAGTAGGCCTGCTATCTGATGTATAAGATTCCCCCTGGCCTCTAGGAGCTGAAGACTAATATCAACCAATGCAATACAATAATCAATGAAACAGTGCAGGATATAATAAAGTAAACCTGCACCAGGCATGATACCCATGCCAACCAAATGTTATACCCACACCAGGCATGGTACCCGTGCCAACCATGTGTTATACCCATACTATACGTGGTACTCGAGCCAACTGAATGTCAACAACAACAGTCAATAAAATGAATGCACACCCCTTGTAAAGCCAACAAGTAAAAACCATTCAAACATAGACTGTAAACCGAACATAGACATTCCACACAATTCCCCTAAGCAATGTAATGCACACAATTACTTAGACAATGAGTACAATGAATATACACATTCATAGAAATACAAAAGTTATCACCTACCTCGAATGTTCCAAGCTCTATTCAACTCGAGCTTTCCCGTGTTCTGGATTCCTCTCACGTTCTTGGTCTAAAAATAACACATAATGCATACAATTAACATACATGCATATACATTACCCAGATTATACAAAATCCCTAGACCCCAGGCTACCCATGATCATCCCACCCTTTTCCCGGGCTTTTCCACCGTTAGTTCTCCTAGTCTTATCATTTTTATGGACAAAAAGGGAAATTAAATAGTCTATGATCATTTTAACGTACTTAAATCAACACCCAAGAACATACATGTTTGGAACCCCCTTCTTCCCTAAATTCCATCATCCTTAAGTCATCCCAACCTTCCATAATTTCCCTCATAGCAATTATACCGTATAGGAAATGTAGTACAAAATGTGGGGAACGAAAACCTTACCTTATGAATGATTTTTTGCGGGGGAATAAAGAAAATTGCCTGAATTTGCCCAGCCCTTCTCCCAAAATAAACTTGTGAAATTCTGATGTTTTGAGAGCTATTTCTGCATTAAAAAGCCGTCGGCCCGCTATAGCGGTCAGCTGTCGCTATAGTGGTCTTAAGTGAGTTGACCGCTCCTTGACCGCTGCTATAGCAGTAATTTCTACCGCTATAGCGGTGTCCGCTATCACAAGTGATAGCGCTCATCACGTGCAAAAAATCTAATAATTTGCCAGTTTTGGCCATTTCACAACATACTTGGTTCCCCCGACATCCCGAAACAACCCTTTCACATCAAACGCAATTTTGGGAGTTCTACTTACCCAAATTCAATCCCGAAAAGTCCCTTAGACTCCTTTATGTCTTGGCTACGTGGAAAACTAGCTCAATCCAAGACACCAAAACTCATTTTTACCTGAATTTCCCTAGACTCTACCTCACTCCAAAACTGGCCGAGGCTAGCCTAGCCCAGAATTTCAAACTTCCAAACCTAGAGTTTTCTAACTCTAAAACTTAGCATGATTGGTCTACCCGTAATGACGGACCCGGTCATTATAATAAAATATCTCAAATACAAGGGAAAGTGACATAAATAAGAAAGATTGAGGAAATTTAAAGAGTTCACAAGTCAGACAGAAGTTATGTCGTATATCGAATCCTGAAATCTCAACTTGAAGGGCTGAATCAATGACATGCAGAGGACTTGATGCATTTTAGCATGTTCAGTCTGTCTCGTAGAAGATAGTTGCATTTTGCTTTAAAATTTTACAGCATCTCAACTTGTTTTTGGCATTCACTTGCGAACTTGCATATCGAATTGAGAAGGTCACGCGACCACTTAGTGGCTACCTAGTAGTAAAGATCCATTCTTGTGTAGGTGGTTATGGCATCGAAGTGGATAAACATATTTTATTAGCTAGTGGTGTTCATCTCATTGGTGGTACACTTTGCCGGGCGTCAGACATGTTGTGCACACAAAATCAATCTCTCCATCATGATTATTTTAGAATGTTTGTGCTAGACGAGGCTAATGAAATGGTGTCAAGGGGATTTGATCGCCAGGTAATTCATTGCTATTGTTATATTTTACATTATATATGTTTTCTAAACATGTTAAGGTCTGAGGTTGGCAAGGTATTCACAATCTTGAAGTATCTGGTTTATTAACTCTTGAATTAACCAGTGTGAAATTGATCATGCTTACAGATTCATACTTTTGATTATTTCTTCTATGTACCTTAATTGGCAGATACGTAATATTTTACCGCTTTTTCTGTCAAAATTGAAGTAGTAGCGCTTTATGCAACTATGCTGAAAGATGCCCTTGAAATCTTCAGAAAGATGATGAATAAGTCAGAGAGAATGAACTTATGGCAGTCCATAGTATTTTAATGAACAGACTCTTTAGCGTCCATAGTCTATTGATTATTGTGAACACTAATGAGGCGTCTGAGTTTTTGAAAATTAAATGATTGTAATACCTATAATTTTTTTTATCTTTTTACACCTCTACCTCAAAGTATTTTATATTGGCACTAATATTTTTTTCTTTTTGGATACTAAGGAAGCAATTACATAAAATTGCACATTTTGTCATTTAAGTTGGCCGATCTTTGATTTTTTTTCCCCTTAACAATCAAATTTCTGCATCGTGAGACTAGGAACATAAGTACTTTAGAAACTGAAGTCATGCTCATGAATAACTTGTGGGATATTATACGTTGAGGAATTAGGGACTATGTGATTACTAAATAATATATATAGACGAAAACATTATTACTAATAATATTCTATTACATTATTCATTATTTCAATTGAAATACACATATGACCCACGTGCCGATAAACAAATTATACTAAAACTATCCATTGCAAACAGTTTTAAAAAGTCATTTACCTATAATAAATAAAAACAATCTAGACCGTAGATATCCATCAATATAAGAAACTATTTTCACATTTACATTTATATCATTGTGCGAGATTTAATGTCAAAATCCAAAACTCAAGTCGTGATGGTACTTACCCCACCCTCGTGGTAGCTAAGCGAACCCAATGAAAATCCAATAAGATATAAAATAAATATACAAAAATAATAAAGGAAATCAAGTCCCAATACCAAAAATCATAAGAAACCATCCCAAAATCTGGAAATCACAAAGTACAAGCCTTTATGGGAAATAGGGATACAACTGAGAGTCTGAAATATCTCGAATACATGCGAAAGCGACATAAATAAGAAAAATAGAATAAATTTGAAGAAGACACAAATCAGTTAGAAGCTACCTTGAATCTTGAAGTTCGAAGTCTCGGCACGAAGGGCTGAATCTATGCCATGCAAGGGACTTGATTCATTTCAGCATGTTCAGTTTGCCTCATACAAGATAGTTGCATTTTGTTCTAAAATTTTATTGTAGCTCGACTATAGTTTAGTTCATTGCCAAGTCATGTTTTTGGCATCTACTCTTGAACGTGCACATCAGATTAAGAAGGTCGTGCGATCACCTGGTGGCCACCTTGGAATAAAGATCCATTCTTGTGTAGGTGTTAACAACATTGAAGAGAATAAACATATTCTATCAACTAGTGGCATTCATCTCGTTGTTGGTACAACTTGGCAGGTGTCAGACCTGTTGTGCACACAAAATCAATCTTTCTGATCATATTAGAATGTGTGTGCTAGTAAAGGATGATTACATGCTTTCAAGGGGATTTGATCACCAGGTAATTCATTTCTATTGTTATATTTTACATTATATATGCTTTCTGAACATGTTAAGGTCCGAGGTTGGCAGGGTATTCACAATCTTGAAGTATCTTGTTTATTAACTCTTGAATTAACTAGTGTGAAATTAATCATGCTTACAGGTTTATACTTTTAATTATTTCCTTTATGTACCTTTATTGACAGATACATAACATTTAATCACTTTTTTTTGCTAAAGTTTAAGTAGCAGTGATTTATGAAACCATGACGAAAGATGCCTTGGAATTCATAAAAAAGTTGATGAATAAGCTGGAGAGAATGAATTTATTGCAGTCCATACTCTTTTTATGAACTGATTTTTGAGTGTCCATAGTCTATTGATTATTGTGAACACTAATGAGGTGTCTGAGCTTTTGAAAATTCAATGATGGAAAATACCTATAATTTTTTTTTTTTATCTTTTTACACCTCTACCACAAAGAATTTTATATTGGCACTATTTTTTTCTTTTTGGATACTAATGATGCAATTACATAAAATTATGCATTTTGCCATTTTAGTTGACTGGTCTTTGAATTTTGTCCCTTAATAATTGAATTTATGCATGGTGGGACTAGTGTAATGACCGGTTCCATCGTTATATAAATTTTTCAATTTCGTAAATTTGGGGAAAACAATTTAAAAATATGTTTGAAGTAAGTAGGGTGACATCATGGGAAAATTTCTGATTTTCGAAAATAATCCGGGCTGACGTCACTCCACTATAGTGGTAATTATTCCGCTATATCAGAACAACCATAGCAGAGGGGTAACCGCCAGAGCGGAACGACGGGAGGCAGTAGCCTCAGAATGGGATTTTATTAAAAAGCTTCTCCTCCTCAGTTAGAAAACATACGAAGGTTTCTCTAAAAAACCTCCCAGACTGCTCCAAGGCTAGGGAATCATGAAGAGGAGGGGTCATGGCTAAAAGGACGTAGAGCAGCGGATTCCAGGATCATCGTTCAGCCGGGAACACCTTCACAGAGCCAGAAATGCATGGTTGTAGCTGCTTGGCACCCAGGTAGGCTAGGTTTTCATGAGTAGTTAGACCTGTTTGCATTTTTTATTCATCATATAGTGGAATGGAGATTTTATGTTTTAGGCCTCCGAGCACGAAGTCTGGTGGATTTGGTATTAGTTATGAGTGAGCTAAGGATTGGTTGGATCAAGTTATGGATTGATTATAGCTATTTTGGGCTGTTATGTTGTTTTGGCATGCTAAAATGATAGGACTCAGGGACTGGGATGTCGGGAAGGTTCGGGGAACCAGGAATTGCAAGGACAACAAAAAGGGTATGAAAGTGGGAAACTCCTAGGTGAGGTTTCGAGAATGCTGAAGGTAGGATAAGTAGTCACTGTTTTGCTAAGGGTTAAGGGGGTGGTAACTCGTGTTGTTATTATCTATGCAAGTTCTGAAATCAATGGGGTTGTTAAATTATGCTAAAATGGGGAAACCGTTCCTTATATGTAAATAAAGGATGAGTGTGTCTAGTCTTCGGACTGAGGTTGAGATTAAGTTATATACCCGTGGAGGAGGGTAGGTGATGACTTACGATTCCTGTGAATGTTGTATGTTTTGTACTCTTATCTAAGTGTTTGTATGAATTGCATGTCTTAGAGGAATTGTGTAGAATGTCTAAGGGTCCTGTTTTATAGTCTGTGAATTGAATGGTGTGTTGCTTGTTGGTTTACAATTTGTTATTCATTATTTTGAGTGTGGAATTTACATTCGGTTGGCTCGGGTACCATGCCTGGTACATGTATATAAATGGTTAGCTCGGGTATCACGCCTGGTATAAAATACTAACGGTTGGCTCGGGTACCATGCCTGGTACGAGTTTATTTTACTGCATCATTGCATTGATATTGTTGCATTGCCTTGACTGTTATTGGTTCCGTGAGTGGACCGGGCTATTTTATTTAATTGTGATATTCGTTGGTGTTCCTTGAGTGACCGGGGATCCTGTTATATCTGTGTAGTTGGTCTTGGATTAGGCTGGGTTGTCTGTTTAACACTTAGGTATTGTTTAGAGGGGATCCCAGGGTGGGTCTGGGCTATATTGGTATGGTTAATCGGTTGTAGTTGTTCATGGTCATGCTATTGGTCAGGTTGCACGTGAGAACTAGGCTGGGGAGATGGTCGAGAGTCGGGAGTTGCCTCACTAGTGGGTATTATCATAAGAGAAATTCTTGGGAACCCTTGGGGAGTCCGGATTGTTATAGAGGGTACTATAAGGGTGATGGGTTTAGACTGACAGTGATTTGGATGGTTTCCGGAATGTGCAGTCCTGGGGATTTGTAGAGTAAACAGGGTGGTAGTCCGGGTCAGGACTTAAGGGTTAGACTAGTAGTGAGACTTGGAAAGTCTAAGGTTGATAAGACTTGGGAAGTCCAAAGTTAGTATGACTTGAGTAGTCTGAGAAGTGAGGGAGTTGGCAGCGTAAGGAGCAGGAAGGGTTGGTTAGTATTGAATAGAAAGGGGAGGAGGTTGGAGGATGGAAATTAAATTACATTATTTGCAGTCATGTTTTTTCCTATTTTTGTTATATGATGGTAGGAGTGGATTCGGGTCGACCGATGATGTCTACCAGTACGTGTGTTTGTACTGATTCTACTCTTGCTATACCTTTTGAGTATAGTCTGGTTGCAGGGTTGGTGATGTTTCATATGTTCACGGCGATGAGGATCTCCAACAGCTTCTGTCCTTCGATTTCATGATGAAAGTTATGTTTTTTCTTTCTTGTATAAATCTTGTAGTAGCTCTTGTACTTGTTTAGACTAGATCCTAGGGAGGGGTGTTTTCAAGTGTAAAACTGTTCTTCTACTTTTCAGGGTTGTAATTAAAAAGTTTCTTTTGAGAAGGAAAGGTTTATTTTGCTGCTTCTATTTTCTGTGTTACTTGTTGGACGGGTGGTGAGGGTTTATCTATCTAGGTGGTTAGAGTAGGCATCCACACGGCCTGGTAGGTTGAATCGTGACAACTAGGGAGATGAGTTCTTAAGAAACTGAAGTAATGCTCAGAAATAAATTATGTGATATTACACATTGAAGAATTAACAATAATGTGAATACTAAATAATATATTTAGACGAAGATATTATTAGTAATAATATTCTACTAAATCATTCATTATTTAACTCAAAATACACGTGCCAAAAAACTAGTTATACTAAAACTATACCAAACCGTTTTAAAAAGATATTTTTCAATAATAAATAGAGAACAATCTCGACTGTAGATATCCATCAATTTAAAAAACTATTTTACCTTCATCTATAATATCATTGTTCCAAATTTAATAAATCTGACCATCCTCTTCTTAGACCATTTTTCACTTATTTCATGCTTATCTTCTTCGGTATGCAAGATTTAAGACAATTTCATCACTCAAATCTCCCTATAGTTTTTACTAGGACTCCGTTAGACATTTTAACTTAATTGTGTTCCACTTTCATATTCTTGTTATTAATTTGTACAAACGGGAAAATATTACTAATATTATTCTATAAAATCATAGATTATTAACTCGACATACACGTGCGGTGCACGTGCTGAGAATCTTAGTTATACTAAAATTATAAATAGCAAATAATTTTAAAAAGATATTTTCCTTTAATAAATAAAAATAATCTCGATCGTAGATATCCATCAATTTAATAAACTATTTTACATTTATCTTTATATCATTGTATGAGATTTAATGTCACAACTCAAAACTCAGGTCGTGATGGCAGTTATCCCACCCCATAGTAGCTAAGCAAATCCAACACATATCCAAAAATATACAAAATAAATACGCGAAAATATGAATGAAAATCTAGTCACAATACAAAAAATCCAAGAAAACCATCCCAAAATCCAAAAATCATTAACTACAATCCTCTAAGGGGAATAAGAATATAACTGAGAGTCTAAAATATCTATAATATAAGGGAAATCGACATAAATAAGAAATATAGAGGAAATTCGAAGAGTCCACAGATCAGACAGAAGTTACCTCATATATCGAATCCCGATGTCTCAGCTCAAAGGGCTGAATCAATGACATGTAAGGGACTTGATGCGTTTGTGCATGCTCAATCTGCCTTGGACAAGATCGTTGCATTTTTCTCTAAAATTTTACAGTAGCTCGACTTGTTTTTGGCATTTACTTGTGAACGTGCACATCAGATTGAGAAGGTCATGCGACTACTTGGTGGACACCTTGTAGTAAAGATCCATTCTTGTGTAGGTGGTTATGGCATCAAAGAGGATAAACATATTCTATCAGCTGGTGGTGTTCATCTCATTGGTGGTACACCTTGGCGGGTGTCAGACCTGTTGTGCACACAAAATCAATCTCTCTATCCTGAATATATTAGAATATTTATGCTAGACGAGGCTGATGAAATGCTTTCAAAGGAATTTTATTGCCAGTTAATTCATTTTTATTATTATATTTTACATTATATATGGTTTCTGAACATGTTAAGGTTCGAGGTTGGCAGGGTATTCACAACCTTGAAGTATCTTATTTATTAACTCTTGAATTAACCAGTGTGAAATTGATCATGCTTATAGATTTATACTTGTGATTATTTCTTCTATGTACCTTAAATTGCAGATACATAATATTTTGCCACTTTTTTCTGTCAAAAATGAAGTAGTAGCGCTTTATGCAACCATGCCGAAAGATGCCCTTGAAATCATGAGAAAGTTGATGAATAAGTCAGAAAGAATGAACTTATGGCAGTCCATAGTCTTTTGATGAACTGACTCTTGAGCGTCCATAGTCTATTGATTGTTGTGAATACTAATGAGGTTTCTGAGCTTTTGAAAATTTAATGATGGCAAATACCTATAAAAAAATTCATCTTTTTACACCTCTACCACAAAGTAGTTTATATTGGCACTAATATTTTTTTTCTTTTTGGATACTAAGGAAGCAATTACATAAAATTGTGCGTTTTGCTATTTGAGTTAACTGATCTTTGATTTTTTATCCCTTAACAATCGAATTTATGCAACGTGGGACTAGGAACATAAGTATTTTAGAAACTTGAGTCATGCTCAAGAATAACTTGTGAGATATTACACATAGAAAAATTAAGGACTATGTGATTACTAAATAATATATATAGACAAAAATATTATTACTAATAATATTCTATTGAATTATTTACTATTTCACTCAAAATACACGTGTGAAGCACATGCCGATATACTAATTATACTAAAACTATCCATAGCAGTCAGTTTTAAAAAAATATTTACCTATGATAAATAAAAACAATCTAGATCGTAGATATCCATCAATATAAGAAACTATTTTTGTATTTACATTTATATCATTGTGCGAGATTTAATGTCACAACCCAAAACTTAAGTCGTGATGGTACTTACCTCACCCCCGTGGTAGCTAAGCAAACTCAACAATTATTCAATAAGATACAAAATAAATATGAGGAAATAATAAAGAAAATCAAGTTCCAATAGCTAAAATCATAGGAAACCATCCCAGAATCTGAAAATGACAAAGTACAAGCCTTTATGGGGAACAAGGATATAACTGAGTGTCTGAAATATCTCGAATACAAGGGAAAGCGACATAAATAAGAAAGATAGAGTAAATTTGAAGAAGACACAAATCAGTTAGAAGCTACCTTGAATCTCGAAGATCGAAGTCTCGGCACGAAGGGCTGAATCAACGCCATGAAGGGGACTTAATGTATTTCAGCATGTTCAGTCTGCCTCAGACAAGATAGTTGTATTTTGTTCTAAAATTTTACTGTAGCTCGATTATAGTTTAGTTCATTTCCGAGTCTTATTTTTGGCATCTACTTGTGTACATGCACATCAGATTAAGAAGTTCATGTGATCACTTGGTGGCCACCTTGGAATAAAGATCCATTCTTGTATAGGTGGTAATAACATTAAAGAGGATAAACATATTCTATCAACTAGTGGTGTTCATCTCGTTATTGGTACACCTTAGTGGGTGTCGGACCTATTGTGCACACAAAATTAATCTTTCTGATCATATTAGAATGTTTGTGCTAGTAGAGGATGATTACATGCTTTCAAGGGGATTTGATCGCCAGGTAATTCATTTCTGTAGTTATATTTTACATTAAATTTTCAATAATATATGATTTCTGAACATGTTTAGTTCTAAGGTTGGCAGGGTATTCACAATCTTGGAGTATCTCATTTATTAAATCTTTTGAATTAACTAGTGTGAAATTGATCATGCTTACAGATTCATACTTTTGATTATTTTCTCTATGTACCCTTATTGACAGATACATAATATTTAATAGTTTTTTTTCTGTCAAAGTTGAAGTAGTGCTTTATGAAACCATGCCGAAAGATGCCTTGGAAATCATGAGAAAGTTGATGAATAAGCTAGAGAGAATGAACTTATGACAGTCCATAGTATTTTGATAAACTGACTCTTGAGCATCCATAGTCTGTTGATTATTGTGAACACTAATGAGGTGTCTAAGCTTTTGAAAATTCAATGATGGCAAATACCTATAATTTTTTTTTTATCTTTTTACACCTCTACCACAAAGAATTTTATATTGGCACTATTCTTTTTTCTTTTTGGATACTAATGAAGCAATTACATAAGATTACGCATTTTTCTATTTCAGTTGATTGGTCTTTACATTTTTGTCCCTTAACAATTGAATTTATGCATGTGGGACTAGGGAGATGAGTTCTTTAGAAACTGAAGTCACGCTTAGAAATAACTTGTGGGATATTACACATTGAGGAATTAGAAATAATGTGAATACTAAATTATATATTTAGACGAAGATATTATTAGTAATAATATTTTATTAAATTATTCATTATTTTACTCAAAATACACGTGCAATGCACATGCCAAAAAACTAGTTATACTAAAACTATTCCAAACCGTTTTAAAAAGATATTTTGCAATAATAAATAGAGAACAATCTCGACTGTAGATATTCATCAATTAAAGAAACTATTTTACCTTTATCTATAATATCATTGTGCCAAATTTAATAAATCTGACCATCCTCTTCTTTGACCATTTTTCACTTATTTCATGCTTATCTTCTTTAGTATGCAAGATTTAAGACAATCTCATCACCCAAATCTCCCATTAGCTTTTACTAGAACTCCGTTAGATATTTTAACTTAATTGTGTTCCACTTTCATATTCTTGTTACTAATTTGTACAAACGGGATAATATTACTAATATTATTCTATAAAATCATTGATTATTTAACTCGACATACACGTGCAGTGCACGTGCTGAGAGACTAGTTATACTACAACTATTTGTAGCAAACAATTTTAAAAATATATTTTCCTATAATAAATAAAAATAATCTCGATCGTAGATATCCATCAATTTAATAAGCTATTTTATCTTTATCTTTATATCATTGTGTGAGATTTAATGTCATAACCCAAAACTCAAGTCGTGATGGCACTTATCCCATCCCATGATAGCTAAGCAAGCCCAACACATATCCAAAAAGATACAAAACAAATACGCAGAAATATGAAAGAAAATCTAGTCTCAATACAAAAAAAATCCAAGAAAATCATCCCAAAATCCAAAAATCACAAACTAAAATTCTCTAAAGGGAATAAGGATATAACTGAGAGTCTGAAATATCTCAAATACAAGGGAAACCGATATAAATAAGAAAGATTGAGGAAATTTAAAGAGTCCACAGATCAGACAGAAGTTACCTCATATATCGAATCCCAACGTCTCAGCTCGAAGGATTGAATCAATGACATGTAGAGGACTTAATGCATTTCAGCATATTCAGTCTGCCTCGGAGAAGATAGTTGCATTTTTCTCTAACATTTTACAGCAGCTCGACTTGTTTTTGGCATTTTCTTGTGAACGTGCACATTAGACTGAGAAGGTCATGCGATCACTTGGTGGCCACCTTGTAGTAAAGATCCATTCTTGTGTAGGTGGTTATGGCATCGAAGAGGATAAACATATTTTATCAGCTGGTGGTGTTCATCTCATTGGTGGTACACCTTTGTCATGCCCCGAGGCTACCCCGTAGATGTAATATGGTGCTTAGTATCATAAGTGACCCCCAGCTAACCCATGGTCTGTCATATCTAGACAATTTCAATTAAAAACGTATATTGTGCGGAAGCTAAAAATAATTTAATATCTGAAGTAGAAAAGAGCCCAAAATATGTCTGAATATAAAAATATATATAGAGTATAGTGATGACTGAAAACAACACTAAAAACTCAATAGCTGAATCTAGTCTATGTTTGGAAGCCTCTAACTGATGTGAGTTGTTGGGACATGCCCCCAACTAACTCTAATAATATGAAAACTGAAAAGTAAAACAGAAAGATGAAAGTATGTCTATCATCCTCGAACTATGAGGACTCACCACTGAAGCTGTTGAGTAAGGACTAGAAATCGAGCTAAGCACGATCTGGATGCTGAGCGTCTGAACCTATATCGATCATAAAATGATGTAGCACAAAAGTATGCGTCAGTACTTAAGATGTACAGAGCATACATGATATATAACCAAAGTTGTAAAACATAGAAACTGATATAGAAGTGTATACTGAACATGAACTGAAGAGAAACTGTATGCAATGACCAAGTAACTTAACATGAATATCAAAACATGCTAATCTGAACTGAATAACTGAATACATGGTCAATGAAATGGCTGAGTCTGACTGTAGGAGCTACTATTAATCGACATACCCCAAGCTGAGCTGGATATGGGGATAACCTTTAACCCTGGATGGAAGGGTGTTCATACCTTGCCAAGGGTACAAATAAATCTGACGTGAATCCACTAAACTGATGTCCACAAGGGACAAGGGTGTCATGCCTAAACTGACGGGTGACCCCTTTCTGAATCTATGGTGGCGTGGTAATTTTGGGACTCAGGGACTGCTACTAAAGGTCTCAGACTAAACTGACGGGTGAGCCTTGATCTTTCGTTCACTCGGTGCTAAGTCTACTCCCAACTGAATACATAAGCAATGAATGCAACTGAAATACTGAATAGATCAAGTACTGATGATCATCTGAGAATGCAATAATAATACTGAAACTGGTAGCATTCTAATTCTGAAGCATAACTGACTTAATTATATGATTAGCAAGTCTAGATTATGAGTACTGAAATCAACACATGCTAGGGTTACTGAGTTCGTACATATAGTTATCCTAGGTTCCGAAGAAAATATGTAAACAATATCATACAAGCAATAGAATCTGAATTGCACTGATTTGATAAAAATTATGAACCCTAAGTCTGAAGAACTAGTTAAAAACTGAAGAACTAAACTGAGTTTAGGGACTCAATGGGTGAAAGGAACCCACTGATGAAATTCCACATACCTGGAAGAAGATTCTACCATTGAACCTTTGGATTTGGGGTTGAACTTGAAGAAAATCCTCTTTGCTTGTTCTTGAGAGGAAATGCTTCTTTTCTGATAGAATTTGCTAAGTGTCAAATTAGTTTAGGATTTATTTCACCCTTATGCCCAAAACCCCAAGTCTTTATTTGATTTCATGAATTTCTCAAATTAGGGTTTTTACCCAATTTTATGGACTTCTATAAATTATTTTCCTCATGATTTCTCTATGATTTCTAATTCTAATTGTATGATTTTGCATGAGTTTTTACAAGTGATTACTTATTTCATGATTTGAAGGCTAACCCTAGCCCAATTTTTCATGTATGGTTGGATTTAAGCAAAATGGCATGTTTTGATAGCATGACCTCATGAATTTCAAGCATTTGCATGCCTGGTTCCTTTTTTTATGAAATTGTATATGATTATGGAATTGAACTAGTGTCATGTAAACTTTCAAGATATGATCTACTATGAAAGGCAAGACATCCCGATGTGCCATTAATACTCATAAATTATTTCCTAAAAACAAGGTTTGTGAAAATTATGAAGATTCGGGTTGTGAACATAAATATGAATAAGTTTTAACATCTAGATATGTCACATGTATGTGAGCTTCATGATATATTATTGGAATAGTATTTAGCACCGAGTGATGTGGATTCTAGATAACCCAAGTCTAAAACTACGTTGCCACTGTAGGTTGCCCTCTGTGGCTTATGACAGGATCCTTATGAACGTAGTTCTAACCTTGGCTAGTTAGGACAACCTTTTTCAGTGTAGGTGTATGACATTGGATTCCATGTAGCTCAACATGGTTTAGTGTCGGTTAAGAAAAACTCTCGTATAAATGTTTTCAAGCTACTAAGTATATGATATTCCATTTTGAAGCTTGGCCTATTACTTCATGACTTATGTTTAAATTATGATAGTTACTGATGATTATTTTCACTATACATGAACTCAGTTTTAAGCATGCTTTCAAGTACATTTTATCATGGCATATGCATACCTCCCATGCTCAGTACATTCCATGTACTGACTGCATACCTCTTTGTGTTGCATCCTTTTATGATGTAGATTCTGTAGCCCATTTCCAGAATCGTGGCTAGTAAATCAACAACACATCCAGCCAGCTTGGTGAGTCCTCCTTATTCGAGGACTTTGAGTTTAGCTTCATTCTAGTATTTTAGTTCTTTCATTAAGTTTTCAGTATTTAGAGTTAGCTGGTGATTTGTCCCAGCAGCTCATCAGTAGTATAGGCTTTCAGACATAGAGTCAGATATTCAGCTTAATTCAGATTGTCATTCTTAAACTTATAATTATACTATAGATTGAGTTGCTCATTACTTTAGTTAAGCTTCCGCTTTATATGTTTATGTTCAGTTTTTAAGTCATGCTAATGACAAAGGGTTAGAAAGTGATCCCAGGTCCCGTGTTACATCCAGGGGTAGGCTCAAGGCATGATAACGGGCTCAGTCGGCATCCCGCTTCACAGCTAGTGCTCCAACTCAGTCATCAAGGTCCAGAAAGGATCAGAGTTTGACTTTAAGGGCAACAGTCCCCCACTATCAGAGAGGTACTGGTCGGGTATTACCACCTCGGACTACTTGTAAACAGTGTGGTCGATCCCATTTAGAAAAGTGCTTATATGGCTCTACCACTTGTTATGGTTGTGGAGTTGAGGGTCACAAGATGCATGATTGTTCTAGACATAAAGCTGAGGGAAGAAGTGATAGATTACCATTCACAGTCTCCACATGAGCATCCTCTTCCTCAACACCACTTTCATCTCGTGATCCTCAGGCATAGACGAGCAGAGGTACGGGTAGAGGTAGAGGCAGAAGTTCTAGTTTGGGAGTTGGATTGAATTGAATGTATGCATTAGCCAGCCATCAGGATTCAGAGGCTTTCCCAGATGTGGTTACAGGTACCTTATCCATCTTCTCTCATGATGTTTATGCATTGATAGATCCAGGGGTGACCCTGTTATATGTTACTATATTTGTTGCTAAGAAGTTTTGAATAGAGCCAGAGTTATTACGTGAGCCATTTGCAGTATTGACTCCAGTAAGAGAGTCTATTATTGTAACATCCCATACACGTACCCAGCTATCCAAGATAAAAACTTCAGAAATTTTCAAAGTTCCAGAGACTACGGGTCAAACGACGACTCATCGTTTAAACGACAGGTCCGTCCTGTTGACTCATGGAATGTCTTAAGAGGATTTACATTTTTCCAAGTTCCCTTCAGGATTTACGAGTCAAGTCTATGACTCATCATTGGAACGATGAGCCGTAGTCTTGAGTCGTGGTTTGACCAAGTCAACCCAGCTCCTTGTGAATGACGACTCCATTTGAGGACTCGTCATTACTTCTACGGGTCCGTCCTGCTGACTCGTAGAAGTGAAACTGCAACTTGAAATTTCCAGCTGAGTTCTACGACTCCAGACAATGAACCGTCATCCAAACTATGACTCATAGATTGAGTCGTGGTCACTGAAAGTTGACCAATTTCCAGCTTTTTCCCAATTAATTCCTAGGGTTATTTTGGTCATTTCCCACCCTATTATGTATTAAGTGAAGTCATTTTGACTACTTTTAGAAGGATTTTCACCCATATTACCCTAAGTCCCTATTAAGTTCATCATTCTTCACTCAAAGAGGAAAATTGCTCTCAAGCTCAAGACTCCAAAGCTCCAAGTCAAGTCTCCTAATTCTTTTCCAATCAAGTGAGTAATCTTCCACCAAGGTATGTGGGTAATCAACAATGGGATCCTTTCACCCTTGTGCCCAAAACCCTTAACTCAAATTTTGATTTCATGATTTTCAAATTAGGGTTCTTATCCAATTCTTATGAGTTTTGCTAAAGACGATCTTCTCATGATTTGATTATGAAATTACTATTAAAATTGCATGATTTCACATGGATTTTTACGTGTTAATTCTTATTTCATGAATTGAAGCTTAACCATGGAAATTTCTACATGCATGAAGTTGATTTAAGTAAATTGGATTTTGATAAGCATGTTCCTTATAGATTTTCAAGCATGTGCATGCCTAGTTCCTATGATTCTATGGAAGTATATGTTTTATGAAAATTAAACTAGAGCCATGCAAATTTTACAAGTCATGAAGTATGCAAGTCTCTCCATGTTATGAAGTATGATGCAAGATAAGACACCCGATGTTTTATCAATGCTCATGAATCGATTTCAAAACCCTAATTCATGAATAGTATGACAATCCGGGGTATGAAAATGTATGAACAAGTATGAACAAGTTTGGAATTTGATATGTCATATGTATGTGAGCTCATGTTATGTATATATATGTTTTAGGAGTAGTATTTAGCACCGAGTTAGACCGAGTGAGAGTACCCTTAGTCCCAGAACTACGTGCCACCGTAGGTTGCCCTTTTGAGGCTTATGATGACAGGATCCTGGTATGAAATGGTTCTAACCTTGGCCGGTTAGGACAACTCTTTCAGTGTGGGTGAAAGACACTGAACTCCATGTAGCTCAACATGGTTTAATGTTGGTTAAGAGAAACTCCCACATGTTTATTTTCAAGCTATGAAGTTATATGAATCTATATTATAAAACTTGAGCTTTGTCTCATGTCTTATGTTTTATACCTTGACATGTATTTATGATCCTTCTTTATGTAACAAGTTCATTCTTAAGCATGTCTTAAACTATTTTATCATGATTCATGCATTTCTCACCTACTTAGTACATTCCATAGTACTAACGCATATTGCGTTGCATCCTTTCATAATGCAGACTCAGGTACCCCTTCTCGGCTTTGTGGCTAGAGTCTCAGGCCACTTCCTTAGTCAGCTGTGGTAAGTCCTCATGGTTCGAGGACTAGTTATGTTTTTCCTTATGTTAGCCTTACTTTTATACTCTGAGTTAGCTAGGGTTTTGTCCTAGCAACTCTTATGTTATGACTAGTGGCTTTCAGACATAGTTTGTATTCGAGTTCCCTTTTTGGATATTGTATGTTATGTGGCTCTTAGACCCTTATTGATGTTTCCTTATTGGATTTCCGTATTATGCTTCCGCTTATCTTTTGTTATGCTTGAGAATGCTATGATCAAGAGTTAGCTTGGGATCTTTGTGGTCCCGAGTCCCGTGTTATGTCTAGAGGGTAACCTCGGGGCGTGACAATTATAGCAAAAAAGATCTATTATGGGTGCCTAGTAATAGTATGTGGCCATGATATAGCAAATACTTGATAGAGCTAGAAATGGTTGATTTTGATGTCATTATGGGCATGGATTAGTTATCCTCTTGTTACGCTATAGTTGATTGCCGAGCTAAGATTGCTCGATACCATTTTCTAGGCAAGCCATTCTTGGAATGGAATGGGAATGCTATGATGCCTAGAGGAAGGTTGATTTCCTATCTTAAGGTGTAGAGCTTATAGAAAAAGGGTGTTTATATAACCTAGTCCATGTTAGAGACCTTGAAGCTGAGAAACAAGTGCCAACTCTTCAGTCCGTACCCATTGTGAATGAATATCCAGATGTGTTTCCTGATGAACTTCCTAGATTAACTCCAATTAGAGATATTAACTTTAGTATTGACATAGATCCTGATGTCCACTCTATATCTATTCCACCTTATAGAATGGCACCAGCAGAGCTGACAGAGCTAAAGGAGCAATTGAAAGTTTACTTGACAAAGGTTTTATTTGCCCTGGCATATCGGCTTGGGGTGCTCCAATACTATTTGTACGTAAGAAGTATGGAGCAATGCAAATATGTATAGATTATAGGCAGTTGAATAAAGTGACAATAAAGAATAAGTACCCCCTACCCAGAATAGATAATTTATTTGATCAGTTACAGGGAGCTAAATGATTTTCAAAGATTGACTTAAGGTCAGTTTATCACCAGTTGAGTATACGTGAAGTAGATATTCAAGAGACATCCTTTAGAACTAGATATGGGCACTTTGAGTTCCTTGTCATGTCATTTGGACTAATGAATGCCCCAGCAACCTTAATGGATATGATGAATAGAGTTTTTAAACCCTTTCTTGATATGTACAGAATTGTATTCATAAATGATATCTTGATATATTCACATGATGAAGCAAAGCATGCAGATCATCTCATATCAGTGCTATAGACTCTTAGAGAGCACTGGTTATATGCCAATTTTACTAAATGTGAGTTCTGAATGAACTCAGTGGCTTTTCCTGGCCATGTGGTCTCTGGTGAAGGTATTAAAGTGGACTTTTAGAAGATAGAGGATGTGAAGAGATGGACTCGACCTACCACTCTGACAAATGTACATAGTTTCTTAGGGCCAATGCTTATTACCTGAGATTTGTGGAGGGATTTTCCTTTATTTCCACCCTATTGACTAAATTAACATAAAAAGCAGCCAAATTTCAGTGGTCAGATGCTTGTGAAAGAAGTTTCCAAGAGCTAAAATATAGAATGACTACAACTCTAGTATTGGCCTTATCGGATGGCACAGAAGGGTATGCCATTTATTATGATGATTTGGGTGTTAGCCTAGGATGCGTCTTGATACAACATGGGAAGGTTATAGCATACGCTTCTTGGCAATTGAAAAAGCATGAGCAAAACTACCCCACTCATGATTTAGAGCTTGTAGCAGTTGTATTCGCACTTAGAATTTGGTGCCACTATTTGTATGGGGTACATGTTGACATATTTACAGATCATAAGAGCCTCCAATATCTTTTCAAGCAAAAGGAGTTGAATTTTGAGGTAGAGGAGGTGGCTAGAGTTGTTGAAAGACTACGATGTCAATATTCTCTACCATCCAGGTAAAGCTAATATTATAGCGGATTCTCTCAGTCATGTGTCTATGGGAAACCTAGCACATTTGCCACCCATTTAACATGAAGAAGTACGATATATTCACAAATTAGCCAGTCTAGGAGTTTGACTCATAGATTTTGAAGATGGAGGTGTGGTTGTGCAAAACACTAGAAAGTCATCATTAGTGGCGTTAGTGAAATAAAGACAATATGATGATCCCTTATTGCTCCAGTATAGAGAAAGGATTCGATAACATAAAATTTTAGCATTTGAGATGGCAGGAGATGGTACCTTAAGGTGTCGAGAAAGATTATGTGTTTCTGATGTAGATGGTCTAAGACAACAAATAATGGCTGAAGCACATAGTTCCTGATATTCCATTCATCCAGGTTCTACAAAGATGTACCATGACCTTAAAGAGGTCTACTGGTGGAACGACATGAAAAGGGATATAGCAGAGTTTGTACCATAGTCCTCCAACTGCCAGCAAGTGAAAGCAGAACATCAAAGGCCCAGTGGCCTAGCTTAAACTATGAACATTCCAGTGTGGAAATGGTAGACCATTAACATGGATTTTGTTACAGGTTTGCCTTTCTCATTACATAAGCATGACTCGATTTGGGTGATTATTGACCATTAATGAAATCAACCTACTTCTTACTAGTTAAATCTACTAGTACCGCAGAAGATTATGCCAAGCTATATATAAGAGAGATTGTTTGCTTGAATGGAACTCCAAATATCCATTATTTCATATAGGGGTGCCCAGTTCAAAACACATTTTTGGAGGTCATTCCAGGAGAGTTTGGGCACACAGGTGAACCTTAGCACCACATTCCATCCAATGACAAATGGCCAAGCTGAGTGCACTATTCAAACACTCGAAGATATGTTGAGAGCATGTGTCCTAGACTTTAAAGGCAAGTGGGATGATCATTTTCCCCTGATAGAATTTGCCTATAATAATAGCTATCATTCCAGCATTGCTATGGCTCTATTTGAAGCTCTTTATGGGCAATGATGTAGATCATCTATTGGTTTGTTTGATGTAGGTGAGACTCAAATATTGGGACCAGATCTTGTCCATCAAGCAGTTAAAAAGGTAAAGCTAATACAGGAGCGGCTGAAGACCGCTCAAAGCTGACAGAAATCTTATACATATGTGCGATGTAGAGATTTAGAGTTCTAAGTTGATGATTGGGTATTTTTGAAGGTATCACCTGTGAAGGGTGTTATGCAATTTGACAAGAAAGGTAAGTTGAGCCCTAGATATATTAGTCCTTATAGAATCCTAAATAGAGTTGGCCAGGTAGACTATGAGGTAGATTTACCTCCAGAGTTAGCAGTAATGCATCCAGTCTTTCACGTGTTTATGTTACATAAATGTTTAACAGATCCTTCTTAAGTTATCCCTACAAAGGTTATAGAACTCTCAGAAGAGTTATCATATGAAGAAAGTCTTAGTGGACATACTAGATAGACAGATCAAAAAATTGAGAATGAAAGACATAGCTTCAGTTAAAGTCCTATGGAAAAGTTAGAATGTAGAACAAGCCACGTGGAAAGAAGAGGCCGATATGAGGTCCAAGTATCGTCACTTATTCCAAGAACAACCATAAGGTTCTTAAAGTTATTACTCCTTTAATTATCAATTGTAATAACCGGGTCCGTCATTACGGGTAGTCCAATCATGCCAAGTTATAGAGTTAGAAAACTTCGGTTTGGGAGTTTGAAATTCTGGGCTAGGCTAGCCTCAGCAATATTTGGAGAGAGATGGAGTCTAGGGAAATCTGGGTAAGGATTAGGTTTGATATCTTGTGGTGATCTAGTTTTTCTCTTAGCTAACACATAAAGGAGTCCGGGGGACTTTTCGGAATTAAATTTGGGTAACTAGAACTCCTGGAACTGAGGTTGACGTGAAAAGATTATTCTGGGACATTGAAAAATTAAGTGTGTTGTAAAATGGACTAGTTTTAGAGGTTTTACGACTTTCTGTCCCGTGTCAACCGCTATAGCGACCTCCACTGTAGTGAAGAAATTACCGCTACAGCGGAAGTCAACATCGGTCAGCCTCCACCATAGTAGACGACTCCGCTATGACGGTACCACTATAGCAGAGCGTGACGGGATTTAATGCAAAAACTTCCCCAAAATAGTTTAGTTTTTCTTGAAACGTTTTAGGAGAAGAAAGGGTCGATTTTGGGCACTTTCTACCAGTTTTTCACTATTTTTTGTCCTAAAAGTAAGGATTCTACTCCCCAAACTTCATACTACTTTTCCTAAGCGGTAGAATTGCTAGGAGGGAACTTGGGGAAAGGTTGGAATAACCTAGGGATAGTAGAATCCGGGGAAGAAGGGGGATTCTAGGCATAAAAGTTCTTGGGTATTGTTAAAAGTAAGGTATTATGATCGTATATTGTTAAATTCTCTATTTTAATCCGTGAAAATGATAGAACTAGGGAAATTAATGGCGGGAATCCCGGCAAAAAGGGTAGGATGACCATGGGTGGCCTGGGGGTCTGGGATTTGGTGTAATCCGAGTAATGTGCAAACCTTGTTTATTAATTTGAGTACTTGTATATTATTTTAGACCAAGAACGAGAAAGGAATCCGGAACAAGGGAAAGCTCGGGTTGAGTAGAGCTTGGATCATTTCGAGGTAGGTGATGGCTTATGATTCGTGTGAATGTTGTATATTTTGTACCCTTATCTAAGTGTTTGTATAAATTGCATGGCTTAGAGATATTGTGTAGAATGTCTAAGGGTCCTGATGTACAGTCTGTGAATTGAACGGTGTGTTGCTTGTTGGTTTACAAGTTGTTTGTTCATTATTTGACTGTGGATTATTGACATTCGGTTGGCTCGGGTACCACACTTGGTACGGATATACTAACGGTTGGCATGGGTACCACACCTAGTATGGTTATAACAAATGGTTGGCTCAGGTACCACACTTGGTACGGAATACTAACGGTTGGCTCAGGTACCACGCCTGGTATGGGTTTATTTTACTGCATCATTGCATTGATATTATTGCATTGCATTGACTATTATTGGTTTTGTGAGTGGACCAGGTTGTTTATTTGAATTGTGATATTCGTTGGTGGTCCTTGAGTGACCTGGAATCCTGTTATATCTGTTGAGTTGGTCTTGGATTAGGCCGATTTGTCTGTTTAACACTTAGGTGTTGTTTAGAAGGGATCCCAGGTGGGTCCGGGCTAGACAAAAAGGATGAATTATTGATTCTGTGATTGTTGTTTAGAGTTATAAAAGGTGGATTTCATGTGGGAACAAGCTAGGTAGAGACTTGTAGTCTAGGGGAGCCTATTGACTTGT